>OX453076.1:11874266-12474266 GCA_949699795.1 Spicauda simplicius
AGTAAAAGTTCGGTGAAAACACCATAAAATTTGCAAATATTAGATCGACAGGCACTTAGTTTCGCATATATACGTAGTAAGGACATAAATGTTATTGTTATTATCTCATATGCAGGTTATGTCTAGAAACTTTCATGCTCTGATTTTAAAGCTTTAGGTAAACCCATTGTAGCATAATTTCAATGTCCCAATTAAAATAATAGCATCAGTATACATAGTAATTTAAATATTAAATAAGTTACTTACCGATCATTAGTTGACTCGCACATCTCTTATTATTTTTTATTAACAAATTACAACCGACAAGCATCAACCTCGTATCGTAGGCAATGAGTCGTACCGTCGTACAATTTATCGATACAAATCTTACTCATTCGTCCTTTGTGATGTTGCCACATTTAGAATATAATTACCCTACTTTTCAAATACATATTATTTGTCACCGATATACTAATTACACTTACTTTTTATATATTTCAAATCACAATAAATTGTATGAAGCACAAAAGTTACAAGTTAAATAATTATAGTATAGCTCAAATACATTGTCTTCCCACACGTGTTTCATAGAATTCAAACCAACAACAATAGTAGATCCTTTCTTTCAAAAATCGGCATTTTTGAATGTTTATTATCTTCTATGGTTATTCATAATCCATATTATGCTCCATATTTTTATTGCACCCATTTGTGCAGTTAAAACACGCATAAAGGAAAGACCGAACGCTTTGTCATCTGCATAAATATTTTTTATGGGCCTCGACAGATACGGGTACAGATGGATACTATTTAATAACTAATTAGTAAATCTAATTGCCGTAAATTATATTATAATAGTTAAATTATATTAGTTAAATTATATTGTATTATATATTAGTTAAATTGTTATATTATATTAGTATTCCTTCATATTATATTTAGAACTTGCCGTGCCTTACGGGTCTCATATCTGTTTACGAATAGTATCTTGTAGCGCGATATGTATATTTAACTTACTGTTTATACCGAATTTACGCATGAATCTCCATAAAATTGGTACCATGTTTTACTGAAAAAAAAATCTTCAAAGTAAGTTCTAAGAAAAGAATTTACTACATCTAAACAAATTTTTAAGCGTTATAAAATTTATATTAATTACTTGTCTACTGCAGTTCATGTTAAAGTAGTGCAGCCAACGTAGGATATTTATTAACAGTTGCGTCAAATTTCGTTTAGAATAATTCTGATAAACCTTTATTTTTAAATTTTGTACTGTCCCTAAGTAATTTATTTATATTACCATGGACATTCCATCATCATTCATAATCGACCCAAGCCAGAACTCTAATTCTATTAGGCGCTAATTAGGTTCATTGGCTTCTTCTATAATTTATCACAAATTTCTTATAATTGCAATAGAAATATTATTGTTCAATAGTTGTTCACTATTCGAGAAAAATCTAGCTGCTGAAGCAAGTACACTGATCTGTTTACGCAAATGATTCGAAACCCTAACGACAAATAATAGGCATGTTTCAATGCCTTTGTCGGTAATCTTCTATTGCCATTGTTAACAAGGATTTCAGGAAAAATTAGTTAATCCTTTCATTGTCTACCCAGGTGGTGCAATAAAAAGGGATAGCAACATGCTGAGATAAAGGGATGTTTTATTATTTAAAGATATATTGTTTCAAAAATGCTCTATATAAGGAGCCACCAAATTACTGCCAAATTAGTCCTCTGCAAATTCTTGTGGAAGGCGCTTCTCCGTTCTCGTGTCGTATAGAGTTGTGAATTTGTGATTTGTGATACCATCGACCCCGGCTTGTTCACTGATTTCCGATTCTGCTACTCTTGACGACCTCGGCTTGTTATTGTGTTTTGATCCCGTTATTCCTGACGACCCCGGCTTGTGACCCTGTTTTCCGATCGTGCTACTCCTGACGACCCCGGCTTGTTCTACACTGTTTTAAAGCCGTTCTACCTATCAGGGTTTTAATGTAAGTACCTTTATTACCTTAACTTTTGTACTTTTAGTAATTAGTATCTTACTCGTAAATAATAAGTAACTATTCTGTGTGATAGGATTTGTTATAACGGAACTGCTTAGAACTGAGTTTTTTAAACAAAAAAATATAGTAAGATGAAACCCATTGGAAAAGGAAGAGAATGTGACAAAGATTGAAGAAAAATAAATTAATGCTTCATGTCTATTTTCGACAAAACTACAAGTCCTATGAAAAAATGTTGAATGCAATGTTGTTGGTAATAAAAAGATCTACAGCTTTTGTATTTACACTTTTTTACATAACCTGAAAATTTAGGAGAAAATTTGAAATGACCAGATTTTTGATATTAAATTTTTATTTTTTACAAAACTATATTTTCTTAAACGAAATTTAGTAAAAACCTACCCTTTAATATACTAATTACACTGTATTTTTTAATTGAAATCTTTATTTAATAAACCTTATATTGACAAATTTTCAAAAAACGTTCGTTTGCGTGTCAAAATCTTCTTTTTTTTTAAACTCTGTAGACTCTTTATTCGTTGAGATCTCTACTTATAGTTAGTGGACTAACGAAATTAATTTGTACAAAATTTGTATTTTGTCAATATGAGATTAAAAAAAATAATATTACAAATAAAAAAAAAATACAGTGTATTTAGAACATTCAAAGGTAAGTTTTTACATTTTTTGTCAGAAAAAGTATATTTTTGTCTAAGATAAAAATAAAAAACCTAAAACTAGATTTCTTGAATTTTTCACTTAAACTTTTAGGTTATTTAAAAAAATGTAAATACAAAAGTTGTAGATACTTTTATTACCTACAACTTTGCCGTTCAAACATTTTTCATAGGACTTATAGTTTTCCCGGAAATCGAGATATAATATAGATTTTTTACCCTTAAAACTTCCCCCTCCCACTTCTCGATCTCAGATCGCCCGTAACTGTCAGCAAAATTTTTACAACTCTCATTATTCAATTAAGCTAAGCTGTTGTACTATATAGATGTATGTCTTAATTAAGTAAAGCTACATTATTTTTACTTAATTCAGATGGACGAAATCGAGCGTAACCTCGCGATTATGTTTGGAGAAGAAGAGGCGGAATCTTTTAGGTCAGAGAGACGCCGAACTGAAAGTACTTCCTCGGAGGTGACTTTTCACGAGTCTGAGCTTTCTGAGCTCGACCATTTAGAAAGGTATGTATTTCTGATCTTATTGTTGTTTGTGTAAATTTATCCTGTATAATTTATCTAAAAATGCTAAAGATCTATCTATTTTATTATATTGTCAACTCCATCTTAAAATAAAGTTACGAATTTGAGTGCAGATTAGTAAGATAATGCTGAAAATAATGTATGTTAATAAAGACAAATATATGAAGTAAACAAATCATAATCTATACAGATCTGTTGACTCCGAGGAAACGTCGCAGTTAGTTGACCACGGTGAAAATGATACCCTTTCCCGGGATGAATGGGTGGAAGAGGACGTAGCGCCAACCAGGTTCCCATTTATTGGAACCCCTGGAATCCGGTTGCAAAATGCTGGCGGTATGACTCCCCTGGACTATTTTAAAATATTTTTTAACATCAATTTTTTAACAATGTTAAGTAACATGACAAATGATCACGCCAAGTCGATTCTAGAAAGAATACATAAACCCCAAAGTAGGGTGACAAGATGGAAAAATACAAATGTGGAGGAAATGTATACTTTTATTGGAATTTTATTTTTTATGGGGACGGTAAGGCTCAGTAGAATAAATAGCTACTGGGCCAAATCCCATTTAGTGAAATTTAATTTATCCGAATATATGAGCAGAAACCGATTTTTACTGATACTGAGAATGATATACTTCCAATACAACAACGTAAGCAACACTATGTATAATAAAGTAGAACAATTAATTAAATATTTTAATGACACCATGAAAAATACTGTATACCCCAGTAAAGAACTATCCATAGACGAATCAATGATTTTGTTTAGAGGACGGCTTATGATTCGCCAATATATTAAAAATAAAAGAAATAAGTTTGGCATCAAATTATATGTGTTGGCTGATCCTAATGGTCTAGTACATAAGGTACATATGTATAAAGGGTCAGCTGACACTGTAGTTGGTGGTACGGGCCACGTAAATAAAGTCGTCCTCACTCTATTAAACGATTACTTAAATGCTGGTCACTCGGTTTATATGGATAACTTTTATACCAGTGTAGGACTAGCCGAAATTTTGATAAATAATAAAACGTACTGCACTGGTACATTACAAAATAATAGAAAAAAAAATCCATCCGTAGTGACCAGTAAAAAATTAACCAGGGGTAGTAGCATCTATAGAACAAATGGTAAGGGTGTATGTGTTATGAAGTGGAAAGACAAAAGAGACGTTCTTAGTCTTTCCACAGAACATACACCCAATACCGTAGAGACCGTTAATAGGTTTGGTCGTGCTGCGTCGAAGCCCGATATAATTGTACAATATAATAAATTTATGAAAGGGGTTGACCGGCACGATCAAATGCTTTCCTACTACCCCTGCGAGCACAAATCATTGCGTTGGTACAAGAAAGTGGGTATACATATTTTTCAAATGATGTTCTTAAATGCGTACTTTTTGTACAAAACGGGGACCGGCAGAGCTATATCTCTGGAAGTTTTCAGAGATAAAGTTTTGACCGGTCTTTTACCTCCAACAGATAGACCACGTCCTCCGCAGTACCCCAATCATATGCCTAAAGAATTAGAAAGAAATGAGAATGGGGTACTCAAGCGTAGGAAGTGCTCTAGATGTTGGAGTGTGAAAAAAAAGAGGAAAGACAGTGGGATGTATTGTCCCGATTGTAATATAGGGCTGTGCATTGCGTGCTATGGTCCATACCACATTGAAAATAATTTGCTACCATGAGGTAACAAATTATGCAATGTGGTGTGGATCAAAGCACGCAATGATTTAAGCGTAGCAGTAGTGCGGCAGTAGTAATAAATTATATTAAATTAAAAAAGAATTTGGGTGTATTTTATTGCTTACTTGAAACCAATGAAAGAGTAAAGATACGCTACAGCTAGTCCGCTTTTTCATTGATTTTGAACAAAGTAGTAATATACACCTTCATCCTTTTTAAATTTAATACTATTTGTTACTACTGCTAAACAACTGTTAAACCCTATACGAGGTTAACCACAGATGCGTTGCTATCCCTGAAGACTAAATCGACCACGTTTTTTTAGGTGAAATTGTAATGACAAATGAATATGTATTTTACTTGATGGTAAGTGGTAAGTGGTCACTGCTGCCCATGGACATTGGCCCAACTTCAGATAGAATAGCCCCTATTCTATCTGAAGTTGTTCACCAATCTTCCTGGAAAAATCACACATGTATTGCTTGCTCCCGATGTCTACAACGGTCGTCTAATATAAGCCGTCAACAACATGATACGGGTTTATTTTTCCTAACAGCGTAGTGAGGGTAATTGGCAAGTAGACATATTAATTTTCAGAGGTTATATATGTTTTCAGAGGAGATCAAAAGCAACAAAAGTGTGGGCATGTGATACTTTGTAAGGTTTATGGTATAACTGTTTGAAGAGAGCGTAAATGATTTGTTATCGAAAGAAGATGTAGTGAAAAAGAACGAAAGATGCTGGTCGGTTAGCAAAATTGGGAAACAAAATGTGTGATTGGGACGACCGAAAGAGTATATGATATATAAGAAAGTATGAAAGATGTGCTTAGAGTTAATTACAATCGGGAATAGGTCTCACTGTCTATCTCACCTGTGATGTGCAAAAAGTACGCATTATTTAGTTTTAGTTTTATTTTTATATTTTATTATATAGCAGGAGTAAACAAGCATGCAGTCCAAATTATAGTAAGCGGCCACTACCGCTCATGGGCATCTGTAATCGATCCATGATAAGGTTCAAGAGATACTAGAGGTAGATCACAAATGTATTGCTATTCCTGGAAATTAAGTTGGAACGTCTCGGATATGCATGTCTTCCTAATTACACTCTTCAGACCAGAATACAGCAAAAATTTTAAATGGAAATATTGTTAACAAAGGTAGTTTTAAGTTTTAATAATTGTTATGCTTAAGTATATAAATTAAAATGTTTTTAATATATTGTTTAAGTTATGATGACTTTTAATGTATTTAAAGTAAATAAAATATCTTGTTTATATAAAAACCGTAGTTTTATTTTTCGCACCTGTCAATTTTTTCCCCACAAAATAGGGAAATTTCAAACGATTATAATTGTATTTAATTCGTCCACTATGGTGTTGCTACATTGAGACTATTATTAGCTGATTTCATATATGTATTTGTAAACAGTTTACTAATAATACTTTTTATTTATTTAAAATTGAGGTATATTGTATAAACAAAATAATAGAGTATTGAATTTTTTTCTATAATATTTTTATGTTCGTTCAACTTTAAACAATAGAAAAAAGTAATTTAATGAAATAAAAAATAGGCAAATATCGACCTGGCAACATATAAAATCAAAACAATTCTCCCAATTTGTCTAACAAGTTAGTCTGAACTTTCGAATTCAGTGTATCACACGTCTCAACGAAGTTTCAAGTAAGTTTAGTAATTATATTTTGTTCTTTTAAGTTCGACCTAACATAAAAAATAACTAACCAGATAAACTAACATTATATAAATTGGAAATAAACTGGATGGTTTGATCCACGCTTTGCACTAATACGAAGCTTCTAACTAACAGCATGGCGCCGCAATATTCGCCCGAACTAATAAGAACTGACCCTCGGCGAGAATGGCGGCCCCTACGCCCAGAGTGCCCCGGTGGCCACTGCCACCGCCGTAACTGCGGCAGATCACACTGCCGCGGTTACCGCAGAGACAGGTGTTTGTCGGGGCACTGCCACTTGCCCTGCTGCCGTCGCCCGCACTGCCGCTGGTCGCGGACGTGTGCCAGGCGGCGGCTAGTCTTTTAGTCCCGACTCCCGGTGCAGGAGCAATTATGGTTAGTAGTAAACATGCTTACCTAGCTAACGTAATAAGATTGTAAGAACGCCACGATACTTGTAAAAACTATTGTTTTTTTTTATCAGACTGAAGTAGCAAACGAGCATGCACATCTGTAATCAACTTCATGCAGAATATGGGGTCTGTCTGAAGTCAATCACAGATGCGTTGCTACTTTCGAGGACTATGATGGTCGCCTCATGAGAAAGTGTGCCGTCAACCACACCCTTCTATCGATAGCACAAGAACTGCTTCACGCTAGAAATAGGTGTGGCGGTGGTACTTCCCCGGTCGAACTGCACTGGTTGTACCACCGTGTGAGTGATTGTACTTATCTACCTAGAAATTCGGGCGTTATTATATAGTTAAATAATTTTCTTGCAGGTCATTTTGTTACGTGCTTCATAAGCATGTGGTTGATTTACATATTGACATGATTCAACATGTCTGAAGGAGCGTGCTGAAAGCGGATTGCCCTCAGAATTCAAAATCGTCATTGGATGAAATCGGAATAGCTAGTGGGACGCGAGAATCCGAATGATTGTCCGAGAGTAACTAATATCGTCATTTAGTACCCTTGTGCTTGTGGGGAGGAATTTTCGACTTTTTTATTATATAGAGTTATGTAGTATATACTTTTTTCATTGTAAACAGTGTTATTGTTTGTAAAGTTATTTATTGTCTAGTTTCTATGTTCGCCAATTTTTCCGCCAACTGTAAAGCAATTTCAAAAAAGAATCTTTCTTTCAAGAAGGTTAAGATCTCAAGAATCTCAGCAATATTTGATAATGCGTACTGATCCCTTGAATTCTTCACTACAAAAACTATTTCTTCCGGTTTTGAGTTCAAGTATTAAATTTATTGTAAAACTACTGTGCTAAATGTACATGAGGTATATTTTTTTAGCAATTTGGAGTAGTTTGAGTGGTCAGCGTAGATTTCAGTCAGCGTATTCATTGTTTGGAATAATAAAATTTGAAATACAGACTGTGATTTTTATATTTTGTTATTTCTTTGTTTTTCTTAAATACCTATATTGTAGGATGTACTATCTTGTCTGTATTATAAAATGTCCTTGGAATATTGTGTTTGACAATATAAATAAATATATAGATCATTGTGTTTGTTTCATTGAGAATAAATAAAAAAAACGTACACCGGACAGTCGCTCGTTTCATAGAGAAGGCGGCACGCTTTATCGCAACCATTTCCCGCTCTAATTTTCGGCGAATCGTTTGATTAACGCCGACACCGCCGCAGGCGTTATTCTGTACATCATTACAAGATTTCAATAGCGTTTGTCTATTGTAAATAATTGCATATGCTTGTGTGTAATTTATGTTTCCATTTGTTTTTTAGTTTATGTTTAGGCACATTTGTATTCACTTAACAAATAAATGTTATAATAATACGCGTAAAAATAATAACAAAAAGTACAACCGAATTCATTGTCTTTTTTTACTTTTTGTGGCATAGAAATAAAAAATACATTTATCCAACAAATATAATTTATTTTTCAGTAGATGTACTATTCTCGATCTCTATATCGAATATTATCAAACAACACTTTTAGTATATTTGCATTTTATTACACTACTAGCTTTCGAGGCATAAATCTAGATTTGGATAGTTTAATATTACTGTGAAACATTATTTCTAATATTATACTAAATAGATATGAAATATCTTTCATATTAAATAAACGGCAGACCCAAGTGGAATAAACTACGCTATTGTTCTCGAAAAATGCCTTTCTATTGTTCCCGATTTTGTAGTAAAATCACAGATAAGATAGTAAGCGCTTCAACAAACGCACAGTTGCGTCGAGGGCACCTGTAGTATGGATTTTTTACTTTACGAACGCGGTAACTAGACGGCGGGCACCTGCGGTAATCGGTGGGCAGCGAACGCGTTAAGGCATGAAGAAGTAACAAACATACACACTCACAAACTTTCGCCTTTATAATATTAATATGAAGTGTATCATCATACTTCATATTAATATTACGTATAATAGTTTCATACATAAGTATCACAACAATATAATAAGAGGATAAAAGGAAATGCATTTTATTAGTGGTTTATTTATTTGATTATAAAACATTGCATACACGTTTTAGATAACAATTTTGGTCTCGCATTTGCCACATAGTTCGGATGGTGCAAAATTTTTTATGTATTTAAAAACCAAATACAATTTGGGGTATAAAAAGATTTAGACCTAAAAATGTAATGTTAATTTTAAATTATGCAATACATTGACAATATAAGGGGTAACTCTAAAGTAAAAATAATTTCATTAAAATTTCGACTATGCTTAAAAATACCTTGTGATTTTTTCATATAGGTTACAGCAGATAATATCCAGTGGTATAAACTTTGTCCTCTCATTAGGAGGTTTGGATTCAATTTTGAGCAATGTATCTTATTATTTTTATAAGAAAAAATGTTCTACTTTCTTACCTTGTCCTTCAAGGTAAGAAAGTAGAACATTTTTCCTCAAAATCATTAGAATTCCATGTGAGTTTTAAATTGCTTTCCTAAAGTTGTTAATTAAAATTACATGTTTTATTTACTGATATAGATTATTTAAGAAAGCGTAGTTTATCGTGGTTTAATTATACTAAAATAAATAACATTTAATTGCAAAATACATAAACATCACTTTTACCGTACGTCTAAAAATATTGGTTTTGTTACATCAATTGGATAAAAAATGCGCTTTTTACATACAAAAATACACCAAAATTTCTTTAAAATACAATTTTTGACATTTTACTGGATTTTAAAAATGCTGATTTTCACATCTCAATAAAAACCTATCTTTAAAAATTATGTTTTCTTAAATGTATTGTGTTTGTAATTATTCTTTGCAATCACAGTTATAAATATATTCTTTGCAGAATATATTAATCACTTCCAGTCATTTTAAAGCGCCTAAAAGCTGAAGAACAATGTAGTATTCGTTTAAAAGATAACAGATGACGACCCGCGTGGCGGAGCGGTTGCCATACCGGTCTGACGCGCAATGGGTCCCGGGTTCGATTCCCAGCCAGACAGGAATCTGAACGATGAGCTTATATTCATGTTCTGGGTCTGGTTGTTTGTGTATTCGTCTCGTGTGTGTCCATGGTTCCCATGACACAGGAGAAAATCCTAGTGTGGAGCTATGAATGTAGAAAGCGTGTATTGACGTGTATCAATTTGTTTAGACACTACAGCACAAAATCATGGTACATCAAAAGGGTTCTATTTAAAACGAATGTGTGAATACTGTTCCATAAGTAAGCAACTGTTTATACAGCCATATAAGAAAACTAATGGCAGCAAAAAGCTATAGCTTAAAATTTATTTATAATAATTATAATTTCGTAGGTAGTTATAATCATAATCATATTTCGAGCCTTACGTTGCACTCATTATTGGGATGTGTCCGGTTTTCTAACAGCAATGCATGGAAGTTATACATTATAATATCTTGACTTTTATAAGATCGAGATATCCATTTATAACCACATGTGATAATCGAGTGTTAATTTACTGTAAATGTTTTATTAAAGGATAGTTTAATGCTAAGTTTTTTTTTCAATTAATAATAAGTTATTTTTCCAGGTAATTGGTAAAAAACAGTGAATTGAAATAAAGGATTACATTTTATATTATTTATAGTGCTTACCGATTTTAGTACGATCACGTGTGAGAAAGTGAGATCGTCAACGTCACCGCAAAAACACAATGTATCAAATCTCTTACAATAAGTCCTTCATATTGCACAGTTACATTCATCAAAAATATTAGCACCATTAATTTGACTATAAATATGATTATTTCAGCTGTTATGAGTGGATTTACAGTTTATTATTATTATTATTTTTATATGACTGAAGTAGCAATCGAGCATGCAGTTCACCTAATGGTAAGTGGTCACTGCCGCCCATGGACATCTGTAATCAACTTCATACAGAACATGGGTTTCATCTGAAGTCAATCACAGATGCGTTGCTACTCCAGAGGACTATGATGGTGAGAGCGTGCCGGCAACCACACCCTTCTATCGAAACGCAAGAAATGCTTCACGCTAGGAATAGGTGTGGCGGTGGTACTTCCCCGGTCGAACAACACTGGTTCTACCACCTTGCAAATGGTAATAGAGATTGAATGTCTATTTTAATTTTACTTTCTGCGAATGACTATAGTAGTATATGTGTATGGAAAGAAAATGATCACCTTGAAAATTGGTGTGACATGTGATTGAATTTTACACTGCCGCGCGCTTAAAATTAACTTTCGGTTATTTCTTTAACGTGTTATTAAGCTAATTACGCGTAAACAAATTAAGCGTATAATTATCAACGTAATGCATTTACATATAATGCTGGATATACAGTAAAAGCTCCTTATTCGCGGGGGTTACGTTCTTATGCCGCGAATACAGGAATCGTTTATGACCAGCAGTTTCAAAGTGACCGAACGCAAAAAAAGACCCCCAATGTTTTTACTTTGTATAGACAATATCCGCGAAAAAATAGTGTTTTGATAACGAACGCCAGATGTATTGCCAGAAATGTTAACAATTACCCGTGAGTACTAAAAAATCGATTGCGGAAGAAAATAGTCACAATTTTTTACCGCGAATAAGCTTGCACTGTATATCCTTTTCTTCTATACTTCCACGATCGTTCTGCTATATGCTAAGGCCTGCTCAGTTCCTCTTGAATGATATCCATGTAGTGTTGAGTGAACACGGCCTTATTGTGCATGACGTAACGCAGTAGGGTCCCGGACACGGCGGTCAGCTCCCGCGTGAAGGCGGACAGCCCCACCGGGATCTGGCGGGACCCACCCGCGCAGACTAGGATCATTTTCAGGAACTCTAGGATTCTTTGACCTGGAAATTATTATAAATTTGTTAATGAAAATAATGTCTTTATTTTGTATGGGTCTACGAGGGCACTGCCAAATTGTCAGTTACATTTATTTTCTTACACTACCACCGGATCGGAACATGACCTCAACTGAGAAGATCCGGCAAGAAACTCAGCGGGTTTGTCTTTTTTGTTGTTTATATCCATTTTTAAATATAATTACAATCATGTTTACATGGTAATTAGTTGAATGTTATTACACAAATGAAATGTTATTTTTGGCAGAATACTTTTCATGCATTGAGTTAGATTTAGATTGGTTGGATTTAATAATAACACAACCGAAAAACGCTAATTTTATGGGTGATTATGTAAAAAAATAAAATATAATGATTTGTTTTTATCTTTTGAACAAAATAAAGTAAATAATAAAAATACGCTAAGAGACCGAGCACTTTGTAGTTAGAGTAGCAAGTTTTCAAATCTAAGACTTCTATGGAAAAAACTGTGTCTTTATCTTAAAACTGATGAATTTCGAATTGCACGGCGATTCAAGCAACGCAACGACATGTATACAAAATTTGAGGTCAATTTGTTGACAGTAAATCATTCACATACTAACTAACTAGAGCAGTGACAGTTAAGGTTGAAACTTGTCCTCTCAATCGGGAAGTCCGAGGTTCAAGGCACACACCACTGATTTTTGTGCGTATTGGAAATTAGTTATCATTGCTTTTCGGTGAAGTAAAACATCCTGAGGAAACCTACACACCCGATAGTTTAAAAAAAAAAGTTCCCGGAGGTGTTTGAAGTCCACCAATCGCACTTAGCCAGCACGGTGGACTAGGGCCTAAAACTCTCATTCCGAGAGAAAACCCGTGTCCAGCAGTGGGACAATAATGGGTTGACGATATATACTAACTAATAAGTCAAGTCAAATTTAAAAAAGATTCGTAAGCATTGATAATGTATGTAATCATCTGTAGACTCTCCATATCAGTTTAGAAGGTAAGAGGGACTCTTTAAGAAAAAGAAGAATAGAAAAAACTAAAATTGATATAAAAATGCATCACTCACGAACAATTTGCCGCACCCTATGCTCAGGGTCTCCGAGGGCTACGATCTGGGTTCGGATCAGATCTTTCGTGTCAGCGCTCAATGGTTCTTGGTTCAAGTTCTCTAGCAGTTGCTCTGTTTGCAATAACACTTCCTCTGCCACTGATGGCAGTACTGCTTTTAGTTGTCTGTAAATATGGGTAAAAAATAATAATTCTTTAAATTTAGTAAGTTGTAAAAAAAGTCATGATGGATAAAAATAGGCGTGGCTTTGGTACGGGAGGTATTTTTAGCGTAAAGTTTTTATTCTTATAATAATTAGTACGGCTTTAACCAATTACACTAATTATACTCGTAATATTAGGCATTAACATCAAATATATCTTAAAATCATAATTAACAATCATTATACTAATAATAAGTATGCAGTTCTTGAGTTTCTGTGGCATAGTGTGTTTGGTCACTTATATATGAGGCGACCTTTTTTTTTCGGGCGTAGCAATGCATGCGCGTTTGCTACTTCATCTTATAAAAAAAATAACCTGCTCAATTAAATTTGATGCAATCCTGTATAACTTAAACACGTTCCCGCCTGAGGCCGTGTAGTTCACGGTATCTGGCAGCGCTGTTATAATTGTAATCGCAAATACGTACAATTTGAGACTAATCTCGCCAACACTTGGTATTTTGTTTTAAATAGTTCTCATTAAACGTCCACCAATTAGCACTTGGCCAGCGCGGTGGACTATGGCCTAAAATTCTCTCATTCTGAGAGAAGACCCGTGCCCAGTAGTGGGACAGCAGTGGATAATAGGTTGTACCAGTTCTCATTATAGATGTTGTGCTTCATTGTTAATATTTTAACGAAAGTAATATATAATATTACCGTCCGATGGGACAGTACAACCAATAGTTCAAGCCGTAAAAATAGAACAGTCCTCTATGTATCACTAGTTGTACAGTCAGCGTCAAATATTTAGTGACACTCAGGGTATTAACAGACAGGCGTTTTGACTGAACCGATGTTTATGACATTTTAAACGTCTTGGCCTTTTGAGCGGCTATATTGTTGACAATACTAAGAAAACTTTGTTTGTAACGATATTATTGACTTTTTGGTTACGTCTATTTATTTGAATACCCTGAGTGTCCCTATTTGACGCTGACGGTACATGTAAAATGAAAAGTGTTTATAAAAAAAAAAACTAACTCACACATCATTACTAGCGTTATCAATAATGATAAACAACTTCTCCTTCAACTGTTGTTTGTGCGTTGCGTTCGGATCGTTGCCGCTGGACGGACTGACCAGCATAATGGAAGCCACGTTGATCAAGCGGAACACTTGCATGCCGAGGTCTGTGAATCTTGGCTTGTCGATGGATACCGTCTGAAATTAAAAAATCCATTATTAAACACTTCAGATCTAAGAGATCTAGTATATGATATATACTATTACTAGCTCTTACCCGCGGCTTTGCCCGCACGGTCAAAGAGAATTAACTTTGATAGCGAGATTCAGAACTTGCAAATGAATTTTAATAGCGCCATCTATTAACAACGTCTGGAACTACTAAATATGTATCAACTAACAAAACATCGTTATTCTCATGGGAATGAGAGCGCGGTAAAAAGGAGCCTACGTCACTCTCCGCCCTCCTAACTATCTCCCAGCATATAAACCGTATCATATAATAGCTATGTGGCGACGTGAAAGAGGAACAAACAAACGCACTTTTACATTTGTAATATTAGTAAGTATAGTAAGTATGGATACGATATATACTATATCCCTTTGTTGCTCAACAATATGAACACCACAATCAGGTCTATTTGTGCCCTAAAGAATGTGGTTGCTTAAGTGTTCTTTTAAGCTCTGTTTTATTTTTTCTGTTCCTGTATTTTGGGTTAAAATACAGGGTCAGATTTAAGGGAGAGATTTCTAAAAAAATGTTTAATTCCGGCTAGCCCACTATCAGAACAGTTATGGGTAGACGCAAAAGTACTATTTTTTTTTAATTTATTTGCGAAATATTTGGGAATTCATTAGGTAAGTGCCCCCGTAGGCCTAAATTCAAGACATTTCATTTCTTAAGAGAGATATAGTTTCAACTCGCAGTTAGAAGTCCGTGGGAGACAATTGTCCACTTACATCCAGATGAATTGCATCCTTATTTACTATATGAATACAACAAATCATGTAAGCTCTATAACATAAAGTCTATATTTACTTTTGTCATTCAGTTTTATCGAGACTTTAAGAGCCTAGCATTCTATCTAGATTTATCGTAGTCTTTTTTTTGTTCTCGAAGGGGAAATCTTCAAAAGGTACCCCACACTGAGGGAGCGACGCAGGGTTACGTGCGATTTTTACCGAACTAAAACCTGCCGGGTGGTCGTCCTCAGCGCTACAAAGAGGGCTCCGGGATTTCCAAAGGAACGCAACCGGAATCCTCTGAACGCAGATTTATCGTAGTCTTTTCCAAGGTGGTAGAACTAGTGCAGTTCGACCGTGGAAGTACCACCGCCACACCTATTTCTAGCGTGAAGAATTTCTTGCGTTTCGATAGAAGGGTGTGGTTGCCGGCACACTTTCACATGAGGCGACCATAATATTCCTTGGCAGTAGCAACACATCTGTGATTGACTTCAGATGGAAACCATGTTCTGTATGTAGTTGATGACAGATGTCCATGGGCGGCAGTGACCACTTACCATCAGGTGGACTGCATGCTCGTTTGCTACTTCAGTCAGATAAAAAAAAGTCTTACCTCAGGATAATCATTCTTGCCGTCCCATTCCAGCAGCTCAAGGTACGCCTTAGCCAAAGTTTGGGCTGTCACGTTCCTTATAACAATTTGGTCAGTCACTGGAATACTCAGGCCAGTCTTGTCTATGTGTCGTTTTAACCATTCGCGAGTGTGTTGTAGTCCATCTGCAATGTACAATAAGATGATAATGTATAAAAGATAATTGGTAATTTGCAAGCACCTCCATAGGCCTGTAGAAAACTTTTTATATAGATTCATATTCCTGTTATGTAATATATAAAGATTTGGTATCATATAAAATATTGGTAGATAGTGATATGTCGGCGCGACACCGCGTATTTATGAAAAACACGTCGCCGAAATTAATTATTTTAGTTAGTTTAAAGATCGAAAATTAAATTAATTAAATTAGTTTGTTTATTAAATTAGCAATATTTAAGGATTTTTAGAATTTAATTTAGTTTACCCTCCATACATTTGTTATAGTCACCTCACCAAACATTGTTATAAAAAGGCGAGCGACCGCCGGTAGAAAGAGATTTCTTGTTTAATCGCCGAAGAGATAGGACCTCCTATAATGAGAATAAATCGAAGAAATTTACTCCTGTGTTTTACTTGAAATCTTCAATAAAGGAAAATAATGAATAATGGCCTCTCTGACGTCACTGTCTCATTCTCTTCGTTAGATACAATAAAATATTTTTTATTGTTTTTGTATGATGGTTTTTGTAGAAGCAACAATGGGGTTTCTCACAGACGTCCATGGGCGGCACTGACCACTTACCATCAGGTGGACTGCATGCTTGTTTGCTACTTCAATCTTATAAAAACAAAACAAAACTGTTATCACTCTTACCTTCAGAAATCTTAAGCATCTCATCAAACTTGGCCCTCTCGTACTGTACGCTTTCCTTTTGGACGTGTGGACGAATCATTGCTATGAGGGTATTTGCTAGATCCAACTTTAGCACCTCTAGTGTTTCTAATATTGATCTGAACACTTCTACCTGGGAATAAAAATAGTGTAATTAGGTAATTACCTTTTGTAAAAGTACTCATTTAAACTAACTGATACTAATTGGTACATTTTAATATGCAACTGGTACTAACAAACCTAAGACGATTTTTGAATTTTTGTAAACGATACTTCGTTGTGTATATCACACATAGTAAAAAGGACACATACAATCATGTAGCGAAGTTGCACACTACGCGGTTTTCGCATCGACATGGTGAGAGACGTAATATACGCGAGTCGTCACCGGGGCGCGGTGTTGTTTTAACGTTCAGTGTTTAACGTCGGTATTTAACGTTACGAAAGCTGTACTTAAATAGAGGTCCTTAGCGTAGTAAAATAGATATTGTATTGTAATGAACTATAGTGCTATAATAAACTATTTATCAGTATATTCTGGACTTGAGTTATCATTTACTACCTCACCTCTAAAATCACATTATTCCCATAGATACAAATCAAACATACACGTACTAAACAAGTTAAAACTTTTGCTAAATGATGTGAAAATTCTATCAATTCATCATATCTGTAAGTTTTAGCATGACTGCATTTGTAACATGTATTTGTAAATGTTTACAGAGGAGGGCGTAAATGACTGCGACACAGTTTTCAAACTATTGTCGATAATAAAAAATAGGTCTAATATATAGACGCGCTTTTGAGATATTGTTACGCTCACCTTGGCCATGCGGAATACAAACTTGCCATACTTGTTTGAGGTCGATTTCCATAATAAGAATATCACTTACAAACAATTTCTCATGAGGTTTGTGTATACTGTATATCGTTCCTCAATAAACGGATCCTTTTTTAAAAATGTATTATACTATACTTACTACTGCTTTCAAACTAACAAATCAACTTGCTTTAACTTTGGCATTCTTTGACTCGGCCGACTCTCGTGGCAGAGTGACTCTGTTACCATTACCATACCTGTCTCACACGCAGTGGCTTGCGGGTTCGATTTCCGGCCAAACAGGTATCTAAATGATGAATTTAGATTATTGTTCTGGGTCTGGATGTTTGTATATTCGTCTTTGTGTTTCCATGGCACCCACGGCACAGTAGAATATACTATTGTGTAGCAATTAGGGATTGCAATCCGGAAAACCGGATCCGGTAATCCGGCGTATCCGGCACCATTTTTAACAAACCGGATCCGGCACTAATTCACCGGAAAATTAAGTGAAAGCACTTACAAATTGACGGGTATAATTTTCTTCTTAGGCCTATATGCCTATACAAAATAAAGATATTTCATTTCAAACTAATTTAATGTTCAGTTCTAAAGGCACCACCAAACCACCTATTTATGCCTATTAAGACTAAAGCGAAGGTGTGTTTTATTTCAATACTTACAGTGTCAGTCAGTGTTGTGATATTCTGTATCATCTCATCCCTGGCCGGTGCAGCCAACTTGGCCATGAGGTCTATCACGAACTTGGCGTACTTGTGGAAGTCCAAGCTGTTGTTCTCCGCTTGCTGCTTTATGAAGTCCTTGTCGAGAACCTCCTCTATCATCTCCTTGATTCTCGTGTGCCGTGGTAGAAGAATTGAGAAGAGACCCTTGAGTAACATTACAAAGAAGGTATTTTATTTCTCTTAAACAACGGGGGACTAAAACATCTTAGGAATATAGTAACTACATAGCATAATAAGCATTTTTCCGTTCTTAAAACAACTTGTAAATCAATCGGGAAAAATTGTGAAGTAGAACGCAATGTTGTAGTTAATTACTAATGAAAATTGTTTAATTTTAATTGAAAAATAATGAGACTAAATTTTGCTTATAAACTAACCATAATTAGGGTTGCCACCTTTTTTTTCAACGATTAAAGTACATTGGCTACAAAAGGTATAAAGAAAAAAGTACGTAGCTTCAAAATAAAGTACTATTTATATTATTACTTAATTTTTGGCTCTGGGATACATTTCGTCGGCTTAGAGTGTAAACCTGCTAACTCCATATTAGGTAAATTTCCAGGAGAGACAAAAAACATTCCAAAAAATATATTAATATATTTTATGAAAAGGCTTTTATTTTAATTAACTTGTATTTGTATTAGACACAATTTGAAATGAAAGAAATATAATTTAATTCAGTATTTATTTATTTAACACCACTTTTGTGACTTAGCAGGTTTTGGTAATCAAATATATAATTTTAAAATCAACTTAGCAGGTTTTTCACAAACGTAATCAAAATTTATAAAGTATTAATAACATTCATAAAACAAAAATAAATTAAACATAAAATTAAAATTTTGAAATTTTCATCCATCCATCCATCCATCAGCCCTTTGATGTCCACTGCTGGACAAAAGACGTAAATGGCGTCACTCCAACCGGTCCTGTGCCCTCTGAATCCAAATGTTTCCCGCTATCTTCTTCAGGTCATCGGTCCACAAGGTGAGCGGGGGGCGATCTGTACTCTAAACGTGGTTGCCACTCGAGGACCTTTCTTCCCCATCGATTATCGGTCCTTCAAGCGATGTGGCCGGCCCACTGCCACTTCAGCTTGCTAATTTTGAGAGCTATGTCGGTAGCCTTCGTTAGTCTGCGGATTTCATCGTTGCGAATCATGTCTCGTAGCTAAATTCTGAACATAGCCCTCTCCATTGCACGCTAATGGCAGCCACACACGATACAGTATACAGTATACTTGAGCAAGTCCAGACTTGCTCAAGTATACTGTATCGTGTGTTGGAAGATAATTGCGCAAGTTGTTCCCTTGCACAAGTTCTTTAAAAAGTTCCAAATTTCAATTCTCAACTTGTGCAAATTTGCATTTGCGCAAGTTTACATGAACGTGTGTGGGAGCGCGCGCAAGTTTCAGTACTGTCTTTGGGTACAAATTTCAATTGATACAACAAACTGATGTACGCATAATGCTTTATTTTTCTTAACCAGGCTTTAGTCCATATTGTTCGATTTATCTTGTGAGTTTTCAGTTTTTTCGTAGCTAAAATAAAGTCAACTAATGCCACTGCATCATCCATACCACAAAACAACACAACCAGGTAGCTCACTTTCAAAAAATGATATTGTTTTTATTGGAGCAGATACGCACGTTTGTACGAATATCAGTGAAATGATATTTGTGCAAGCATGCTTGAGTCGTTTAAGGTCGTCTCCGAAATACGAGAATTTGTACAAGTCCAAGTATACTGTATCGTGTGTGGCTTCGAATGAGAAAACATCAATAATTTGTACGAGCACATATGCCGGCCACGAAATCTCAGTACAAAATGACGCCTTTACACGGATTTAGCAGGGAGCTTTTGAGGATATGGATTTGACAGTTTTACTCATCATCTGTTTTTGTCAATTTTAAAAAGAATATTGATTGTGGCTGTTTTTCTAGATTGTGTATTTCTTTTTACCCTTTCGAATGGTATGAAAAACGTAATATCGTCAAAAATGGATTTGGCAGGTTTACACTCTAAGCCGACGATTTAGAACTGTGTGAGGTGATAGTCGGCAAAAAAAAATGTAGATAGTACCTTGGCGCCCATATTTTTAAAAAAACGTCACCAAATGTAAATGTTCTACTACTTTCTAAATAAGGTAGCTACGGAAACCTAATTAAAGGAATTTTAGTTAACTGATTATAATCAAACTTTTAAATCCCAGATATACAAAATAAACTATTTTCGCGTACTTTATTTTCCTCATAAAGTATAAAGTACAATTGCCCCGAATAAAGTACAATACTTTATAATAAAGTACGGGTGGCAACCCTAGTCATAATAAACATTGGACTAGTATAGACATAGTACTAGTAATATATGTATAGGTAATATAGTGAAGAAACACTGATAATTTTTTTTTACTTTTAGGCAGAACTAAGTTCGCCGGTTCAGCTAGTATGTAATAAGATGATTTTTAATTTATCCTTTAATTTAAAATGAATTTCAGTACCTGCTTAACATCCTCCAGTAGCACCAAAGCCTGCTTGTATTCTGGCGGGTCAGAATTCAGTTGCTCTCTAAGAATATCAAAGTACGCTCGATGCATGGTCTCTTTGACCAACTTTTGATAGCTGTAACAACATTTAGATCATTATAATGAAACTGTTGTAATATATGAAGTGGAAGTAACCAAATAACAGAAACCAAATGCTTTAACACTTACAATTGTTTTCTTATATTTTAGATACCTTAACAGAAAGAAAACAAAGTTGTTTATCCAGTAATTATAATTACAAAAGTGGACAAACAGGGCCCGATAAACCTTTTTTAATAACAGGTGACTGACATAGCAAAATGGGTAAGTTAGAATAAAATTTTAAATGTATAAAAGAGTTAGCTACTTTATTCAGGCAAGCAAAGATTATTTGAAATTATTTTATCAACACTTAAAAAGTGTAATAATAATTGATATACATTTTTGTAAAGTTTAAACTTAAAATTTATATGCTTAAAATTTCACATGCTGAAATATATGTAACACAAATTCTACACTTTAATTGCACCAGGCTTATCTTTGCACCATAATACCTGTTCTTTGTTGTTGTTATAAAGAATATAAAAACATGCAACCAGTATATGTGTATGAGTCATTATTTTAAAGCCTTAACTTGAATCATAAGGCAACAAAGGATAATTAATAAACTTCATAAATGGTTTTATTGTTACTTAGGTATATTGTTTGTATTATTATTTTAATGTTATATATGTTTAAATTACTTTAAATTACTTATATCTAATGATGTTTTTACTCCACAATATGCAATGAAATGTCTTTATTTTGTATAAGCCTAAGGAGGCACTTACAAATTGTCAGTTACATATATTTTTTTACACTAACACCGGATCGGAACACAACCTCAACTGAGAAGATCCGGCAAGAAACTCAGTGGGTTTGTCTTTTTCCTTTGTATATCTTTTTTTATTGCCATATTGTTTTTACATTGGTTATAAGAGTTAGCTCCAGTATCTCCAATATATTTTGATAAAGTTCATTTACTCAATTTAAAAATAAATTGTATTTTTTTTGGGGTTGATTATAGATATTTGTGGCAGGGCAGTGTGCATTTATCCTCACATAGTTTGCCCACATGTTTCTTACTTGCATATTACAAAAAAATATATATGGTATGTGTAAAATTTTACCTATTGTCTGGTGGTTCAAACGGCTCCAACTTAAAGTCCTGGTCCACTGCTATTTCATGAGCTAATGCCATATTCTGCATGCCATGCGCAGCTTTCATGATGTCCTCCAAGGTGACAAACTTTGGGGGAGATGCTCCAGTGATAGTGGAGCCTCTTACTCTGAACTGCAGTGGCTCACTCGCAAAGAAGCTGCGGCTACTGAAATATGTATAAAATAATTTTAGTAAGAACAAAACATATAGGTACATTAGAAGCAAAGCGAAGATAACTCAATGTTAAAGGATTCCAATAAAGAGGTTGATCTCTCTGTTGGTTGACCCGGGAGCACCACTTATTCCTGCCTAATAATAGTGTTGTTTTAGGGATCTTTGGATTTCACATGTTGCCTCTTTACTAAAACAATGTGTTATCTTGAAAACTACAATTGTTATTGGAGGCTGATTGTTGAGTTACACAAAAAAATTCCTGAATGGACTATGATATGATCATTATAAATATTACCTAATGATTTGCAAAATTGAAGAAAAACAAGATAATTATGAAATTTAACAAAAAAGTTCAATTTGTACTTGCCACATTATTGTAGTAAAGAGGTGATGGTGTTATAAGGACATATTTAAACTAAGTTCTAGAATGGGAATGTCCAAACTGTTTTTGTAGAATTTCTACATTCTACAAAAACAGTTTGGACATTCCCAACTATTTTCATGAACAATAAATTAAATAAGCTGATGTTACAACAATCACATATTATTACAAAAACAATTGTTTCATTGTTACACTATTTTGCACAAAGCAATAATTTGAAATGTCTAATTCTCACGTAAAGTGACTTACTAGCCTCATTAACTGTATTAAAAATAAAGGCAAATAAAGGTAGCATACAAACCTCGAGCCAGTTGAAATTGGTTGAGAGGGAATTCTCATACTCTTTTCTTTGTCTTCGCCCGGAGGACTAGACCCGCTTGGTGTCTCACGTTCACTCATCTTGAAGTGTTAACTTAAAATGAAGGTATTGAAACCTTTTCAACCCATATACGGATAACCTACAGGCTCGAAAAAGTTATAATCATCTGAGACTACCTTGAGTCACACATAACCTTTTTGTAAAAGACGGGAAATGGACACTAAATTTAAATTTTATACACAACATACAGAGTTAATGTCGAATGTAATTTAGTTTTCAGCTTTTTGTTAAATTTTAAAATTTTTCTTTAGTAAATGCTACAATGTTTTCATTTACTTGTCAATTTTGTGAATGTCAAAAAATGTGATTGTACAGTCAGCAGCAAATAGTTAGTGGCGTTCAAACTGTCCATATTGTTGGATACAATCAAAGTGTTCAATAATATCGGCACAACCTACGTGTTCTAATTGTTGACAACATCTTCACCTCCAAATGTCAGGACGTTCATATACTCATAATGTTAATACCACCCAAATTGTCACAAATGCTCCGGCGTCAGTGGTAACCTAGCAACGAGACTGTTCGTAAATATAGGTACTTTTTATAATATTAAACTTTATGTTGCGAATATGTTGTAAGGAACACTTACTGTGCGAGCAATGATAATATTGACATTTGTTTATCTCATTTAAGGTTTTAAAATTTAATGAAGATATTTTTCATCAGTTTAAAAATGAGAAAACCGTAGAGGTAACAGAAAAACTATTATATTTTAGCTAAAATATATTGTTTGTAAAAAATATACATCGGTCTTTAATTTTTTTTTAATATACATCCTTTTAAACCCTTTGAACATCATTGCTAGTAACGATAGAATAACTTTAAGCTCGTATGTGAAAAAAGAATTTCTGAGGAACTTCTTTTTTGCACGTCAAACAATGTTGTTCTATGTACTAACTCTGTCGATGGAATTATTAGAATGCAATATAATGGTGTATCCCATTGTGCCCCGTGACATTTACCCATCTTGCCCCAATTACTATGTTAAAAGAAAATATAAAATAACGGTAAGACTAAAGCAGTGTTAAAATTGCCCATCAACTTCAAGGAAAACGTAAAATAAAGGAGAAAATAATCATCAATTCAATACTATTTCTTACTTGTTTCTGTAGTTATTAAAGATAAAAAAAAAATAGATCAATTATGCACTTAAACTAAATTTGATTGTAAATCAACTGTCATGGTCCATTGAGTATTGTTTGAAAGTAGCTTCTGATGGCCTGCAGCACCATCTCGCAAAAGCGTTTAGTTTCCGGTATGTGGGCATGACCCGTCTTACTCGTCCGTCCTCTCGTCTTGTCTTATCATGCCTCTTGTTCCCCTAGACCGATTCTATGACAATGACAGTCAATGACGTCATTGCAAGATATGAAAAGGATAGTTGTTAATATAAAAAAGAGAGAAAAGAAGAGTCATTGTTACCATGTCTTGTACCGTAAGTGATCAGGAACCTTATATCCGGCCGAACCTTATATATAAGGCATAATATTATAAAATACAACTATATTTACGAACAGTCTCGCTGCTAGGTTACCGCTGGTGTCGTAGCATATGCTATATTTGTGACAATTTCACTGGTTCATTAAGAATTTATGAATGCTCTGTCATTTGGAAGTTTAGATGTTATGAACAATTAGAACACTTAGGTTGTGCCGATATTATTGAGCACTTTGGTTGTATCTAACAATGTGAACAGTTTGAATGCCACTAACTATTTGCTGCTGACTGTACTATTAATAACCATTGTGAAGGGAGGTTTATCGTTGAAACGGAATCTTGCATTTTCATCGATGACAAAATCCTTTATAATATGTTTTTACTTACCTCATCCCATTAAGTTCAAAAATATTATTTCATTTTAGTGTGCCTTATTATTTCATAAATTCTATGTTGTATATAATCACTTGAAGTTTATTGTTCACATTGGGCTAGTTGTAAGAAAACAATAAAGCGGGTAGGTATAGGACTGATTTTCGCCATGTTGACTTTAATACCAAACTTGTTACATCAATCTATCGTTAAATCTCCTTGTAGGTTTTTTCTAATACGAGTTGTAACCATTTTTTTAAAAAAACTTGGCAATTTGGCAAACAAAGTTTGGCAAAAATAGACTTATACCCGTTTTCACCAGGGGTACAGATATTTTTTTCATCATCTTTACTCACACCAAGAAATAAATATTGCCTAGGATCGAACTCGAGACACATTGGTAATGGTAAATTAACTATGTGGCCATTGTATTAAGTGATCTCGTTTCGAAATGAGATTTGTGTATTTATGCTGTATAAAATTTAAAATGGTTTTTTTTTATTAAAAGGTAGTCCGAATAGTACTTTTATAATTTAATTGATGTATAAATAAAATTGTTGTAAGAAGTTATGTACGAAATCGATTATGGTGGTATGGGAGGTTACTTTCTAAGGGAGCGTTCAAGTATTACACAACGCAATTCTTGAAGAATTTTGAATTTTTTATCCTCCTTCCCCCCATGTAACGTGCCGTAACGTTGTTTAGTACCCCCCACCCCCTCCCCTTCTCAAAACGTTACTTAGCACACAATTATGAGCATTTTGAATCTATTCTATTTATAGAAATAATTTTACTTTTTATTACGTTACATGTTGTTCGAACCTCCCTCCCGCCCCTGTAACGCATCGTAATGTTTTTCCAGATCCTCCCTCCCCCCAAATTGCGTTACGTAATACTTGAAAGTTCCCTAAAGAGATAATGATATGAATCATTCGTAATTTCATAAAAGATTATTTTTGACACAATCAATATCACATAATCAATTATATTCTTGTCTTATATGTGAGCCTCGATTGTCAGAGGTCGCACTTTGTATGAAAAAAAACTTCAATTGTTCATGAATTACATTTAATAATAATAAAAATAGAACGATAGAATAAATAAAAAACATCAAAAACAATAACAGGAACTTATTTTTTTATTGTATAAAATTATACAAAAAAATATATCACATAGGCCCCGGCGAGATTCGAACTCACGATCTCCTGTTTACTAGACAGGCGCTTTAACCAACTAAGCCACGGCGCCTCTTACTATCTGTGGCGAAATATCACTTTTACAGGTACTTACATATTTATTAATGTTTGAACCTTTTCATGTGTCATAATATGTAATCACAATAATTATAATTATTGATTCGTCGACTCTACATTTTTTATAGTAATACAAAAAAGGTCACTGTTGATGCGAACTAATGTGAACCTATGTATTGTACGTAAATTAAATAACTATATTTATTCAATTAAAATAGTAAACGAGCATGTCCTGATGTTTAGTGGTCACTGCCACCTATGGACATCTGTAAGCAACATCGTACAGAACAGGGGTTCTATCCGAAGTCTGTCACAAATGTGTTACTTCTAAGGACTAAGGTAAAATTATATGACAGCGCCACCAATTCGCACTTGGCCAGCGCGGTGGATTATGGGCTAAAACTCTCTCATTCCGAGAGAAGACCCGTGCCCAGCAGTGGGACAATAATCGGTTGACGATATATATATGACAGCGAGCCGGCAAAAACATGCTTGCACCGAATTTCAGTTGCTTCGTGCTAGAAATAGGTGTAATGGCGGCTCTACCACCAGGAAAATCTATCAAATAAATTAACATAAAGTAAAGGAGATGTTTCAATCTTGGCTAGGTATATGTACACCATCTCAAAAAATCGAGAAAAATCTCAAGAATCCGAAAAAAATACTTAAAATTTATAAAAACGTGTACTTTTCTAGTACAAAACCAATTAAAATCAACTATTTTCTTCGTTTTCCAATATGGCGGAACAACTGATTTAGACAGTCTGTGGACAAAACATTATCTGGCAACTGTCATATTGATTCTTTTACTAGATCCATTCATGTGTCTTCTTGTTCTTAGATATTTTCACGGAATATTTTCGTGTGCGTATTGTGTTGAAGTTTCTATATCAAGTTATCAAACCCCAGGCTTACATATCTTGGATTTCAGATCGCTGCTTACCTCAGTTGACTTGACTTTCATATTTTGGACTGTTCATCGGTTAACCTGTTGACCAGGCTAGTGAATAAAGGATTTACATACTCAACTTGGACTTCCAAACATCAACTGATTTATTCGGGTTTGAATTGAAATCATAATTGTAATTGGCTATTAGCTATGAGATAAGATTAGTCTTTGTTTACATTTGTTTACATAGAACCATAACTATACAATAGTTTCAAAGTTATCGTAGCTAAGCTACCTAATAATAAGTTTTTCTTTTTTTTGCATTGGATCAGAATTCAGATAATCACTGACAACTGATTGTCATTGTCACAGTTTGTTTATTAACCTCAACTGTCAAAATGCATTAACATCGCCGCCATTATATTGTGTTGCAATTGTAACTTAAAATTCTAGTCTTGTACCAATAAACCCAGTCGATTTTAATAAAATGCTTAGTTTAAAAGTGCTTTATACTTTACTGGCTTTTTTATTATATGGTGTACAGATACCTGGCCAAAGGTCCATATATTTTGAAACATCTCCTTTCCTAGGAATTGATGTTACCGCTGTTGCATCGACCTTATTTCTTTACCTAATCTCTACCTATATCACCAATATTAATTATCGCCAGCCTTAAGATTAAGATGTAGCGTGTTATGAGCAACTCTTTACAAAACTCTTCGAAGTTAAATACAGATTACATAGGGTTGTGTTTTTGATAGTTCACAAATGGTCCAATCTTGCTTTATCACCCTTGTAGTTGTCTCCAGTTTTTTTTTCTTTTTTTTTGTCTCCTGTGATATGCATGAGCGCAATCGAAATGACTAAACAAGTAAAAGTAGTAAAGTTGTGACAACTACAGAACCCTCTCCTTAATATCACACGCCAGCAAAATCTTTCTCCATATCCTCAATCGTCGCATTAGACACTTCTTGGACTGGCAGATACCGGAGGAACAGGCAGGTTTTGTGAAGGGTAGAGGTACTCGAGAGCATATATTAAATGTCCGACAATTGGTTGAGAAAGCTTACGAGTTTGATGCCCCTTTCATCATGTGCTTCGTCGACTATAGCAAGGCGTTTGACTGCGTTAATTGGGAAAAACTTTGGGGAGTACTGAGAGAGCTAGGCGTACCCTTACATCTGGTCGCCCTTCTTGAAGCCCTATACCGCAAAAGCCACGGGGTTGCAAAGATCGATGCAACTCTATCAAAACCCTTTAAAATTGAGAAAGGCGTGAGACAAGGCTGTATTCTGTCCCCCATTTTATTCAATGCATATGGGGAGTACATAATTAGACACGCAATGGACGGCTGGGAAGGAGGAATTAGCGTGGGTGGAGTGAGGATCACTAACCTAAGATACGCAGATGACACTACCCTTCTAGCTGCCTCGGAGGCCGAAATGATACTTCTGCTGGACCGTATTGAGCGTGTAAGTGGTGACCTGGGCTTACAGATTAACAAGAAGAAGACCAAACTAATGGTGGTCGACCGAACGAATAAACTGGAGCTCACTGGAGCATTAAACCTTGAAAAAGTAGATCAATTTATTTACCTGGGCTCCAGTATTTCAAACACCGGCTCTTGTGACTCGGAAATCAGACGTAGAATCGGTATGGCTAAAGGCGCCATGGGCCAACTGAAGGGAATATGGAAAGATAGAAATATTCGCAATAACACCAAGCAGAAGCTTATCAGAACCTTAATATTCTCCATATTTCTCTACGGAGCCGAAACATGGACGCTCAGAGCAAACGACCGCAAACGAGTTGATGCTTTCGAGATGTGGTGCTGGAGAAGAATGTTACGCATCCCCTGGACAGCTATGAGAACTAATGTGTAGATACTTAAGGAACTCAAAGTAACAACAAGGCTTTCGTCCACCTGCCTTCAGCGAATACTTGAGTATTTCGGCCACATCGCCCGGAGGAGTAGTGACAATCTCGAAAAGATAGTAATCGCCGGCAAAGTCCAGGGGAAGAGACCAAGAGGACGAAGTCCGATGCGCTGGTCGGACCAAATCACCACTCTCGACAGTAAGATGCATGATGCCATTCACGTTGCGGAGAACCGGCACCGTTGGCGTAATACAGTCCGGAACAAGGTGATCTGTGGAGGGGGTCACGACCCTCAGCATTGAGGAAATCGACGCAAGGAGGAGGAGGAGGGAAACAAGTAAAAGAAATATGTTGAAGTTTAAAAATCAGGAAACTCATGGAAATTAAAAAAAAATATCAGAATATTTTTTAAAAATTAATTAATAATAAATAAAATAACGTAATAAATATTTGTCATTTTTGACGTTATTCTGTTATCTATTGCTTAAGATTGCGCGGTATAGGTACCTACGTTGCTTGAAGAAATTTTTCATTGTATGATTTCAAAACTAGAAATTATTAAAACTCTAGTATGACGATCTTAACGCGTATTTCCCTTGAAAAATGTCAAAAAAATTAGAAGTTTTTTCTGTTTATTTAAAATTTTCCACTAGTGCATGCTGTATAGTTGGAAAGATTTTTTATCGTAGTACCATATCGAATACTATGATGCAATATCATCTCGACGTAGGTAGAGAACGACTATCCCTACAAAGAAACAAAACCTAAATTATAAATTAAGTAAGCTCTGAATTGCTTTCAAAAATACTTACACAGCTTCGTTGTAGTCTTAATAGACAGAAATTGGTGTGTCGGTGATGCCTCTAGAACTACACATTGAATTAGAAAGAAAGAAAGAAAGAAAAAGCTTCATTCGGTTCAATACAGTAAGTTTTACAAAACATACATCTAATAGCAATAATGTGTTATTAATATTAACTAAATACTTAATGATGTAAGTTACATTACATTGACCGAAAGGGTCTCCACTCAGCTTATTGTTACAGGCAATCGAGGTCTCCTGCAGCGCTGGTATTCTGTGGAGCCAATTTTCTTCACTTGCGCGCAAGCGGTACAGGTATACCTATCTAATTATGTATGCATGTGTGTAGTGTTAGTGCGTATCAGCGTGTAATTTTGTGTGTATGTGTATGTGAGAATTAGTAACCTAACTGAACTACATACATCCAAATCTATATTTTTTTAGGATATAGGTTTAAAGACGAAGAAGTTATATAAGTTGTCAAACTTTTAATATGTCTTACTGTAAGTCTTGAAAAGTTCAGACTGAAATAAGGAAGGAGTTAATTTTCTGAAGTTCTCGGAAAGAGTATTCCAAGGTAAACAGCCGTCCTATTAAATATTTTCACAAGTTTTCTGTTCCGCCGTCATGGTTTTAAATGGAAATTTTTCTTTGAGAGGAAAATGTGTTACCAACGCTAACTAGTTTAAAAGTATTTTTTGTATGCGAGTGTAGGTACATATATATTTTATTTTATTTTATTAAATATAAAACAATAAATGGACCAATATGAATTAAAAAAACTCTTTATCTGATCCTAAAACGAAAACGTTTTCAATGCGACTGTATTTTTTATGTTTGATTCTCTCAGATGGGCGGCTGGGAATTGGCCCAGCCGCCCATCTGAGAGGAGCCTGATGGGGCAACGCGCTCAGAGGATTCCGGCTGCAGTCCTTTGGAGGTTCCGGAGTCCTCTTCATGGCGCCGAGGACGACCACCGGGGGGGTTTTGGTGCGGTAAAAATCCCACATAACCCTGCGTCGCTCCCACGGCGTCGGGTACCTTTTGAAGGTTCCCAATCGAAAAAAAGGGCCCACCGCTCCGTCTAGTCTTTACGACGGTTTGCGACCACATATACCTCCGTCCTTTCCGTGTAAGCTAGATCTTTAATTGTGGGAAGAACCACAGGAAAAGATGGTGTTATCGGCTAGCTAATGTTCTTACAGTAAATTTATATAAGGTATGTAAGAATACTAGGGAAATATCCAAATTAAACAAATGTTACACAATTAAATATTTATTACAACTCTGAAGTTAATGACAAAATTTATTCAATTTATACAATAAGATCATTGATATTCCCTAATACCAGCGGAAGAACATGAGACTAAATACAACAACGGACTCAGGGCCGCTTGTGAGGATCCGCGAGGTGAGCACATATAATCCCTTAAACTCAAGCACTAGGGCATAAAGTTATAATGACTGCGCTTACAGATAAACAGTCTTGGTCACACACGGTTTAATAATAATTGTAATACCAACAATAACAACAAGGTTATATAATTTACCTTTGTAATGATAAAGTAGGTAACAATAAAAGTAGCTATTTAACTTTTGTAACTAGTGGTAATATTTTACTTTTGTAACGGATTAATAATTGCTTTTGTAACGGAGCAGAGACCCTTGGCATCGGAGAACATGGATAACCATGTGGCCGCAACCTCACGGAAGACCTACGGGTAGATATGAACAGGGAATCCTATCCTACGTGTCAGTGGTTACCTCGGAGACTGGGGCAGACGCCCGCGACGGCTGTCCTGGTGTGACGCTTCGTCGGCACGCGAAGGCACACTGTCCAGCCTCGCCAACGGCTACAGCCACCGGAGGACGGACTTCGAGGACACCACGTGGCACGTGGTCTGGACTGGACTGCAACCTCTAGGTTCAGGCTAGCGCACACGCAATAGACCTGAAACCCATATCCCCGCAAATTAGGATGACACTCCTAATAAGTAGAATAACAAATAAGGGCTCTAATATGAACGAATTGGACACTCACGTGGCATTGGAGACTTCGACGCAGATTAACTGCTGCCAGGCGTCAGGGAAATCACATTCCCTATTACATATTGTGGTCACACCATCCCTGGAACCACGATCGACTTCACAGGGTCACCACATGGCCATGACCCGTACACAGGGCTACCGAACTTCCATGGCCTTCGACTTGACTGCTCGGCCGCCAAAACGAAAAGAACTCCAATAACGACCACTGGGACTAAAGACACTCTGACACAGATAAAACAATAACAGCTAATTGATGTTAGACCTTGGAGTACTAAATTTATATTTTATTATTTATTAATTTTAATATGAAATTATTTCTATTTAATATTAAATTATTTTATTAATATTATATTTTGTTAATTGATAGTTAATATTGTAGTATTAAAATATTTATCGTCTCTGTTTACAACATTAGCGCCACTGTGACAAAGGAACTAATTGGTTATCGATCTACGGTAATTAAGTTACCGTGACCCAACAGATGGCGCTGAGACATATTATTGACACACAACTTATGGGGTCAAATTTGCTACGTTACATCCGGGATCGCCTGATCGAACGGTTCGAGCTCTAGCCGCCTGCAACCCCGGAAGTCCCTTTTAGTCGCCTCTTGCGACAGGCAGGGGGTGCCGTAGCCCTATTCTGATCCCGTAACTACAGACACGGACACAAATAATAACCTAATAACATAAACATATGTATGTAGTTCGTTTACATGTTTTTACAGCTAATTTCGAAATTTAAGTGCATGTTTTAAGTAAACTACGCAACCGCGACTTAAATACTTAATGGAACTTTTCCATTTCTGATGAACTCGTAAAAACTTACCAGGAAAACAGAGCGAAACGAAAGGCGCTTCCGAGGAAGGCAATCCAACTTGGCGCGACAACTGTCAACTAATTTGCCACTGCAGCTTTGCTGAACTGCAGACATTACTTTCCTTGAATTGGATTAGCTCTGTTTGTTCTAGTTTCTCTGTTTAACATATTCCAACTTTTATTTTTTATTAAATTTTATTAGTTATCTATAGATTCGTCTTACAATGTTTATACTGGCTGGCCTATTTTGAATATTTTCAATTTAAAATTCGTTCTTAGAAGTAGGTATAGCAAAAAATTTATGGCTACGGAAATCTATTTCTACTTAATTCGCAAGCACAAAGCTTTTACATAGTATGAAGGAAAATTTAAGATAATTATACAATAAGTCCTCATATTAAATTTGTTACATTATCCTAGCTATAATTTTGATATCATAAGTGAAAAATATCTTCTTATGATCTACTGAAATAAGGGTCAAGGGTAGAGAGAGGGATAAATTAGAGACATTCTGAAAGGGATCTCCACCTTGTCGTGGTGCGGGGGCTTAGTAACCGTGGCCTGGAGCACCACGGTGAAGCCAAGAGGGATCCCAGGGAGGGGACGCTCCGAGTGGGCTTGGCTGTGGGCGTGCTCTGGATGCATCCGAGGGGCCTGCGGGGGCCGGTGTTTTCTGACCTCTGCAGCCAGAAGGGGTCGCGGAGAGGTGTCTCGGTGAGTCGTTGCGTCTGTCTCCTACGACCGAACGGGGGCACACCGTCAGACGCGTTGGCGGTGGAGCCGTAGAGGAAGAGGAGATGCGGTGTGTCGTTGTTTCTTCCCTGTCCTCTGCGGCCGTTTGATGGTTTGCGACGGAACCAAGGAGCGGATCTGCCGCTGGGAGGTCGGTGCCTGTAAGGTTTAGAAGGCTTTGCATTTTGCCCATGCCCACGGCTCCTGGGTAGCGGTCACGGGGTCCGTCCTGCGGAAGGGGGCCTTGGAGGTAACGTGCGACTGGCTGCGGGAGCGGCCAGGCACCGTGCGATGAGTAAACACAGTGTGGCTTTAGCCGGTAAGACTCCGGCATAAACCAGTTGCTGCCCCGGGTGGCTGGGTATCCATGAGGATTACCTACTTAAAAAAAAGGATAAATAAGAGAAAAGTATAGCAAGTATTCATAGTTTTCATATTGAACTTAATAAATTTCAGTAGCTGCCTGTTATCAAAAACGAAAAATATCATCTTAGGTACATCTGAATGTTGTAGAAAAATTCTTTAATGAAGCAATGTTTACCTGTAGCTTTAAGAAAAGTTTGCAAAGGAGGAATAAGAAGATTAAAATGGCATTGGGAAGCCAATCTTGCTGCGAAAAACTACTTTACCTACGCAAACATGGCAGACGAAGCAGATTACTTCAGTTGCCTATTTCAATCTCAGTGGTGGCCTTTCTTATCTATATAAAGTATCGAATGCATGTTTATTTTATCTCTGTGATACTAACTTAATTATACTACTGTTTTGTTTCAAAATAGGGACACTTTTTTTTTGGGTATTTGATGTATATTTTAAAGTGTAGCAGCAAACGAACATGTAGCCCATCCAACGGTACTCGTGGTCACTGTCACCCACGGACAATTTTGTAAGCCATTCCATGGGAAACATAGACTATCTGAAGTAAATGATGCGTTGCAATTTAATTGTTCCTACAATTCCTACGATCACATCATGCATAAAGATGTACTATGGATTTCCGAAGACTTATATCCAAGTGAGCTGGCCACATCTGACCCCGAAATGCAATAATAACAATAGGTTGAGGTAGGATTTACTCCTATGTATGCGTAAGTTCCTGTTCTTACTGCTAGGTAATCCTGGTTGGTAACTTCAATGTTCTTTTTTTGACGAGCTACTGTCAATATAAACATTAAGTTATCTGTAATGTTACACATAATCTACTTAACATAATTGTGTTAAATAGTAGTTTACAATTGCGATTTTATTACCTACTCTTTATTTTTTTTTCTCTTGCTAAACTTATCATCAGTTTACTTTTAAAAGTATGACTTACTAGTTACGTCTTCAATGGTATTGAGTAGCCTATATCTTAAACGACACGAGCAGATATGTCGGCAAATTTCGAGCAAAATCTGGGAAGCAGTTTTTGCATTTATAATATTAACTAGCTGTACCCTGCGCGCGCCATCACAAAAAAAATAAACCAGAAACCTTCGCGAGCTCATGGATAACAACTTTGCTAAAGATCATCACAAGATCAAACGAATAGTTTACGATTCTATAGAGGACATACAGACAAACATTTATTTATTTATTATTTCATTGCACCTCGCAACAAAAAAAAAGTTACAATAGGGTAAACTTCAAACCTGGGTCAAAACGTTCAAACGTCAACCCTGGGTGGCTGGAAAATCAAAATAACAATAAAATTGATGGTATACTTACATAACTTACATAAATTTATTTTTATAAAGAAGATGAAAGAAGAAGATAGGATACTAAGATTTTAAATCTTCAACCATTTTAGAATGCCATACCCACAAAGATGTGATTAGCAGACAGTCGGTACGAAATATAAAAGGGGTTAATTTTACTTTCAACTTGAACCGTGTGCTAAGGCAAACAGCCGCCCCATTAAATATTTCCCAAGTTTCTCTGCAACGTTATAGTTTTAAATGAGAATTTTTCTTTGAGAGAAAACTGTTACCTGTGTTATTAGAATTTATTTTCTGTTTCGAAGCTGGATAAATGTACTTGCATGAAATAAAAATTATTTATTATTTTTGACTGTGGATTTGTTTAAAGATTGGATTTCGAAGGTAGAGTTAGTACGGTTTAACGATGTACATTCACACCTATTTCTAGCGTGAAGTATTTATGGACGCTAACACAAACACAAGGCGACCATCTTAATTCTTAGTTCTGAGAGCAATGCATGTGTAGTTTACTTTAGGTACAGTCAATTTGGGGTTGGTTTTAGGTGTCCATGGGCAGCACTTACCATAGCTGTTTGTTGGAATAGACTCGTCTAACAGTAAGCCAATATTGGAGAAAATTTAAAAGAAAAATGTATAATTTTTTTTATGAATATTCTGTGAATTTTCTGATGCAGAGTAGAAAGCGTTTAATATCTCATCATTTCACCAAATAATGTTATTGTAAAGTCCACTATGTCAGTTTAAAAGGCGCTTAGATTTTTTCAAATAAATTAGGTTATCACTACATAGTATAAAACGAAGTCGCTTCTCTCTGTCTGTCACTAAGTATGCTTTGATCATTAAAACTAGGCTAACTTTAAACTAGGCTTATTTTAATGTAGTTTTTTAATAGATAGAGTGATTCAAGAGGAAGGTTTTTATGTATAACATGCATAATATAATGGAGAAACATTTTTATGGTTTTCTAATGTGATGTCGTAATTTTAGGCGGAACGAAGTTCACCGGGTCCACTAGTACTTTATAAATATGCAAAGGTTTTTTATATTAACTTCGAACAAATATTAGTAAATAAGATGGAATTATTTTTAAGCGATAACTTAAAGTTTTATTGAGTTTAGCAGTCGCAAACGAAAACACCGCTTAAAAATCAAGTCTCTGCAACATAATTGCAATGAGGACCAAGTTGTTCAGTGATGATACGTTTATCTCCAACCATGTAACCTGTTCAACGAGCAATCACATAAACGTAAAACACGTAAATGCGACGTGTTTATTCGTTTACGGCGACTGAACTGAACACCCCGTTTGCCGGACAATGGAGCACCGTGCGATAAAATATCTCACTTTAAAAGTAAAACGAAATGATTAATTAAATCCGTCCAGTATAAGTATAGTACAAGGGTCCCGGGTTCGATTCCCGGCCAGACAGGTATCTGAATGATGAGTTTAGATTCTTGTTCTGGGTCTGGGTGTTTGTGTATTCGTCTTTGTGTGTGACCATGGCACCCACGACACAGGAGAAAATTCTTCTGTGGGGCTATGAGTGTAGAAAGCATTTATTATTATTATTATTTAATGTTTAACAGCCCTAAGCGCTAACAAGCATAAAATACAACTAGAAACACAAAATTAATTCTTCTGCAACATTTTTGCTATGAGGACCAAGTTGTTCAGTGATGATACGTTTATCTCCAACCATGTAACCTGTTCAACGAGCAATTACATAAACGTAAAACACGTAAATGCGACGTGTTTATTCGTTTACGGCGACTGAACTGAACACCCCGTTTGCCGGACAATGGAGCACCGTGCGATAAAATATCTCACTTTAAAAGTAAAACCAAATGAATAATTAAACCCGTCCAGTACAAGCATTCCGCAAACAAGGATTAAAAGTTTAAATTATTTTAACCGATTTAAACGTATGATAAAGCATCGTATTCAGTGGATAATGTCGACACTTCGGCCCCTTGTTAATTTAAGTTTAAATCTCGTTTACGTATTGTCCACATGTACTAATAGGGTGCGATGCCGTGCGGATTATGTCCGGGATAACAAATTAAACTCGATAGAGTGTTCGTAAACATGATTGCTGGTAGTTTGTTTTGGTATTACTGTAAATTTGAACAGGTTCAAATATGTTGAGGTTGGATTTTTACGTATTATTTTTTATTTTATTTACTTACTAGCTGAAACCCTGATTTTGAAGGTGGTAGAACCAGTGTAGTTCGACCGGGGAAGTACAATCGCCGCACCTGTTTCTAGCGTGAAGCATTTCTTGCGTTTCGTTAGAAGGGTGTGGTTGCCGGCACACTTTTATATGAGGCGACCATCATAGTCCTCGGAGGTACCAACACATCTGTGATTGACTTCAGATGGAACCTACGTTCTGTATGAAGTTGATTATAGACGTCCATGGGCGGCAGCGACCACTTACCATCAGGTGGGCTGCATGCTCGTTTGCTACTTCAGTTAGATAAAAAAAAAAACCCGCAGCTTCGCCCGCGCTATTAAAATCGATGTATTGATTGTCCTGTGGGAATAAGATATTTTCCCGCAGTAAAAAGTAGCCTATATGTTAATCCAGAGTGTCAGCTAACTCTCTACGATTTATGAAAATCGCTCCAGCCGTTTAGATGTAAAGAAGTAACAAGCATACAAACTCACAAACTTTCGCCTTTATAATATTAGTATGAAGTATGATAAGTTTTACCCTAGCTACCGTTGTCAATTGCATCAATGTTGGCTTTATTATTTAAAAATGTTATATGTTACTTAAGTTAAAATATATTGAGTTACGATTATTTAATTAATGATAAAATACATGTTTTTTATGGATGTCATAATCAAATTTATAGATCTTTTGATATAACTGTTATACAATGCAAAAACATAGCGCGTAAGTTACAAAAACACCAGCGTAGGTAACGTTATATTTTGGACTTATGAACTTAGTGGTGAACCTAAGCTTAAATGTTCTTCTCATTATTTGTCTTAATATTTGCTGTCTTAACTACTATAGAGTTACATCAAAGTTTAAAGTATTACAGCACAATATATAAATCGAAAAGCACCCCAGTATACTGTAATCGTAGAGGAATCACTTGATTTTTTTATTCCTAGTCATAGTTATTATAAGGACATACGGTCAGGCAGCAGAAATTTATTGAGTCCCGTTTTCCCCTTAAGAGGGTAAGGAATAAAGAAAATTACACACAAACCACATAACTATCACTACTTATTCCGTAACAAACTGCTATCATAAATTTATAAATAGCCCACATCCCTCACGGACTAACCGTCTCAATTACCATATTCTTGCCATCTACTCCATAAGTATAGTTTTTGTCACTTCCACCCAATCTGCATTTCTAATCATCCTACGCCTTAGACTACTTCGAATTCAAATCAGATGCGCTCATGTTGGCAGGCTGAATTATGACTGAGTGGTTTTTCATTGAAACTGTACTCGAAGTGAATAATACGATTGTGTAGGTTAAGCAAATAGTATTTGTTATGTATACGGGTGTGAAAGGAATAATAGAAATGAGAACAAGCGAGGAGGGAGAGGATAAACAAAGAAAAAAAGAAAGGTAACGGACGACTGTTATAAAATTTTGTACTTAAGTTACGGTAGGTACCTATATATCCCCCTCGTAGGGATCTCCACCTTGTCGTGGTGAGGGGGCTCAGTAACCGTGGCTTGGGCCGCCGCGGTGTAGCCAAGAGGGATTCCAGGGAGAGGACGCTCTGAGTGGGATTAGCTGGAGGCCCGCTCCGGATGCATCCGAGGGGGCTGCGGGGTACGGTGTTTTCTGTCCTCCGCAGCCAGGAGGGGTCGCGGGAGGAGAGGAGATGCGGTGTGTCGTTGCCATCCTCCCTGTCCTCTGCGGCCGTTTGGTGGTTTGCGGCGGATCCACGGATCGGATCCGCCGCTGGATGTGGGAGGTCGGTGCCTTTGCGGGTGTGGGCTTGCCCATGCCCACGGCTCCTGGCTGGCGGTCTCGGCGCGCCCGTGTTCCCGCCAAACAGTGTGGAGGTGAAAACACAGTGGGGGTTTAGCCAGTAAGAGTCCGGCATAACCCAACTGCTGCCCCGGGCGGCTGGGTATCCATGAGGATTACCCACTTAAAAAAAAAAAGGTATATATATGCCTGATCACACACATCTTCAAATCAAAGATGGAAATTTAAAGGTAGAGACAGTCCAGAGTCTATTCGCACATGGCCAGTGAAATGGATCACGGTCTAAAACTCGCTCCTTCTAAGGGAAGACCTTGGGTTGACGACATTGAGACAGTAGGGTCTCTTGTAAAAAAATATATCTTATTTAATAGACGTTACAGTGAGTTTCCTCTCATAAAAAAATGCATTTTAATGTAATTGGCAATATAATTGGGCAATTATTTCCACTTTTATGATTTACATATCATTAGATATATATAGGACGTCCCTGTAGTTCCGGGATCAGAATAGGGCTACGGCATCCCTGCCTGTCGTAAGAGGCGACTAAAAGGGGCTTCCGGAGTTGCAGGCGGCTAGAGTGGGAGCTCGAACCGTTCGGTCAGGCGATCCCGGGAAGGACGGCGGTATATGTGGTTGCATACCGTCGTAAAGACTAGACGGAACGGTGGGCCCAGCCACCCATCTGGGAGGAGCCCGATGGGGCAACGCGCTCAGAGGATTCCTGTTGCGGTCGGACCGAGTACCCGGAGTCCTCTTTATAGCGCCGAGGACGGTCACCGGGGGGGTTTTAGTGCAGTAAAAATCCCACATAACCCTGCGTCGCTCCCACGGCGTCGGGTACCTTTTGAAGGTTTCCCGCTCGAGAACAAAAAAAAAACGATATATATAGGAATTGAATGAAAGTGAATATTGTAGCGTTACAATATATTTCAAGCAGTATATTTGCCTACTCCATCTGGTTTGCCAGAACCATGCATGTTGAAAAACAAGCATTCTGTACCACGAATCTCGAATCCTCGTTTGAAAAGAATGCCTTCTGATGAAGTAATCATAACACATTCGACTCAAACGTAAGTCTTTTTAAGTCGTCGTCGTGATGGAAAAGTGAAGTTTAACAATTTTTAGAATTAAGCGTGTAAAGTGTTTAGTAATATTGAAGTTAAAAGGCTGTTTTAGCTTCATTCCAAATTAGTACTAACAGAAATGAGTAGAACAACAAAACTATTGAAAATCTTAGCAAATCTGGGGTATTTAATAATACTAGGATACTTAGTAATTCAAAGATCACATAAGACAGTACTAGTAAAGAAAATAGATCGGTTCCTATCTGATATAAAACACATATTGATGTGGACGAAGATTGCAGGCTTAGAAGATAAAGGCCAAAAACATTTTATAGAACACAAGTGTAATTTTCTCAATTGTTACTTAACTACGAATAGGACCTTGTTTGGTGACATAAGATATTTTGATGCGATACTCTTCAATCTCCAAGACATAAGTGAAGATACTGTAGAATTGCCTGAAGTAAGGGGCATGTACCAGAAGTACATCTTCGTGGCGAATGATTCAGCGGATAATTATCCTGTTTGCAACCCAGTTTACGACAACTTCTTTAATTGGACTTGGTCTTATCGGTAAGACGTTAAAGAATGCCGTAGTAGATGCTATATACCTACGTGGCTTAGCAAAATTAACCTATATTCGTTGCATAGCTAAATTAACGTGATTCCTTCATAATGTGCATTTCTTTTTAGCAGTAAGTGCTTAGTAAGAACAGCATAATAGTTTTTCATGATTTATATTTTTTCATTCAATACGTCCTATCTTCATTTCTTCAATACAATCTCATATACGAGAGTTTTACCTGAGGTTGGCAACAAATGCATTGCCATTCCTACTGTCTTTGATAAGTGTGCCTCTAGTCAACTCATTTATGCTCTAGCGATGAAAGAAAGCATGATGAGGAAACACACATGCTTAAGAGTCATAGTCATATTTATTGTATAATGTTTTACATAATATATATATTCATTAAAACATTACATTATAACCCTGTCAGGGTGGGACAATTTGAGTAATGGTGCGTGCTGTCCGATCTATTTTATATTATTGTTTCTAAATATTCTGATAGCTTGTAATAGCTTTTTTTAAATTAGCAATCTCATCACCTCTACATCACCTCTATTTTCAAAAAAAAAATCTTTTATTTTTTTTGAAAATAGAGGTGATGTAGAGTGAACTAGAGTTAGCTATTAAATCTGCGAGGAAACTTCTGCTTAAAAGTAAAACTTTTTCTCGTAGGATCATGTTTAGTTATTAACTCAGTATTTTGTTTCAGATATGACTCTACAATTACATATAGGTTTATCACTGTCTTTAACGCACATTACGACAACCTAGGCTCACATTTCCAATGGATGAAAAACATGACACCAATTGACCTTACGCTGAAAACCCAGTTTGTGACCAAGTCGAAAGCAGCCGCCATCTTTCTAGACAAATGCAAAAGTAGAAGCAATCGAGAAGCCTTCCTAAGCGTTCTCCAGAAGAATTTAGCGAAATATAACTTAACCATTGATGTCTTTGGCGATTGTGGTCCGTTGAAGTGCAAACGGAAAACGATGTTCCCATGTTTCTGGAGATTAAAGAAAAATTACTTCTTCTATATGGCTTTAGAAGATTCGATTTCGATGGATTTTATGACTGATGTAATTCTGTACGGCTATAAGTATAATGCGGTGCCGATTGTGTACGGTGGAGCTCAGTATGAGAGGTACCTTTATAATAATAACGCTTTCTGCACTCATAGCCCAGCTCTAGGAGAAAAAAAATCTATGACTTAATACTCCTGTATAATATACCCATAAAGTGAATAAATAAGCACCCAGATCGAGAAGAGAAATGTATCATTCATCAGAACAGCTATTTTCCTCAATTAGAATTCAATTCCCCTGGCCGGGAATCGAACGCAGAACTCACTGCATCACACTAATTAAGTGCACATTCCGCAACGTGCCTTGGCTTATATATTTAAGTAATTTAGATAAGGTGAAGGCAGATTGCAGAACCGTCTGGCAGATACTCTCTAGGACATCCATACATATATGTATGGATCTATTAAATTAGAAGACGTCAAGTGCAGTAAAGTGATAGAAGTAGTGGATAGCAACTGTCAAACATTGTAAGAATTCCTATTAAAAAGATTCGTGCTTAGTAGTAGGCCCTCAAGTAGTAAAGTCAAATTGACCTTGGTTGATTGATTGGACCTAAAATGCGTATTTTGGTTTTAGGTACTTAAAATGATTATAGGTCCAGTACAGTATGAGTACTAATGTAACTAAGTTGTTATGGGCCATAGTCCAACGCGCTGGCCAAGTGCGAATTGGTGGACCTCACACACCTTCGAGAAACTTTTTTTTAAAATCTCTCGGGTGTGTAGGTTTCCTCGCGACGTTTTCCTTCACCGACAAGCAGTGCTAATTAATTTCTAAATCGCACATAAATCATTGGTGCGTGCCTGGGTTTGAACCTCGGACCTCCCGATCGAGAGGGCAAGTTTCAACCATTAGGCTATCACTGCTCTATCATTTGGTTAAATAAAAATAATTAAAATCTATAAAGAAATACATACATTAACTTTCTGGACTTGCCTCGTACTTCACCATAATACATATAGATAACTGTATCTAACACATCAAGTCTGTCTTGAATTTCTCGAAGCTAAAACTTACCGAAACTTTCAGATTCCTTCCACCGAACTCTTACTTAAACGCCCTGAACTTTACCACAGAAGATTTAGCTACACACATGTTCGATATTATACGGAACCGCGACCGATATTATGATTTCTTCCGATGGAAGAACCACTACAGCATCAAGGAGTCTCCGATCCTCGACGCGTGTGCCTTATGCGAGAAGATGAACAATCCTCGGTTGCTGGTGCATGTTGCCAGCTATGGCCAGTTTAGGAGATGGTGGAATCCGGGGTATGAAGATAGATGCATGGAAAGATATGTGATTGTACTGTAATTATGTAGAAATGAGAATAAAAATAAATAAAAGAAATAGCTATCTGTGCTTTTTAATAACTGTTACAAAATTCAGATATACATTTACACCATCAAGTAACTGTCTCTAAATTCGAAGCAAGTCAGTGCTAAATCGATGCTGACTTGAATGACCTTATTACAATATTCCTTGAATGAATTTGAACTTCCGTGAGCACTTCACTCGCTTGGCTCCCAGTTAAAGGGCGCGGCTGCTGCCTTAAAGCGGCTGCTGCCCAATCTCAGGGGGTTTAGTGTGAGCGCCGTCGCCTATTGATGGGAGTAATGCGGTCCAAGGGCCTGTATGGTTCAACCATTTGGGCGGAGACCCTGACAAGGCAGAATATCATCCTCCTTAAAAAACTACACAGAGATGATGGCCGTCGGGGTCATCCTTGGATACCGTACCCCTGCTCCAACTGGTGGTGCTCCAAGCCACTGTTACTAAGCCCCCTCACCACGACAAGATGGAGATCCCTTTAAAGGGGAAGTACGCCAGACTGACAGTAAGTAGTGAACACACATTTCAGTCATATCATTTACAAATAAATTTTATTTAAATAAATGAATTTCAAACTGCTCAATGGAAATATTTCCGACCACATTTTTATTGTTTACTTATAAATTATATAAATTATATTATCTAATAATAATAATAATTATAAATTATTATTATATAATAATAATTTATAATTTTAGTGTTTCATTTATACATCAAGTCAAAGAAAACTACGTGCATATGTATGCACGCTTTCTTTTGGTACGAGGTACATATCTCCCCAGATACACCGGGAAGTTTCTAATGAGGTTATGCGCGAGTAAGGAGCTCTGCTTATACGTATAACGCTTTTAATACTTACATAATTTGCTTGGCTTCTTTGTAATTTCATCTTAGAAGCATATCCTTCTTAGACTACCGTGAATTTAATATGTTTTCCACACACGAAGTTTTAATAGTTAAATTTGGATTTTAACGAAAATTAACATAATTATTGGCACTGGAGAAACTTACCGTCAGCTAGATTTATCTTTAGCCCTACTGATTAAATACTAAGTACCTTTTTCTGGCAAATACTCAAACATAGACCTGCTAAGTTTTGGGCAATGACTGATTAGGAGAAGCAATTTCACTAGATAACCTACTTTTTACATCTGTTGCTAACTGTAATCAACCTTAAATGAGATAACAGCTCTACCAACTTCTGCCTAAGGCAATACAAATCAGTTCTACTCATGGGTAGAATATCCATAAGTAGTGGCCACTCAGCAGGCTGATTGCAAATTCCTTAGCTAGTTCTTTAACAAAGTATAAAATTTGTAACCTACTCTCGGCTATGATTACAGATATTTATGGGCAGCTTGGAGTGCAGTTGACACTCCAATACCAATACCATAAGGAGCGGTTACCATACCGGTCTGACGCGCTGTGGGTTCCGGGTTCGATTCCCGGCCAGGCAGGTATCTTAATGATGTGTTTAGATTCATGTTCTGGGTCTGTGTTCGTGTATTCGTCTTGTGTGTGTCCTACTGTGGGGCTATGCGTGTAGAAAGCGCTTAAACAATTTATAAAAATACACCGTTACGTTGAACTTGTAAAGAAGGAAAAAAATCTGGCGGTATATGTATGTTCATATAAATTCACCTGTACCTGAGCAAGCTTTACTCAAGTACATACGAGATGTATATTCACATAATTACGATATTGCGAATGAAATTGCAAAAGTCTAGCTTTAGGTAAAAGCCTCGTATATGCGAGTAGGTGTGCCTAAGTAGGGCGGCGTACGGCGTAATCTCATTAGAGATTCCTCGGTCTAATTTTGAAAAGATGGATAAGATAGTTATTATATCGTGGCATCAAAGCGTTTCGGAGGGTTTTTTAATTTTGTACGATAGCTTATTGTTAACTAAACGTTCATTTAACAGGTAGTCTACGAGAAATTGATTAATATCTTTGATAATTAATGACGGCAGAGCGTTATCGTTTGACTCTGGGACTACTGCCACATCTTTTTCTGCATATTTTTTTAATAATAGCAGTGTTTAACTCTGTATGTCATGGTCAAGTAGAATTAGTAAGGATGGTGTCATCGCCCCGACTTCAAACTAATAGGTTCAAACCTTCACTTATTTTGTTAATTTAATCTATATAAAAACTTGCATAACATAATAATTACTCAATCGATTCACTCATTTAATTCAAAACGCTCCGCTCACATCAAATCTCACATATATAAGTATACAACACAACAAATTCCCCATCCCGGGAAACATTTGTAAATTGTAACGTCACGTTAACAAAAAACGTACATTGAAAAGCGTCCATCAGAATGATTTGATCCAACAGTAATCGTGTCCTTTCAGACGGACAATTTCGCGCCGGTCCGTCCGCGGGACCCACATCATGTGCACAATACCCGTGACGTACAAAGAGTTGCTATGGAAAAATCGCAGCAAATAACGTGACAAATGTAATCATGTTTTTTGGATTTATATTTATTACCCGACTGTGTCAGAAAGAGAGTAATGTTTTTAGAGATTAATCGTTTTCTGGCAGTCGGGGTTTTTGTTTCAATAATTTTACTCTGATAGATACTGGTTTGTTAGAACATATCGAAATTATGTATATTAACGCCACACTGATGTGTTGTTACTCTGGAAAATAATACGTTAAAAAGCATATTATCGATTCTTTTTACTATACCTTTCGAAGAAGGCGCATAGTACAGTTTATAAGATGGCGAACCAAATATTTAAGAGTATTTTATTTCTAAAAGATTCACTTATTTTAATCAAAACGCCAAAAAACAAATGCTTAAATAAAATATATAACACAGTAAATTTCCATCCCGGGAAACATTTGTAAATTGTAACGTCACGTTAACAAAAAACGTACATTGAAAAGCGTCCATCAGAATGATTTGATCCAACAGTAATCGTGTCCTTTCAGACGGACAATTTCGCGCCGGTCCGTCCGCGGGACCCACATCATGTGTACAATACCCGTGACATACAAAGAGTTGCTATGGAAAAGTCGCAGCAAATAACGTGACAAATGAAATCATGTTTTTTTTGGATTTATATTTATTACCCGACTGTGTCAGAAATAGTGTAATGTTTTTAGAGATTAATTGTTTTTAAACTGTCGGGTTTTTTTTTAAATAATTTTGTACTTGTTTGTTAGCGCATATAGAAATTATGTATATCAATATTCTCAACGCCACACTGATGTGTCGTTACTCCGTAAAAAATACGTTAAAAGCATATTATCGATTCCCTTTTACTACACCTTTACTTATTTTTAACCCAAAACACTCAACAACAGATGCTTAAATAAAATATATAACACAGCAAATTCCCCATCCCGGGCAACATTTGTAAATTGTAACGTCACGTTAACAAAAAACGTACATTGAAAAGCGTCCATCAGAATGATTTGATCCAACAGTAATCGTGTCCTTTCAGACAGACAATTTCGCGCCGGTCCGTCCGCGGGACCCACATCATGTGCACAATACCCGTGACGTACAAAGAGTTGCTATGGAAAAATCACAGCAAATAACGTGACAAATGAAATCATGTTTTTTTTTTGGATTTATATTTTTTACCCTGCTGGGTTAGAAGCTAATGTTTCTCGGCGTATGTATATTTGAATGTATGAATTTATATTTCTTTGGCACGTGCTAAAACCATAACGTTTGGAGGGATTGTAACATATATATGATGGTAGAACCAGTGTAGTTCAACTGGGGAAGTACCACTACCACACCTATTTCTAGCGTGAAGTATTTCTTGCGTTTCGATGGAGTGTGGTTGCCGGCACACTTTCATATGAGACGACCATCGTAGTCCTCGGGAGTAGCAACGCATCTGTGATTGACTTCAGATGGAACCCATGTTCTGTATGTAGTTGATTACAGATGTCCATGGGCAGCAGTGACCATTTACCATCAGGTGGACTGCATGCTCGTCTGCTACTTCAACCAACTAAAAAAGCAAAGCTTTTTATGACGTAACAAAAACAGTCCACATGACATGAAATATTTAAGTCATTAATTTGTTTATATATTATATACACTATTACTATAATTAATATACACAAACGCGTAGCAAGAGCCATTCGGGTAATATTGTTAATACAGTGATTCGTTTTGTTTCAGATTTGATTCGGTATTCAGCGGGCGCGGTGATTTTCCAATGAGCGACCGCCGCGAATGCAAAGACGCCGTGTCTTCAGACCACCGGAGGCGACTTATTCTGGATTTTGTACGGCTTTGGTTCTCTATCGAAACACATTATTTTATCCCTTTTACATTTAAATGTATATTTTAAGCCATTAACATCAGTTTTGCGCGCATGTGCTATACATAGGAGCGCAAACAAATATTAAAACAAAAACCCGAGTGTTAACAAATGATCCACTGAAACGGAAGGCGATAAATCGTTTTTAGATTCGTATTCGTTTAAGAATTACTAGTCACCCGTCAAATCGGTCGAAATTCGACCGTAATTTAAATAAAAAAAGTAAACTTCATATTGTCCAAAGTAGTATAAATATTTCTCAAATTCTAATAAAATGTAATAATTTTCAAGTAATTTTGAACATCAGCATGCAGTCCACCTGATAGTAAGTGGCCACTGCCGGCTAGGGATGGGATTCGAGAGCAGTAATAGGCTAATGGTTGAAACTTGCCTTCTAGTTCAAATGCCAGGCACGCACTACAGAATTTTCTAAAATTATGTGCGTATTAGAAATTAATTATCACTGTTTTACAATGAAAACAATCGTCGTTAGGAAATTTACACACACGAAAAACACTTAATAATTCTCAGAGTTGTGTGAAGTCTACCGATTCGCTTTTGGCCAGTGCGTTTGTCTATAGCCTAAAACCATCTAAAACTCTCTCATTCTGAGAGACGACCTGTGCCCAGCAGTGGGACCATAATGGTTACGTGAACCATTCCTTGCGTTTCGATGGAAGAATGTGGTTGCCGGCACACTATGAGGCGAACATCCTAGACCTCGCAAGTAGGGAGTAGCAACGCATCTATGATTGACTTCAGATAAAATCTATGTAAATAAGCAACTTCATATGAAGTTGCTTACAAATGTCCATGGGCGGCAGTGACCACTTACTATAAGGTGGACTGCATGCTCGTTTGCTACTTCATTATTATAAAAAAAATGGGTAGACGACATTATCCGTATTTAAAATAATTATAACAAAAGTATAATGTTATAGAGCTATAAAATAATAATTTATATTTATAATGAAAAGTTTTTTCAATCCAGAATACTCCCTCCAAGTGGGCTGCGGAGTCTCTCTAATGAGATCCTTTGGCTCGCGGTTTGCATTCCGGATGAGATTCGCGTTCAACTCATTGCCTAATAATGAGATTTGAACTACCTAGTTGTGAGATAGCAATGAGTTTTCTTTATTTGTAGAACGTCGATGAAATTGTTTAAACCTTTTTTACGTGATGTTTTATGTTATTTGTAGAATGTCGATGAAATTGTTTAAATTTTTTTGTGATTTAAAAAAAAAAAAATTGTCATACATAAATGTTTGGTATTCCGGACCGGTCAAAGTGCTGAAAAGAAATAGACACATTTTTATAATTTCTAGTGTATAATGCTCTTATTCAAATAAGAGTAGCGAATTTTTTATCCTCACTTTATAGTATGAATTTTAGCAAAGTAACGCTTAATACTATTAACATTATACAGACGGTACAAAGATATTTTTTTATGTTTAATATTTAGTACTTTGGTGTTTAATACTGAAAACGTACGAATGTATTTTTATTAAGAGGTACAAGTACATGTAGCCTAGGCCCTAGGGACTTCCGTGTAGCAACATGTAGTTCTTTAACACCCGAATATTCGACGAATATAATCACAACATCGTATAAAATAAAGTCGCTTCTCGCTGTCTGTCCCTATATATGCTTAGATCTTTAAAACTATGCTACGGATTTAATGCATTTTTTTATTAGAGTGTGATTCAAAAGGAAGGTTTTTATGTATAATACATAGAGAAACACTGATAATTTTAGATTTTTTACCTTTAGGCGGAACGAAGTTTGCCGGGTCAACTAGTGATTTATAAACGACCCGCGTGGTGGAGCGGTTACCACACAGGACTGACGCGCAATGGGTGCCGGGTTCGATTCTCGGCCAGACAGGTGTCTGAATGATGAGTTTAGATTCATGTTCTGGGTCTGGGTGTTTGTGTATTCGTCTTGTGTGTGTCGATGGTACCCACGACATAGGAGAAAATCCTAGTGTGGGGCTGTGGGGCTATGAGTGTAGAGAATCAGTATACCCCTATTATTATTATTTACTTAATTTCAATAGTGTTAAGCAAACGTAAACTGATAATACACACTTCCAAACACAAAGAAATTGTGATCCTACTTGATGGCTCATATCATAAATTTTCCTCACATATCTCGATAAAGACCTCTTAAAAGTCTTTAACTGATAATTCTACGAGAATATAAAGCCTACTAGAGCAGTGATAGCCTAATGGTTGAAACTTGGCCTCTCGATCGGGAGGTCCGAGGTTCAAACCCAGGCACGCACCACTGATTTATGTGAATATTAGAAATTAATTATCACTGCTTTTCGGTGAAGGAAAACATCTTGAGGAAACCTATACACCCGAGAGTTCTTTAAAAAAAAGTTCTCGGAGGTGTGTGAAGTCCAATAATTCGCACTTGGCGAGCGCGGTGGACTATGGCCTGAAACTCTCTCATTCTGAAGAGAAGACCCATGCCCAGCAGTGGGACAATAAGTTGACGAAAACATAAAGACTAATCAATTCTTAACTTAAGTGCCTCAAACAATAAAAGTATTGAAAAACCCCATTACATTTCCGGACCTTAAAAAAACTATCATGTAACGCGTTAAGGTGACAAAAAGGGTACATCTCATAGGATGAGCAAATGTATTCAAGGGACCCATTCTACCCCCGTCCCAAATGTGCCATAGCTTGGTTATATGACACGACATATATCTTAAATATTGTATAAAAGTAATATAGTGTCTGTGAAGATATTCAAGTTAAAATGTAGCAAATAAAATATAATATAATTATCTATACAAAAGTCAATTTAGTGTCTGTAAAGTCTTCTGTTAATCACTACATAGCATAAATAAAGTCGTTTTTAGCTGTCTGTCCCTATGTATGCTTAGATCTTTAAAACTATGGTACGGATTTTAATGCAGTTTTTTTGTATAGATAGAGTGATTCAAGAGGAAGGTTTTTGTAATCCATGTATAATATAGTGGAGAAACACTGATTATTATAGATTATTGACTTTTAGGCGGAACGAAGTGCGCCGGGTCAATTAGTTGGATGATAAATCTATGTTCATAACAATAAAACGGCTTGTTTGATTAGATGATTTAAATATATTTATTTTAATAATTTAAATAGTTATAATAAATCATTTAACAAATTCTTACTTATTTTGCAAATATTAAAAATTACGAAATACTTGCAACTTTGTCTGCGTGGGCTTTGTAATTGAAGGTTAGAAGAGATAAATAGAAGATATTTTATATATGTAACAATATTACTATAAATTTTTTATACGAAAATTTTCATATCGGTTACAATTACATACTTATGTAAATGTGGACTAAATTTCATGGCAATTCGTTCGTCCGTTTGGCTTGGTTTAATAACAAACATTTTTCATGCCTCCAAATGTATAATGTTTGTATGATACATGACTTGTTACTTATATTTTTATTATACATTATCAACATGTTTTTATTACATGATGAACATATTTTAAGCAATACTTAAAGCTATTCAAGAATTTGCTTCGGTTTGTATTTATCCTTTTAATTACAAATTCTAGCGACACCATGATTAGTACAAAAATTGCCATAACACGAATTATTGCACTATTTTTTTTTTTTTATGAAGTCTAAAACAATCTTTGTGCGCGAATAACAAAATATTATTATAACGATACCCTTAAAATTGTCACAGTTCTCTGAAAGTGAATAAAACGTCAGAAAATTCCATTACGTTACCGGGCCCTTAAAAAAACTATTTGAACGCGATATGGTGACAAAAAGGCTACATCTCATATCGGATGAGTCCTGAGGGACAAGGTGGACGGGCGAAACTGAATATTGCAGATATGTTCGCATTATTGTCGTACGTTCCCACGGGAACACGCGGCACGGTATAACCGCTGGCTATATCCAAAAAGTCGACGTAGGTATCACAGACGTAGTCAGGTTTTGGTTTGAGGGGGGGGGGGGGGTTTAAAATAGTTTATGTGGAGGTTTTAACTCCCTGGGCGAACCATACACGTACGTACCTTGAGAGCTAATTAATGAGAGTAGTTCATGAGAGCAAATGCAAACCACATATTTCAGTGTAATTTATTAACTTTTCGGAGGAGTGGGGTTAAATTGTAATAAAATATTTTGAATTGGGAAACGCGTTGACGCGTGTTTTGGTAGGGAATATGAGATACAATGCATCCAACCGAAGTCATGATTATTTCAAGTGTATTAATTAAAGTTCAGTTAAATATTATCTACTTAAAAATATTCTTGCTATTGTTCGTGAATTATTTGAAGAAATTATTTAAATATGTGATTACATAAAATTATGTCGAGAAAATACCTTGACATTCGTAATGCATGAGTAATACTAACTCAAACGCTTCACGTTAAAGACGTAATATAATATTTTAAAACCTAGACATAAGCTCGTGACTCAAGCAGTAATTAAATTATTCGACTCTTACATCAATGTCATTTTAGATTACTTATCTCAGAATTGATACAACTTAATTAATCATGACTCACGGTAAGTCATTTTTCAATTCTTTTTGCCGATATTTCCATCCAGTTATACACATAGATCGTGGTCACATCGTAGTCTCAAATCTATCCTCTAAACTAAATATTATTGTACATTTTTTTAAAATATTATTCGTGTCAATGGAAACACGCCTCGAGTGCCTAATACATAATGGATAACAGCCGGGCTAGTTTCAATAAAAGGATTTTTTGCATACTCTCCTTACATATTCTGCGATATTGTAACATCGTTCCGCCATATTTATTCCTTTTTTTACATGATTCATATTTACGGGCGCACATTCCTGGGTAGTGTTTGCTGATATTGCGCAAAGTTTTATCTTTTTGTTTTTAAAGTATTTTATGCCGGTTTTATACTGGGATTTAAATGTTGTGAGAGATATACATAAATCACACCCGTATAAATACAGGCACAATAGTACTTTTTTTATTGCCATTATTTTTGTAAATAGTAGTAATTGTGCAATCGATAAAAAAGGATGGAAATGCATGGGTGGACTATCATTACCGGTAGAAAAATATATACAAAATAAATACACAAACATGCGTATGCTTTACAAAATTCATCTTTAATAACATAAAAGAAATGGCGTGTTACGCCTTGGATAAGATTATCCAATAACAATAGTGTAGCTAAAAATCGAAGTCCTTATTAGTTAGTGCTTATTTAAACAGAATTCGCGAGCGAGGCAGGTCTTGCGGTGCGTGATCATTGATCGCCAGGTATTCGTCGTCCATAGTACAAGTACATAATATAACTTCATACGGTTGGTATTATCGCAAGTGTAAACAAGCATCATCACTACATATTATAAAACAAAGCCGCTTCTCGTTGTCTGTCCCTATGTATGCTTAGATATTTTAAACTACGTTACGGTTTTACATGCAGGTTTTTTTAAAAGATAGAGTGTTTCAAGAGGAAGGTTTTTATGTATAATGCATGTATAATATAGAGGAGAAACACTGATAATTTTAGATTTTTGACTTTTAGGGGGAACTAAGTTCGCGGGGTCAACTAGTTAATTATATAAATACAAGTAAGGTGGTGCAATACTATTTCTAGCGTGAAGCAGTTCATGCATCTCGTTGGAAGAGTGTGGTTGCTCACCTTCATATATACTGACTATGTTAGTCAGCTGGAGTAGCAACGCATCTGTGATTGACTTCAGATAGAACATTCGGTTTTTATAAAGTTGGTCACAGATGTCACTGGTCGGTACCATTTACCATCTGACGGACGGCGGAAGGACTGCATGCGGCGGAAGGCGGACTGTATGCTCTTTGTTTCAATCTTAAAAAAACAACTAAGCTAACTAATATATAATACTCTAAGCACTAAAGCGCGGATAGAGTGACCGAGCATCGCGGTACCGATCTATCTTCATCTTGTTTCGAGTGGGTATGGTTCCATTGCACTATATGTACATGTTATATTTTTTACTAACAAGTTTTATGGACACCTGTCTGAAATAAAATTTAATTATTGTTATATTGTTTTATACTTACATAAATGTAGCCAACATGTCAGTTAATGTACAACCCATTATTGTCCCACTGGTGGGCACAGGTCTTCTCCCAGAATGAGAGAGTTTTAGGCCACAGTCCACCGAGCTGATCAAGTGAGAATTCGTGGACTTAACACATCTCCGAGAACTTTTTTTTAAGAACTCTCGGGTGTGTTCGATGTTCACGATGTTTTCTTTCACGGAAAAGCAGTGATAATTTATTTCTAATACGCACATAAATCTATCACTGCTCTTTCTGACTTTGTGGATATTAAAGTTATGGATGTTTGTGTATTTATTATTTTTATCATATAATGTCCTATTGTTGCATACCAATTATTTTTTTACATTACATGAAAGTAGCAATCGAGCATGCAGTTTACCTGATGGTAAGTGGCCACGTCGTCTGTGGACATCGATAAACAATACCGGAATAATCTGAATGTTACTTGAGGCAAGGTTAGGTTAGGCCTAACTAATTACAAAGTTGTATCATTTTTCTTTGCTGTGGTATACTATGTGACTGTATTCTGGCATGAAGTTTTGGTTCGGTAGTTTGCATTCGGTCCACAGTATGAGCGTATATGAGGTGAGGTGGAGGGGGTTACGGGTCCAAACGCCTAATGCGAATCCGTTTCCCCTTAGCATAGGGTGAAAAAATCAGTCTAACTGACCGGTGTTAGAACTCTCCCTAAACAAAGTTAGCTGCGTCGATGGTCCTCCGTTAAGGTGTATGTACCTTAGATCGACCTTACATAGGGCTTCAATCGTATTTACAATTGATTACATATATATCAAATGGATTCGTTTCCTGCCAATTAATAATACCACCATTAAATTGAGGCTAGGTATATACCACATTAAAAATGACAGTATATTCTATTAAGCATCAAAACAATTATTTCACAAACTATAGTTATATATAACGGTCTCCCTAAAAGCGTTAACAGTGGACATAGCAAGCGAACGTCGCAGACTCTATCCATCTTCATCTAGTCATTGCGGTGCGTTTCCATTGCACCCTACATCAGATAAATAACAATAAATTATTATTTTATTACCCAAATTCTTCTTTCAGTTTCTTAAGTATCATTAATTTACTGAGCTGATCTAAAAATTGAACGTGGGTTTAAAATTGACGATTTCAGATAATTTTGGTTTTGCCTTAATAATTGATTTTTTAGTGCTATGTTGTTTGGCACATTACATGAAGCGTGATTATTATGTAGTGGGATTAACCATGTCGAGAGTATTGATAAAGAAGTAGCATGTTTATATCATTAAGGTTTATATCATTATGGAGTCAAAAATGATTTGTAAAAATTATGATTAGTATGAGTTTGAATGTTTTTTCGTCGTATCTGAAAGTCAATCGATTTTTACATTATGGAAATATAGCATTCTATTAAGTTTAAAAACTATTATTTTGCAAATTATGGTTATATATGGTTATATAACGGTCTCCTTAAAAGCGTTAACAGTGGACATAGTAAGCGAACGTCGCAGACTCTATCCATCTTCATCTAGTCATTGCGGTGCGTTTCCATTGCACTCTACATCTGATAAATAACAATACATTAGTATTTTACTACACAAATTTTCTTTACATATACTAGGCATTACATTAATTGATTATATATAAATCTTAAAATTCAAGACGAGGGCATATTTGTATCTTTAGCGTGATAATTGTTGTTTTATTTCTGATTCGTTTCTCTCAGCATATGAAGTATGATGTGAACAATGTAGTGGGATGATTTATATTGAGAGAGGAATAATTGATACAGAAGTAGCATGAACACGTTTTTAAGAAGGCAGAGAATATTGTTGTGACTTTGGCGAGTACAAATAGTAAACTTTACAAGTCGATTTGTTAAATTGATTAGATTAATAAGAGTGTAAACGATTTAATTATCGTCTAAGTAGTTTTACGTTTTTTACATTAAGTAAAAAAGGTGGCATTTAACAATAAAAGTGAACTGCCACTTTAAAATATATGATAGACTAGTTTATTCCCCGTTTTCTTTCCGCCTTTGATCACTTATAATGTTAATATTATTCAGATCATAAACTATCTGGATACTAAATTTCAGCAAAACTTACTTTTTCTGCTCTTGATAAGTGTAAAAAAACATTGGTATTAAACGTTATTACCATGAGAATGAGCGTACGTAATATGATTTTGAAATACCAACAGTTCCTTCAATTATATTTATCTTTAAATATATTATTGTAGCCATTATCGTTAACTTAAAAAAACTACATTACCTTACTTTAATCATAAAGCATTACAAATTAGTGTTACATTTTGTAGTATGGGAACGACCATCGTCGTAACAACAATCTATCTTCATCTCGTTTCCAACATACTCGGTTCCATTGTCCAATACATGAAGCTGCAAGATATATTGCAGCGTTTCTATTCAAATGTGGTAACGATCCATGGACTTGCTTTTATTAGACAACGTGAATGAATCTTTGACAGTACTGTTTCGTGGTATTGATGTAAATTCGATAGCGTTTATATCAAATGCTTTTATAAATGTATGCATTTTCTAAAGACGTCTACAGTTTGTTAAGGGTGTAAATCTAATGAATAGTTTTTGTGGCAATCAAGTCTTTTAAGTGTGGTGTAAAACATAATGTTGGGTACAAACAAATGTTGGTATATCTCACGTTATTGGCTATCTAAACGTATTAGGTAATAAAATCTAAATATTATTATAAAGTTTGGTATCTATGTGTATATTTAATACAAAATAAAATTGTACTCTTGCTTTCCTTATACTGTGACCTTTTCTAACAAACTAGTAATTATATAGTAATTAATAGCAGAAATATGTAAGTACAGTTGTGTTATTCGAAAGATATAAAGTTATTACCACATATCCTATATCTGATTTATTCTTTTTTCTTTTTAACATTGGTTAAATTATATAATTGTAAACTATTAAAAGAGTTAAGTTCTGAGAACTAAGTTATAATATTTTCTTTTTTGCAATATTGAGGTAGCAAACGAGCATGTTCATCTCATACTGGCTACAGATGCATTTGTGGTGGTGGTAAGCATGTGTATGAATAAACAGTAAGTAGGTTAAGAGTGTTAAACAGTAATAAATGGAGAATCGTTAAGTGCAGACGTGTCTTTCATTACCCATCTCCCCCCGCTGCACACCTCATGGCGACCCTGCCATCTTAGGCGAAATTGCTGAGAACACAGTTTTGGTGCGACAGACTTTATAATGGGGCATACAAATTATTTAATTCGTGCGGTGCACACGTTACAATCAAACAAAATTAAAAATGGGGAAACAATGCTCTAAGTGCGTGTGTGAGGACAAGAACTATATCGTGAATCAACATGGTGGTCAAAGCGAAGTGGACGGTTCCAGTCACCATTACAATATCAATGTGATGGTAGCGACGTTACTAGCATTGTGTGCGGCGGCAATGCTTGTACTGGGATATAAGCAGTACCGAAGGTGCCAACAAACTATGGTGCAGGAGGAACTGCGGGCTGATATCGTGCGGAGAATCCGGCAACGTCTGTCCCTACGGAGCCGAGACGAGCGCGGCCAGGAGCGGGTGCCGATCTGAGGAGAGCATCCCAGCCGATGGATGGAGCCGATGGAGTGGATCTGCAGGTCTTCACCAGTGCCTTTATTTTTATTCTTTTTATTCTTACGTGAGTAATAAATTATGTGGTATTATACGGTAGATACCGTCATAAATTTATATACCTCAAATTATTATTAAGTAATTAGATATACCTACATGTCAGAAGAGTTAAGTAAAATATATAATGAATTAGAATTAATTAGAATATCATTACGAAAGTTGGGACCCGATAGAAGAGAAAAATACTCTGAAAAACTTAAAGTAAATTTTTCTCAAGCTATTGAACTATTTTATTGTTATAAAAAAATTGTATTTGAGTACAAATTTAAGAAGTGTAAGGATCCCAACTTGAATTTAATTATAGATAGTTTTACAGAACGGATTGAGGAATCCTTTAATAGAATTAAGTCTTATTGTAAGTTAGATTTGTCAAAAATAACAATAAAAATGGATACTTTTGACTTGAAAACTGCGGCAAATTTGGTTCCTGTTATGGACAGTAGAGAAGATACGATAGAAAAAATTATAGATTGTGTAGAATTATATGATAGCTGTCTTAAGGACTCTGCAGATAAGAAATTATTAGCTAGTTTTGTTGTTAAGACCAGGTTATCGAAATCAGCGAGGTTAAGATTGAAACAGGAGTATAATTCATGCGATGAATTGCTTAAGGACATGAAAGTATTTTTGTTGACTACAAAGTCTCCTAATGCATTGCTCACACAACTTAATAGTATATCTCAAAACGATATGTCTATTGAACAATATGCGTCGAAGATAGAGTCACTTTTTGTCGATCTTACAATTTCGCAGGCAAACTCAAACGAAAAAGCCTACGAAATTCTTAGGCCCATAAATGAACAAATTGCTATAAAAAAATTCGCAAATGGCTTAAGAAATAGACGTATTAGTACCATTATTACAGCGCGTAATTATACGGAACTTAAGGACGCAGTTCGCGGCGCGAAAGACGAAGATATATCGCAGCCCCTACCATCGACTTCAAACTCGATCCTACATGTAAGAGGTAAGTCGAATAGAAACTCGACTCGAGGGCGTGGAAGCTATTCACATAAAGGTTTTCGAGGTAATACTAATTACAATCCACCTCAGTATTATAATAATAACAGGGGAGGATATTATAATAATAACTTTAACTATCGGGGTAGACAGACGCGAGGTGCTTACACGCGTTCGAATCGAGCTCACGGAGTTCCTCGAGCTCGTAGTAGGGGACACTTTAATAATTTTTGTTATGCACATCAAGAAGAACACCCGATAACTACTACTACTACTACTATTGAAAACGGAATTACATCTAATCAAAACCAGTTTTTTCGGGACTAAGGAATGCATTTTAACAGCCGATTTAAACAAAGCAAATTACGTTTTTCTTTATGTGCATAACAACAAGTGTTCATGGCTACTTGATACCGGCGCGTCACTGTCAGCAATTTGTACACGTGCAATTCCAAGTAACATTCCTGTGTATGAAGATAGGATTACAATAAACGGAATTGGTGGGAAAATATTTTCGAATGGTTATGTTTATATTAAAGTACGAACTCAAAATGGGATATATTTTAAACATAAATTCTTTATTTTCGAGGAATTACCTTGTAAGTCTGACGGAATCCTGGGACAAGATTTTTTCAATAAATTTACTTCTGTAACTTTTGATTTGGAAAATTCGTTACTATTATTAAATAATGATAACATTAACTGTAAATTAAACATAATTAAGACTCCGAAAGTTTGTACTGATTATTTACGAATTCCTGCGCGAAGCGAGTCATTGCATTATGTTCAAGTGGACAACATAGGCCACGATTGCGTTATACTTCCAAAACAAATTCAGGAAAACATATTTTTAGGTAGTTTAATTGTCACACCAAAGGATAAAATTATTCCAATTCGGATATTAAATACAGGTAAAGATGATATAGATTTACCAATTTTTAAACCTGAGTTAGAAACATTAGATAATTATTTAGTTTGTAATTTTAATAAATGCGAATCAACTTCAGACCGTGCATGTAGATTGTTAGAGCAGTTGAAATTAGATCACTTGCATTCCGTTGAACGACAGACGATAGAGTCTATTTGCACCAAATATGCTGACATATTTCATCTACCCGGAGATAAGCTTACAACGACGACAATATATGAACAGCGTATTAATTTAAAATCTGATACAAAACCTGTTTATATTAAACCGTATAGAATACCTAATAGCCATAAGTCGGAGGTAGAAAAGCAAGTAAAAAATATGTTAAAAAATGACATTATAGAGGAAACATATAGCGAGTGGTCGAGTCCGATTTTACTTGTACCTAAAAAATCGGAGGAGACAGGGAGTAAATCATGGAGGTTAGTAGTAGATTATCGAAAAGTTAATGACAGAATACAGGATGATAAGTTTCCGTTACCTAATACAAATGAAATTTTAGACTCCTTGTCAGGTGCTATATACTTTTCGCATTTAGACTTAAGTCAGTCATACTATCAAGTGACTTTAACCCCTGAAAGTCGTAATGTAACAGCTTTCACGACTAACAGTGGTCAATATCAATTGAAACGACTCCCTATGGGATTAAAAATTAGTCCCTCTGCCTTTTCTCGTGCTATGACAGTTGCCATGTCAGGCCTTACGTATGAAAAATGTTTCATTTATTTAGACGACCTTGTCATTTTTGGAAGGAATTTAGAAAGTCATAACAAAAACTTACTAGATGTATTTGATAGGCTCAGAAAAGTAAATTTAAAGCTTAATCCAAAAAAATGTCAATTTTTAAAGAAAGAAATAGTTTATTTAGGTCATTTGGTAACGAAAGATGGGATTTTACCCGACCCAGAAAAAATTAAGTCTATTAAAAATTATGCGACACCTACGAATGCAGACGCTGTCAGGCGCTTCGTAGCGTTTTGTAATTATTACCGAAAATTCATTAAAAATTTCGCTAGCATAACGCTTCCACTTAACAAACTTTGTAGAAAAAATGAACCTTTTCATTGGTCAGTGGAATGTGAGCAGTCATTTAAATCACTAAAAAACAAATTAATGTCTCCACCTATTTTGCAATACCCGAATTTTTCAGACGAAAACGAATTTGTGTTACAGACCGACGCTTCCGGCACAGCCGTTGGCGCCGTGTTGTGCAATAAGGACTTAAGACCTGTGGCTTATGCCAGTCGTCCTTTAAACAAGGCAGAACTAAATTACCCTACAATACAAAAGGAATTAGTTTCTATTGTTTGGAGTGTTAAATATTTTAGGCCATATTTATTCGGAAAAAAATTCACAATAATGACTGACCATAAACCACTTATTTATTTGTTTGGTATGAAAGACCCGAGTAGCAGGTTGTTAAAATTCAGATTAACTCTTGAAGAATATAACTTCAATATTGTGTATATTAAGGGAAAGGACAACGTGATAGCAGATGCATTGTCGAGATCAATAGTAACATCAGATGATTTAAAAGAGATGAATAATAGGATAGTAACAGTAATGACAAGAGCACAAAAGAGGAAGCAAGACGAGAAGCATGAAAAGGGTAACGATATCCCTAGTATTTCCGAGGACGAACGGCCTGATCAACCGCGAGTCACAGAAATATTAAGGATACCGAGTAAGTCAGTGGAAATGATATTAGAAGAAGGAAGTAAACTTAATAAATTAAGAGATGAAGGATTAATAAATGTAGAATGGGAGTGTTTTGCATTTGTTTGTAAAAGGAAAATATTGTATGTAAATCTTAATTATAAATCACATTTTACGCGAGCCGTATTTGTGGAAAAATTAAGTACATTTTGTAAAAAAAATAAACGTCGACAAAATATGCATTATAAAAAGAAATGATAATGAAATATTTATAAAAAAATTAATAAATGAAGTAAAAATTAAAGAAAAATACGAAGGACCTAAGATCTTAGTGCTAAGGGGTATAACGAGAGTAAATAATGAAAATGATATTAAACATATCCTTAATGATTATCATCTACTACCGACTAGTGGACACGCTGGGGTACGTAGAATGATAAATAACATTAAAAGAAGGTTTTACTGGCCAGGAATAGAAAAGGACGTCCGTGATTTTATAAATAAGTGTGAAAAATGTCAAAAATGCAAACACTCGAGGCATACAGTTGAACCAATGGTGGTGACGACCACCGCAACATATGCGTTCGAAAAAATATATTTAGATTTGGTAGGCCCTTTAGATAAGGATAATAGTGGTAATATCTATATTTTAACTCTACAATGTGAGTTAAGTAAGTTTATAGAAGCGTATCCATTGAATAATAAGGAAACAAAAACAGTAGCTAGAGCGTTAGTAAATAATTTTATTTTAAGGTTTGGAATTCCAAAATGCATAACAACTGATAGAGGAACAGAATTTATGTCGTCAACAATGACTGAAGTATGTAACTTATTAGAAATTAAAAAACTAAATTCGACAGCGTATCACCATGAGACAATTGGTTCATTAGAAAATGCTCATAAGCATTTGGGTTCGTTTCTGCGGATTCAATGTGATAAACACCCAGAATCATGGAGTGATTGGCTTCCATTTTGGTCTTTTGCCTACAATAATACTGTACACACAGCAACCAAATATGCCCCGTATGAATTAGTATTTGGGAAGTCCTGTGAGCTTCCGTGTAGAATAAGTAGTTCAGTAGAACCATTATATAACGTAGATAATTATAGTTTAGAGCTTAAGTATAGACTACAGACAGCGCAAAAGGATGCACGCGATAATCTTATAAAAGCTAAATTAAATAGAAAGTTTGTTTATGACAAAAAAAGTGAATCCTGTAACATACAAAAAAGGTGATCAAGTGTTAGTACGTAATGAAACGGGTGGAAAGTTAGATTATTTGTACGATGGACCTTACACAGTAGTAGAAGACAAAGATCCAAATGTTGTAATTCAAAAAAACAATAAAAATGATATAGTACATAAGAACAGAACAAAATTATTTGTGTGTAATTAGCTCTTAAGAAGTAGTTATAAGCAACTCTAAATTGACTTTGTATTGTATCCATGGATAACAATAGCATCTAAAAAAAAAAATTAAGTATTTCTTATTTTTTTTTACTACTACCCCTGATATGTGGTGGTGGTAAGCATGTGTATGAATAAACAGTAAGTAGGTTAAGAGTGTTAAACAGTAATAAATGGAGAATCGTTAAGTGCAGACGTGTCTTTCATTACCCATCTCCCCCCGCTGCACACCTCACATTGCTACCCCGCACCTACTAAGTTGGAACGCCTTAGTCTTAGTAAGTCTTCTTTCCAACATTTTCCACATCAAACACGGAACAACGGATCGCTAAATACTGTTCTTATTAGGCAGAAATAGGTATGGCAGTGGTGTCAGCAGAGTAAAACAGCAAGGGTTTTACTTAATGTTTAAGCCAAGAAGACTTACTTCACATTTCAATTTAGGATATGGTAATTTGTTAGGTTTAAGTTATAAAGTAGAAATTGTTTTATAGGCAATTCGTTCCTTAGAAATCTTGTAACCATCTTAGAAGAGTCGTGTCGTCTGTAACAGTGGCACCGCGCACCGGGTGACGGATAGTCCTCGTGTAATGGCGGATTGAGCGATCGCCCTCCAATCTGACAAGTTAGTTCTCAGCTGATGGATGGTCGCCACGCCGATCCGTTATTGATTGACTTTTTCGCATCGCTGAGTATGTGTAAGTCTGCGTGTGATGTGGTGAATATTTGCAAGTTGGTTTGGTTTTGGTCGTTAGTCAAATTCTTACCAAGAGTCGCAAAGATTCGCTGCGAGCGCTATTCGCTTGGCGCTGCAAGCGTCGATGAGCGTTGATAAAACGTGTCTGCCTAAAAATGTAACTGCCTAACGGTGACAGAAGAAGTGCGATACATTTCGTATATAGATGTGTACGTATGGAAATATGTGTGTGTACGTTAATTTTATGGCACGCGCTTCCAAACTAACCGGCTTGACGGACCGTGGCATATGACATACCATTAGAATTGATTTACCTTACAGAATGACGACGACCAACTAAAACGTGGCGCATGTAAATAGGAAAGGGAGGGGAGGGGGATGTTACACCCATTTATTTATTATCACAATCATAAATTAGGTATAGTACTTTCCTATTTTGGGGAACATTAAAAAAAGCGTTAAATTATATTTATTATTCCAAAAACGAAAAAATCTGACCGTTAATTTCAGCTTTAGCAGATGGGTTTTCGACCAATTCGCACTTGGTCAGCGCGGTGGACTATGGCCTAAACTCTCTCATTCTGAGAGAAGACCCGTGCTCAGCAGTTGGCCAATAATGGGTTGATGAGAAATGGGTTTTTGTTTTCATAATAATTTCTTATATATAAATCCCTACTAATATTATAAATGCGAAAGTAACTCTGTCTGTCTGTCTGTCTGTTACTCTTTCACGACAAAACTACTGAACCGATTTTTATGAAATTATGTACACAGATAGTGGTGACCTTGGGATCCATTATAGGCTACTTTTTATTTCAAAAAATGGGTTGAAAATGTTAAAATCGAGCATATATGTTTGTATGGTAGTTCATTTTTGACAAAGAGTTATACTAATAATTCCGTCAAGGGGTATGATAGATTTGATTAAAAACATAAGTGAATAATAAAACATTAAAAAATATTGATTTTGAGTCGAAAACATATATCCGTAAAACTGGGTATGTCGCGAATTTTGTTAAATTCCAATGCAAATGACAATCTCCATATTGGCTTTTGACAAAGAGGTGTACTGATAATTCCGTCAAGGGGTATGATAGATTTGATTAAAAACTTATGTGAATAATAAAACATTAAAAAATATTGATTTTGAGTCGAAAACATATATCCATAAAACTCGATATGTCGCGAATTTTGTTAAATTACAATGCAAGTGACAATCGCCATATTGGCCATTTCACCTGGACGTCATCGTGAGTTCGTTCAGAAATAATACATTTAAATTGGTAACAATTAATTATCATTCAAATAGATGTGATATAAATTTGATTTAATTTACCCATAATATGGGTTTATAATATGAAAATGCATTTATAATGCGAAAGATACGAATAATATTACTTGGAATTCCCGATAAGTTAAATATTAGGTATATTTGCGCTATCTATCACTGTTCTGTTGAATTACGTTGAATGAACATTTGATAGATGGCGTTATCTACAATACAACTTCGAAGTAATATCGATAAATTAAATGTTGATGTTGAATTACTAATAATTCCGTCAAGGGCTACGAAACACTGGTTTGCAAACATAAATATAAAATAAATCCACGATAGCATATCTATATCTCTTAAGGTTAACTCACAATAACTATTTTTATGTTCCATAGTGTAACTAAAAATAATATGTTATTTTCGAGTCTGTTGTCTTTTGTTCAGTATTAATCCTTAGGTAAATAAATGCATTCGTTAGCTTCGTAATTATAACAAAGATCAAAATTGTCTTTTACACTGTAGGTATGCATCAAATAAATACGTTTAAAGTTATTAGAGATATCAAATTATATAATTTCCTTCAAAGAGTACGATAATACAATTCCGTCAAGGGGCAAGATAGACTTGATTGAAAACTTATCTCAATAATAAAACATTAAAAAATATTGATTTTGAGTCGACAACATACATATATCTGTAAACTCGGTATATCGCGACTTTTGTTTAATTCCAAATTCCAACTATCGCCATATTAGCCATTTTGCCCTGATGTCATCCTGATCCTTAGTTCATTATGAAATAATACATACCTATAAATCGATAACAATTAATTATCATACAAATAAATGTGATATAAATTTGATTTAATTTTACCGATACGATAATTACCGATGATTTATATATTAGGTATAGTTGCGCCATCTATCCACTACTATGTTGAATTACATTGAATGTATTGAATGCGATAGGTGGCGTTATTTACAAAACAACTACGAAGTCTATCGATAAATTAAATGTTGATGTTGAATACTAATAATTCCGTCAAGGGCGACGAAACACTGGATTGCAACCTTAAATATAAAATCAATCCGCGATAGTATATCTCTATAGCTTATGGTTAAGTTACAATATTTTTTTTTATGTTCCTGTAGAGTGTAGATTGTAGCGTCTCAATAAAAACTTCGTATTTCGCTCTTCAATCTTATTTATTGATGTATGCCAAGTACCCAACAAAATCAACAATGCATTAGACGTGCTTAAGTACTATTAAGATTCTTACATTAGCAGGGTATGGTAGTCAGCGGTACCGGCCTCTCCACCAATCACGTGCGAGCCACTTTTGCACACGGCACCACTCTGCATCTCTTTCTTTCCTATAGCGCTGTCTCTTTCTTACATCTATTGACATTGCGTATATTTAGAGTGGGATAACAATACATGCCTATCTTATTCTAACTTATTTTATGTATTGACGCCGTCGTCCGTAACATTCTCCCCCCGGCGCAGACACGTCGCAGCATCTTTCATCCGTAGGACGACGAGCTTAGTCGCAGGTCTCTTGAATACGCCTCCTTGAGTGCGGACATCTGCAGACCGGATGATGCCGTCTGCTCCCGGGTGCACTCGCTCGATGACTCCTCTCGGCCAAGTGTTGCGGGGCAGCGTGCTGTCGATCACCATGACGAGATCGCCTTCTCGAAGTTGCGGAACTACAGTGCTCGCTTGCCCCCGCGGGATGAGTGTTGGCAAGTACTCTCGAAGCCATCGCTGCCAGAACTGGTCCGCTAGCGCTTGCGCTCTTCGCCAGGTGCTGCGGTCCGCCTCGGTGCAAGGCCCCGTCCGTGGTAGTCCTGTAGATGAGCCGATAAGGAAGTGATTTGGCGTCAGGGCTTCTTCATCGTCGGGTTCTACGGAGACGTGCGTGAGTGGTCGTGCATTCACGCTGTATTCTGCCTCAGTGATTAATGTCTGCAGTACCTCTTCTTTGGGCGCCTTTTCTTTAAGCGTAGTGCTAAGTGCTACTTTTACTGAACGCACTAAGCGCTCCCAAGCTCCCCCCATGTGCGGCGCGCCCGGTGGTATAAAACGCCAGTCGGTGTTATATTGCAGACTGAAATCTCGTAGCACCGTAATCCAGGACTCGTAAACATTTCTTAATTCAACGTCTGCTCCCCTGTAGTTGGTGGCGTTGTCAGAGTATATGACGCGTGGCCAGCCTCTCCTGGCGGCCATCCTTCTTAGCGCCATAATAGCAGAGTCCGTGGAGAGTGATTGGACGATTTCTAAGTGAATTGCCCTCGTTGTAAGGCAAGTGAATAATGCACACCACCTTTTTTCATGTCTTCGTCCGATGGTCACCATCATAGGTCTAAAGTAATCGACACCACAGTAGGTGAAGGCGCGGTGACCCGGTTCCAGCCTCACTTTAGGCAGGTCTCCCTTCGGTGGCGTTTTTGGAGCCGCCTTGTATACTCGGCAATACTGACATTCTCTAGCTATCTTCTTGACTGTAGGCCTCAGATGTAGAATCATGTATTGCTGTCGGAGTTCATTGACGACTCGTTCGTTATTCGCGTGACCCGCCCGGCGATGATAATTCTCGATGAGCAGACGAGTGAACGGGTGCCGTCCGTCGAGTATCGCTGGCTGGTTCGAGTGCGTTGTACTATTTAGAGCACCTATTCTGCCTCTCGCCTTTATTATGTCGTCGTCTAATACGGCGCCCAAATTCTTTAACCTACTTCGTCGTGGTAGCGGCTGATTCTGTTTTAGCCTTATTAACTCTTCTTTAAAGGAGTCTCTGCGCTCTCTGAAGCCAACGTCGTTCAGCCGCTCTCAGATGTGCGACTTCTAGATGTATATTATTTTTCCTTTTGGCTTTCAGCTTCTCAATGAAGAGTTGTGTTAGCGCAGTAGTTCTTATTAATTTTAAGTAACTGGAGAACCTTCGGATATCGGGCAGTGAGTCCTCTGGGTAAGTGTCATCTTCTGAATAGGCGTAGCATGCCACTTCCTCGGTCTCGTTATCCTCGCTCTCCTGTGGCCACTGGTTTGCCGGTGCCCTAAGGAATGGGGGCCCCGTGAACCACCTATCGTGACTGTCGATCTTATTGCTCTGAAATCTGGTGGCGTCGTCTGCCACGTTGAGCATGGTAGGCACCCACCGCCAGTCAGCCGCTTGTGTGAGTTCGGCGATCTCTGCTAGGCGGTGTGCGACAAATGGAGTGTATTTATTTTTCTCGTTTCTTATCCAACACAGAACTGTTCTAGAATCACTCCAATAGGTGACTCGTCTGGGCTTCCAAGTATGTTCCTTTATTATCGTGTTTCCGAGTCGCGCCCCAATCAACGCCGCTTGAAGCTCCAGTCTTGGAATGGTGAGCATCTTTGGGGCTGTCCATTAATCACGTGAGGCTCAAAAGGGGGGGGAGGGGTCCATAAAAAAATCACGAAATATCACAAGGGGGGAGGGGGGTAAATTAATAAATCACGTGTACTTATTTTTCAGCAAGCGCGCCTGCCTTTTTCGTACCTGCAAAGAATCTATTTTTTTATTTAAAAAAAAAACTGGTACAAGTATCATCTAATTTTATTATAGAAAATTAAAGACTACTACCTCCTTACCCGATTTTGCAGTCATCCAGTGGCCTATATATTCCAAAGCCTCAAGAACATGATGGCAATGTTGATGTTGATCTTCAACAAAGCACTGTGCCAACAACTGACTTGCAAGATGCTTATCCAGTTATTGGTGTTGAAGAAAGTCTCGCTACTCCGTGGTCCGAAAATATTGTACATTAAATAATGTTCATTTAGTACTAGTACAATAAACGTTTTCGCATTTCTTTCATTATTTTTATGTCAGTCAAAAACAAACTACAACCTTTCTGTCTACCTTTGAACGTTATTATAGTAGTCTTTAATTTTCTATAATAAAATTAGATGATACTTGTACCAGTATTTTTTTTTAAATAAAAAAATAAATTCTTTGCAGGTACGAAAAAATACACGTGATATAGGGGGGGGGGAGGGGTAGTCTTAAACCTCACCACGTATCACTAAGGGGGAGGGGGGGTCAAAAAATGCGAAAAAAAACATCACGTGATTAATGGATGGCCCCTTTAGCGGAGCTACCTTTGCCTTGGCCATTACTTGGATGGTTTCTGTGAAGTCTTTGTATACGATCCTCCAATAGGCCACCGTTGCATACGCCTGTTCGCTCGCGTCGACGAAAATATGAAGCTCTATATGGGCTTGCGGCGTTAAGTTCATACTGTAGCACCTTGGTATAGCTAGCGCTGAGACATCTGGGAGTCGTTTTATCCATTCGTCGAAAAGATAGGCTTCCTCTTGCGGTAGTTCTTGGTCCCAGTCCACCTTCTTAAGCCATAATTGTTGCAATATTATCTTGCCGACGATGGTGTACTGACTGATGAGCCCCAGCGGATCGTACACTGACATAACTGCGCTTAAGGTTTCACGCTTAGTAGGAGCTCTTAGTCGCAGCCTGACTTCATCGGGAACTCTCTTAATGTCCGTGTTAAATGTAAGAGTGTCGGAGTCTGGGTCCCATCGAAGTCCTAACGTTTTCTCCTTCTGATGTGCCGCTAGCTGTACGTCGACGTTCTGGGATCTCTTTTCTTCTGGAATGCTAGCGAGAACCTTCTTATTATTTGAGTTCCACCCTCTCAAGTTGAAGTCGGCCCGCTGATGGATGTACATTACTTCTTTGACCATCTTAATAGCTTCGTCTTCTGATTGGAAGCTGTCTAAGTAATCATCCATATAGTGACGCTCCTTAATTGCTAAAGCTGCCTCTGGGAATTATTGCTCAAAGTCTGTGGCGTTACGATTCCTCACGCTATGAGCGAGGTACGGTGAGCTGCTTGCTCCGAATAACATTGATACCATCTTCCTTTTTCTTGGGGAATCGGTGGGCTTGTCCCGCCATAAAAACATTTGTGCTGGCTGGTCCTCAGGTCTTATTTTAATCCTGAGAAACATTTCTTCGATGTCTGCGGTTACGGCAATTCTTTTTTCTCTGAACCCGAACAGTATTCTTGTGAGTGAAGTCAGTAAGTCTGGCCCTTCTAGCAGGAAGTCGTTAAGGCAGACTCCTTTTACCTTGGCCGCTGCGTCAAAGACCATTCTCACTTTCCCTGGCTTGTTGTGGTTCGTGACGGCGAAGTGAGGTAAGAACCATTTGCGATTGCTATTCATTTCGCTGCTATCGCACTCGGTCGCGTAGCCCTTCTGTACAAGGTTCGTGACTTGAGCCGTATATACTTCCTTAAAGGCGGGCTCCTTAGTCATCCTCTTCTCTAACGTGTGTAGTCTTCTTAAAGCTTACTCGTAGCTATCGGGGAGTGTGGGGTTGTCGGTCTTCCAAGGAAGGCCTACTTCGAAATGACCCTCCTTCCTTTTGGCAGTTGCTTCGAAAATATCGTTGGCCCTCTTCTCGTACTTGTTAACCCTCTCTTTGGTCGACACACCAAGGGAATCTATTTCGAAATAATATTCGACGAGCTTTTGTAATTGTGTGTCACTTGTGGAGATGTGAAGTACGGCTGCTTGGTCTTGATAAATCGCTCTTCCTGGTGCCGATCCATGCAACACCCAACCCAGCTTTGTCCAAGATGCGGCAGGTTCTGTTTGCTTGCCAGCGCGTAGCTGTCGCGATACTATTAAGTGCCAGTTGTCAGCCCCTATTAGTATGCGAGGCTTGACTTCTCCTGTGCAGATCTTCTCTCGTATACTGCGCAGGTACGGATACCGCTCTAAATTATGCGGTATACGTTGTTGATGTAACTGTAGCCCTCGTACGGTGCGGGCTGTGACGGTGTATGTTTCTTGTTCTCTTAGACCTCTCACTTGGATCTCGATCGCCTTGCTCTCTATTCTTTTTTGCTCGTTGATACCTCTTATGTTCAAAGGCTGTTTCGATCCACCATCGGTGAGTTGGTTTGCTAATACTTCATCTATTAGTGTCACCGTGGACCCTTCGTCCAAGAGGGCGTACGTAATTATCTCCCCCCGTGGACCGCTGAGCTTCACCTTGCAGGTCTTGAGCCATACCGCAGATGTCTTCTTTGCTGTGACGCTAATTACTAGTGCGGTTGAGTCGGCTTTTTTGCATTCGTTCAGAGTGCTGACCGTAGGAGCCGATTCCGTTGCCTTTTCCTTGTGTAGAAGCGCATGATGTCGGTAGGTACATCCATGAACTCCGCAGGCTTTAGCTTTGCAGGAGAATCGGTTGTGCTTCCGTTTCATACATTTGAAACACATTCTGTTATCCTTGGCCCATTTCCAGCGATCGTTGGTGTCGAGTGCCTTGAGTTTGGCGCAATCGGGAGTGTAATGTCCCTCGGACTGGCACATAAAGCATCTTCTTTCATCTTCATATGTGATGCCTTCTGCAGTGTATACGCCTCTAGTAGCTGCCCGTTTTGGAGCCACTTCTTTTTTGACTGGTACTGGAACACCTCGTCTGGTTGTGTGGGTATATCTGATCATCAGATCCGCTTCGGCCATCAAGAACTCTGAGAGGATGATCATTTCGTTTTCTTCTATAATACGAGCTTCATTATTGGCTGCGTACTCCGCCCATTTGCTGACGAGATGCGGACTCAATTTGTCCATGACGTCTCGAACAAGAAGCGGACTCTGTAGGTAGCCTCTTCTGTCTATACTCTTGATTGTGTAGACTATGTTCTGAATCTTGACTGCGAACTCGTATAGATCAGTACTCGCACTTCCTAGCTTAGGGAGCTTCTTGAGTTCTTCCACTGCTCGATCAATTATAAATTCTGGCCTTCCATACTTCATTTCTAGCGTTCGCATAATTACTTCTGGACTGGAGGCGGTGAATAACTGCGAAAGTACAGTTTCTCGTGCTTCCCCTCGTAGGCTGTTTCGTAGACGCAGAAGATTTTCCGTCGGAGAGAATTTGAAGAGTCTCGTAGAATCTTCCATAGCGGCTTTGTATGGTAGCCACTCTGCGACGGCTCCCGTAAAAATGGGTAGTTCTGCTGTCCGACGCGGCAGCGGCTTAGACGTAATCATTTTTTCCAATGCGTCGGCTAGTCGTTGAATGCCCTGGTACTTGGCGTTCTCCCCCCGTTGCTCTTTAACGGGGGGTGAGCCTCTTGTGGCTCTTCCCTGAATTTCGGTGCTGATGGTCGTTGTTCTTCTATGCTTCTATCGACCCAGTCCCGTACTCTTTCATGGCATATGCTGGATTTGTACTCTGATTCGGCTTCTATCGCTGTCACTTCGGCGGCTAGTCGTGCCTTGATGAGTTTCTCTCTGACGCGCAGTCGCTTTTCTTCTAGCTCCGCGAGTTCCTTTTCTGCCTCGTATTGCGCCATCTTCATTCTTGCATCAGCGCTTTTTCTCGACGTGTTAGTGTGAATGCTCAACGCCGGTGACGTAGGTCTTCGTATTGGTGATGCGGCTTCACGTCTCATTGGAGTGCTAACTGGTTGTGCAGGCGGCCCCATAATGGACGTCCCTATTGACGCCTCTGGCGCGGTCTCTCTCGCTGCTCGTGGCGGAGAGTACTCCAATCTTCTCCCTTGGGGAATGCTTCCTGCTACAGTTGACGGCGATTGCGGCGAGTCTTCATAAATGCGGTGCAGTGACGGTGCAAGCACACTCTTAGTGCCTACTGGTAACTCCGGTTCGCTGTATCCAGATTCGGAGCGAACACAGCTTCTCGTGTTCATAGCGACCGGCGTATCCAATCCGACGCGCTGCAGTCCTTACTCGAGTAGCGCAGATTCTCCTCTGAATCTGCCGTAGAGTAGATTCGCTTTTGAATCGCCCGCAGTACAGATTCGCTTCTGAATCCGTCGTGGAGTGCCAAATCTTCAGAATCCGGCTCGAAGGACCAAATTGTAGAGTGTAGATTGTAGCGTCTCAATAAAAACTTCGTATTTCGCTCTTCAATCTTATTTATTGATGTATGCCAAGTACCCAACAAAATCAACAATGCATTAGACGTGCTTAAGTACTATTAAGATTCTTACATTAGCAGGGTATGGTAGTCAGCGGTACCGGCCTCTCCACCAATCACGTGCGAGCCACTTTTGCACACGGCACCACTTTGCATCTCTTTCTTTCCTATAGCGCTGTCTCTTTCTTACATCTATTGACATTGCGTATATTTAGAGTGGGATAACAATACATGCTTATCTTATTCTAACTTATTCTAACTTATTTTATGTATTGACGCCGTCGTCCGTAACAGTTCCATATTTCAACTAAAAATATTACGTTAATTTCGAGTGTATTTTCTTCTGTTCGGTATTAATCCTTAAATAAATAAATGCATTCGTTAGCTTTTACACTTATGCATCAAATAAATACTTTTAAAGATATTAGAGATTTAAAATAATAAAGATCGCGATGTGTCTCGCGGCAGGGGTAGGTAACCGTCTCGCTCGCGCATCCTAATACAAGCCGGCCGCCGATGCGTGTGCATTATTAGAGTAATCTGATCACTTGATAGTGTCCAGTGTTGAGTAGGATACGAATGTTAAATGAGTTTGTAAGAGTAGCGTCTTTTTGTACTAGACCAGTACAATCATTGCACTTCACCCTGCAGCATCACCCTGAGAACTTTTAAACATACTGCGGAAAAGTTAAAATCAATCTTTGTAATCGATGCGTTTTGGTTTAAATGTGGAGGAGGATTTGGTTTACAAGGTGCTTCTTGGTATTGTGTGACTACTGAGATTGTCAATTAATTCAAAGAAAGGCGGTTTACAATCGTCTAATTTTAAAATTCCAATTTTAATTTGTCTAATTTTTAAAATATTTTTACATAACAATTATGATCCTAACCACAAATACATACTTTAAATTCGTTTCTTCACTCTTTGTATGTCCGGGTAATCGCCGGCCGAGCGGCGAAACTCATTTGGATAGGACTTGCACTATAGAAAAGGTTATGGAATAACATAATTATAGACTATGTTTATCATATAATTTCAACGGGGTCGAGATTTGTGCGGGAAAAACTTTGCGATACACTCATTTTTACGCGGGCGAAGCCGCGGGTACAGCTAGTATTATATATAAATACGAAAGTTTGTGAGTATGTTGCTCTTACACGCAGAAGCTGCTGGTTGGATTCCGCTGAAATTAGGCACACCGATAGTTTATGATCTAGATAACACATTAGATACGCATTACCGTGGGAACCATAACCGAAGCGGGTAGAGCTGCGGGAATAAGCGAGTCCGATATAAAGTCAGGAAATATTGTTGCAAATTGTAGTCAAATTTGCTGGAATTCGCTAAACGCTGATAAACGAGTATATATGGCTTCGTGAGTGATTATATCACAATAAGGACATTTAAAAAAGGTTCTTTGTTTGACAAAATTATTTCGCCTGTGAAACAAGGTGGTAGAAATAGTGTAATACGCCCGAGGAAGTATCACCACAACCTGCGTTGGCGGAAATTCACTATAGAATAAAATTGAAATCTTACGTTATATTACGTGTCCCCAGAGAATGGACTCATTCTAATCAATCGATAAAAATCACCCGAATTAAGTTGACTCACGGTCATAAGCAAACGAGCACGCAGTCCACCTGATGGTAAGTGGTCACTGCCGCCCATGGACAACTGTAATCTGTAATCAACTTGATAAAGACCATGGGTTCCATCTAAAGACGCGTTGCTAGTCCCGAGAACTATGATGGTCGCCTCATATAAAAGTGTGAAGACAACCACACCTTTCCATCGAAACGCAATAACTGCTTTACGTTAGAAATAAGTGTAGCAGTTGTACCTCCCCAGTCGAACCAGGCTGGTTCCACCACCTTTTAAAATTGTACACCTTTTAATTTTTTCTAATAAATTCTTGCAATTCAATTTTATTCAAAATATAACTTAGCAGTTATTCATTCACCGTATCCATGTTCGTTTGTAATTGGAACCGTTCGATTTAATTATTTCATTAATTTCGACTACAAACTCATTCGGGGTCGCAATTGAGTTTCGTGTATTGTTCGCGAGCGTTGGTGTGTTTTGTGATATAAAAATAATATTTTTGATTCAGAATATTAAACGTTTTGCAATTTATTCGATAATTTTTATTCCAATCCATTTATATTTGCAGTAAACGGTTGCTTATTGTGGGTCAATATAAAAATATATTTCCATGTGTTAAAGGCTTGAAGCAATGCTGTTTTTGTATATTTTTTACAATTAATTGTTTAAATCTACATTTCTCTATTTATATTATTATGAAATACTACTAATTAATACATTGAACAGTGTTACTACTATGTACTACAAATATTTTTTAAACGTTTATTAAATTGCCTATTGTTAAAAAATTATACAATATTAATGTGTAATTGTTTCTGAAAATAAAGATTTCCTATTAAATATGCTCGTATTAGTACTGTCAAGATGAACGTAGCTATAGATTTGTAAACCTCGGAGGATCCATTAATGGTTGAAAAAAAAAGACAAAGGTTCTTTGTTTTTTTTACACTTTGTGTTAGGATTTGTCTCGATTATGACAAGGATGGGATAGGCCCCAGCGAGCCCCCCTTAAACTACGCCCATGGGGGACGTACAAGTGTTACGTAAGCACTATTGGGGGGTGGGGGGTCTTTGTTTTGCTTATTTTGGATGACATGGGGGGTAGGGGGTCTAGATGATGATTACGTCATCGCTAGTTATTTACTTTTTTACAATACTAATAATTGAAAAATGTTTACGTAAGCATGGGCGGAGGGGTTTAGAGCGTTGCTTACTTTTGCTGACAAGGGGAATGGGGAGGTAAATAATTGTAATAAATCTGCTTACGTAATATTTGAACGGCCCCCATGGGCGTAGTTTAAGGGGGGCTCGCTGGGGCCTATCCTTGGTAGAGCATTTTTTTGGGGCACCCTCAATTCAGTTGCACTGCAATATAGAATGTGATCATATCAGTCCTTTAATATCATTGATCAGTCGTATCGATGTTCGTTTTGAGCTGATCGATGGAACTACTTCATTAATTTCAACACGACAATCCCATTTGGGCCAAATTGGACCCAAAATGGAGTTTCGAATTAAAAGCGTTGCGAGCGTGCAAAAGTGCGTTTAACCGCACAAATCTTAATTGGAAAGTACGAGTGCATTTTAGTTAAATTCTATAAATATTATTGATATCTTGGTTCGTTAAAGAGTGTAAATTGAAACTATGGGTTAGTAAATATCTGTATCAAATAATAGAGCGAGATACAAATAGAAATCTTTCTTAATCTTTTTGCACAAAGACAAAATATTGATTGAAACTACATAAGGTTGTACAATTTATCAAAATAGAAGTAGTTTTACCTCTCCTGCTTTGTCTAAGTATATAAATAGTTTATGAAAGGAAATGAAATGTGTAATTTTTTTATAGGCCTACGGGGAACTTATAAATGGTCAGTTATATTTTTTCATAAGTACACTACCATCGGAGTAAGTCAACTTCAACTGAGAAGATTCAGCAAGAAACTTACCGGGTACCTATATGTTTTTGTTTGTACATTTTATATACCACTAGTTGACCCGGCGAACTTCGTTCCGCCTAAAAGTAAAAAATCTAAAATTATCAGTATTTCTCCACTCTATTATACATGTATTATACATAAAAACCTTCCTCTTGAATCCCTCTATTTATTAAAAAAAGGTGCATTAAAATCCGTAGCGTAGTTTTAAAGATCTAAGTATACATAGGGACAGACAGCAAGAAGCGACTTTATATGATTTTAAACTAGTATTATCGCGGAATTGATACATTATGATACTTAACGGGTACTCACGATATGCGATTTATGAATTCTTATAAACCAACGGTCAAACTACCTTGGCCGTGACCACGATCTATGCAACTGGGTTGAAAAATCGGCAAAAAGAATTCTATAAGAATTCATAAACCGCATATCGTGAGTACTTACCCGTTAAGAAGAGACTTTGATTTAAACTACGTAGTGAAGTACCTTTTTTTTTTTTTTTTTTTTTTTTTTTATTGACGGGGAGGAAACCTTCAAAAGGTACACCGGAGCCTTGGGAGAGACTCCGGGTTATGTGGGATTTTTACCCACTAAAACCTCCTCGGTGGCCTTCCTCTGCGCTTGCAGGGGACCCCGGGACCTCCAACGGATACCACCGGTGCCCCCTAGCGCTGCGCCCCTTACGGGCTCATCTCTTAGGGAGCGTGACTGTCCCCTACGCCTTGTCAGTGTACGACAACATGCAGCCACACATGCCGCCGTCCTTCCAGGGGTTGTTGACTGGGCGGTCAGAGCTCCCACTCTAGTCGCCCGCAACCCCAGAAGCCCCCTTTGAGTCGCCTCTTACGACAGGCAGGGGATACCGTAGCCGTATTCTAATCCCCGACTACAGGGACCACGTAGTGAAGTACCTATCTGCTTTTTTTAACCACCATGTTATTTAACATTTTATCTGAGAATTGACACCTGGTTTAATAGTAGCAAAAGGATAATTCTCTTCCAAAATAGTCTTCTAGTTTTATGATTAATTCAAAAGCAGGGCTTTGCATAAATTACGCCATAACGCACCGTTCATTTGTTACTCCATAGTTATTGCGAGTTATAATTCTCTCACGTAGTTACCGCAATGCAGCCAAGTGTTCAAACAATGTTTGTTAATTGAATTAAGGTGAAATTTGATGTTATTATTACTTTTAAAACTACACGGGAATCCAATTAACTACGAAAGCTATCGCCGCATAGTATAAAACAAAGTCGTCCCTATGTATGTATGTTTAGATCTTTAAAACTACGCTACGGATTTTAATGCAGTTTTTTAAATAGATAGAGTGATTCAAGAGGAAGGTTTTATGTATAATATATGTATAATATAGTAGAGAAACTCTGATAACACGGGCATAAACGTGAAGTTTTTCGGTGTAAGAGTAACAACAAATATAGCTTCCAGGTAGTAGAACCAATGGAGAAGATGGGGGAGTACCACCGCCACACATATTTCTAGCGTGAAGGATTTCTTCGATGGAAGGGTGTGGTTGCCGGCACACTTTTATTTGAGGCGACCATCATAGTCCTCAGGAGCAGCAACGCATCTGTGATTGACTTCAGGTAGAACCCATGTTCTATTTGAGGTTGCTCACGGATGTCCATGGGCGGCAGTGGCCTCTTACCATCAGGTGGACTGCATGCTCGTTTAGCTACTTCAATCAGATAAAAAAAATAAAAGAAAGGTTGAATGCGGTGGAATATTTTTCTCCATTCAGAATACAATACTGTTTTAGGCAGCAATAGGTGTGGAGGTGGTGTGTTGGAATCTGACCACCATTGTTCTACCACCTTATATTCCGACATAGTTTTATATAAGGCGCCCATAATCCTCGGGAGTCTCAATGCATCTATGGTTGACTTCAGATAGAAACCATGTTCTAGTTGAAATTGCTCACAGATATTCATGGGCGGCAGTGACCACTTAACATCAGGTGGACTATTTGTTCGTTTGCTGTTTCAATCAGTTAAAAAAAAGTATTAAAGTAACATGAAACTCAGTTACTAAATGGTCACTGCCGTCTATGGCTGATCGTAAGACTTTAATCTCTATCTGAGTACTATTTGTGAATAATCACGACAATTTGATACAATTTCCTACCTAGTTGTATCTTAACCGAGGACTAAAATCGCCATACGTTGCCACTTCCCAGAACTAAGATGGTCGCTTCATATACAGAGAGCCGGAAATCAAAAACTAAATCTTCGTTAAACTATTTATCAGAACATCAAACTTCCGTCGCATCGTAAGCGATCGTGCATGAATTGATTACGGAACGCAGCGTTTAAATAGTTAGTGATATCGGAAACTATGTTGAAAATATGGCCACAGAATTGATACTACGTAGAACGGTTTTTGAAGTGAAACTTCTTTAGGCGCATGAGGGTAAAATTTTTACAGATGAAACGTCACGCCGGTATGTTACGGAAGTGTCGGAAAAGAGAGAGAGAGTGATCGAGACCGATTGAGAGAAAGTAAGACAGGGCGAACGTAGCATGAGCAACTAGCCGTGGAGAGTAGGGAGCAAGCGAGTGAGAAAGATTGAGAGAAAAAGTGAGACAGAGCGAACGTCGTATCACGCCTTTTTCCCTTCCTCTTAATCTTGGAAATTTAAAGTTTTAGATTTGTATAAATATAAACAAGATTTATAAATTAGTTCGCCAAAGAAGTTTCACTTCTGACATGTGTACTTTGTACGCACGCATGTTTTTTTACTACTTTTTTGGACATATCAGGATAAGACTATCACTCATATTTTCATCTTTAGGTTAACGTAGGGTTTTGTGCAATAAAATACATATATGCGTTATGTTTAGAAACTGGAGAAACTGAGACGAGCCGCGTGGCGGAGCGGTTACCATATTGGTGTGACACGCAGTGGATTCCCGGTTCGATTCCCGGCCAGACAGGTACTCGTATCTGAATGATGAGTTTAGATTCATGTTCTGGGTCTGGGTGTTTGTGTATTCCTCTTGTGTATGTCCATGGCACCCACGAAACAGGGGACAAAAATGTTCCATACCGTTTCACAGGATTGAAATATGAAAGTGGTTACTGCACGTGATATTTTTTTTTTTATCTGATTGAAGTAGCAAACGAGTATGCAGTCCACCTGATGGTAAGTGGTCACTGCCGCCTTGCGACATCTGTAATCAACTTCATACGGAACATGGGTTCTATGTGTTATTATAGAATTACTAGCCTACATTCTTCTGTATATTCGAAGTGGGACTCCAACGCACTTTTTAAACAACAAATAACTTTCATAACAGAACAACTGGATTACAATGGAAACTAGTCGCAAATCTGATGACAATTCGAGAAGTACTTGACTCTATGGTGATCGGCTTCAGTGTATTTTGGCGAGATTCCGTCAAGTTTGGACATCACTATCCTAACCAGATGGCGGGCTTGTGTACCGTTTTGTTTAACCGGATGCGATTATACGATATAGTTTATCAAAATTAAGTTTTATTTACAAAAATATAAAAATTTGAACCTAGTCCATGAAAAACTAAATTGATAACCTCTTCCTTTTTGAAGCCGGTCAGTAAAAAAAAATAATCGTCTAAAATTGTCTACATTTTTGGTGTAGAGTTGTATATTTATTTATGTTATTGAAATAAAAGACCCTAATGAAGCTTTCAATACATTTCACGATTTGTTTAAATTGATTTACGACCTCTGTTTTCCTTTTAAAAGAATAAAAATAACGCCAAAAGTGAAACCGCAATGGCTAACACGTGGAATCAAGCAAGGAAGCAAGCGTAAAAGGGAACTACTCTGGCAATATAGGCGTTGTCGTAGCGAATCAAATAAAATTATATACAAGTCATACGCCAACAGGTACAGATTGATAATCAAGCTAACTCAAAAATCCCAAAACAATTTTTATATAAAAAGAGCAAATAACAAATCTAAAGCTACATGGAATGTAATAAATAAAGCCAAATTAAATAGCCCAAAAACAGATATAACCAAACTAATTATTAATGGAAAAGTCATATCTCATCCTCCGGAAATAGCAACAATTTTCAACAATCACTTTATAGATACAATTAAAGGGCAAAATAGTAATATAAATAGAGCATCGGAACTCAACTATAGCAGCTTAAAGTCGATATTTATCCCACCTTCAATAGCAGCAGACATTTGTTCATTGATTAGTACATTACGTAACACAAATAGCTCAGGCTATGACGGTATAGAGACAAAAATTATTAAAGAAGTCTCAAATCAAATTGCGCCAGTCTTGAGTTATATATTGAATATTTGTATCGAAAATGGAGTATTCCCTACCAAATTAAAACGAGCTGTAATCAAACCCCTATTTAAAAAAGAAGACTCGACAAATGTTAATAACTATAGACCAATAGCGCTACTGCCAGTTTTCTCGAAGATATTTGAGAAATATATTTACAATTGTTTTTATGCTTTCTTCGAATCTAATTCTATTTTAAGTCCTTGTCAATTTGGATTCAGACGAAATAAAAGTATAAACCTAGCAATTTTTAGGCTATTATCAACAATTATGATTAATTTAGACAAAAAACGTCTAGTAGCAGCCCTATTCATGGACATTAGTAAGGCTTTTGACTTTGTAAACCATGAAATTCTATTAAATAAAATGTACAAATATGGTATAAGAGGAAATGCCCTAAATTTTATAAAATCTTACCTTACTGATAGAGAACAATACACACAAATAGAGAGAATATGTTTAAAAACTAACAATAAACGGTTATATGAATCAGGGTGTAAAAAAATATCTTATGGAGTGCCACAAGGCAGTATTTTAGGACCACTACTATTCTTAGCTTATATAAACGACCTACCTAATAAAATAAACCGTCACATGACTTTGTTCGCTGATGATAGCACGGCTCTGTTTACTAATAACGACCATAAAGCTTTAGAAAAAGACATTAATAGTACATTGACAGAAATAATACAATGGTTCGAATTCAATAATTTAAATATTAACTTATCAAAAACCAAAATAATTTATTTTAATCCCAAACTCAATGATAATAGTAAATTTCTTAATATTAAATATATTGACAATAAAATTGCTGAAACAGAAAATATTAAATTCCTCGGACTACACATTGACAAAAAAATTAACTGGAAATATCATATCAATCATATTTGCAAAAAATTAAATACATATTCATTCCTCTTACGAAAACTAAAAAATGTAGTTGATTTAGCAGCTGTAATGACAGCATATCACAGCTATGTTGCTGCAACGCTACGATATGGTATATTATTTTGGGGCAACTCTTCGGATAAAGAAATTATATTCCGAGCTCAAAAAAGATGCATACGTGCTATGTGCAATCTCAAACAAAGTGATTCTTGTAGGCCACACTTTAAGAGACTAAACATTCTAACTTTACCGGCTCTTTACATACTTGAATGTGCAAATTTTGTAAAAACAAATAGTCATATGTTCACATTTAAAACAAGAGCAAGACATACAGACAAGCTCACAAGTATAACGGCAAATACTCGTTTATTTAGGAAAAGCTTCTTTGGAATGATCTCAAATGTATATAATAAAATTCCAATAGGAATACGTAACTTAGGCGACATTTATCTATTTAAACAAAAGCTTCGCACGTATCTAACAGAAAAATGTTACTATAACATTAACGAATATCTTAATGACAGTAATGCATATACCTAACACGGCCATCTGATTTGCTAGTAAGTTCAAACATTTTTAATTAAGTACCTATTAATGTATTCTCGATTCTCATTCATCTCATTAGATTTTAGATTTTAATATTAATGCATCGCAATTTGACATTTGTACGCCAACATTAGGCAACAGTAAGCGTTGCTCCTACTACTGTAACCATCTATATATTGTGCTTACTGACAAATAAATGATTATTATTATTATTATTATTATATTATTATTGTTAATTGTTATGTTCTTTATCTGGTTCTATATTTTATAATTTCATTAATTAAAGAGTTTTACACATAATAATAAAAAAAAATAATAGTTTTGGTGTTTATTAATTATTTTTTTATTATAAACAGCGGTCAACGAAAACATTGTTGAATCATTTTAACTTGTATTTTGAGGAAACGAGATGTGTTCCCTTTCTATCGCTTCTTTGTTCTATGGAAACGTGTAATATTAACAACTCTGGCATAATGTGGATGCCAGAAGATGCACTTTATTGCATACTTTGTACAAGCGCCTAGATACACTACAGGTTTTCGGTACGTTCTATTAAATCATACTTAGATAGATGATAAAACAGCTTGGGACTGAACAATACGTAATTAATAAAATGTCAAAGTGTAGCGTATCCTGCCCTGCCTGCGTAGCAAACGTAGGGCAGGATACTGGAGATAACTTTTGTTACCCATGTAAAAACAAGATGGCAAATAAAATAAAAAAAGATATATAAAGAAAAAAGACAAACCCACTGAGTTTCTTGCCGGATCTTCTCAGTTGAGGTCGTGTTCCGATCCGGTGGTAGTGTAAAAAAATATATGTAACTGACAATTTGTAAGCGCCTCCGAAGGCCTATGCAAAATAAAGACATTTCATTTCATTTCATTTCACTTACAACCTTGAAAAAATTGATTTACGTTTAATAAAACGCGCGTTTTTGCTACAAAACTAAGTCCTTTTCATTTTTCCATGCTTTTAGTTTTGTGATAGATATAGAAATATAGGAATTAGGATACCCTTGTAATGGTTATAACAGTCATGGATACCTGCAATAGACTGGAACAAAGTAAATAATAGATCGCTCCCATGAAATATCTGACACATTCGTAAAACTAAAATAACAGCGCAATGCAATAACACATTTGACATTCACGTAGTTTCAGTTATTCCGAGTTATTTCATTTTACGTTATGTAAGCGAATAATAGCGAAATATTTTTACTGTCTGTTATTTTTAACTTAGGCTACTTATATAAGAAAATACCTCAATTGATAATGGTAATCGCAGACCAAATAGTGCGTAGTCAACCTAATTATAATTACATAATGCGTTAATAATATATATGCGTTCGTGCATAGATAGAAACAGATTGTTTTTCTAATCAATTAGATCTTATAGACAGCGAACAAGTGTTACATTGAAAATTCCAGATTAAGAGGTTGATTAAAAGGAAACGAGAATTAATTTCTACGATTAAAAGTTACAGATTCCTGCTTTTCACTCGAACCATATACCCAGGATGGAGAGCGTGAATTACTAAGCATCACACTAGCGGTCGGCTTTTTTTGTAATATAATACGGGACACATACTAAACAGCTATTATGATATTTGACGGCGAAAAAATACTTTAGGATAACTAATCAGCTACAAATAGACTCCGAAAGTTGAATGTTCGATAATGACAAAGGTCGTCGATTAAGTTAAAAAGATCTGCAGGCCTAAGGCCGCGATTTTAGGAAAGTCCGCGGGCCGATAGGCAATAATCGCGGACCGCATTTGGGCCATCACTTTCTTATCACTTCTCTTGGATAGAAGAAAATTAAAGCTCTCTTTAAGTAGGTACTTTGTTATAAAAGGTGCATAATTAATTCGCAAATAGGCCATTAATTAAAACGCATTGCAATTTGCATTTCAGTTCAATAAATTGCGTATTGCTATCACGTTACAATAGCTGGAATTCTTTACATAGTAATGGCGGTTGTAGATACAATGCCTATTAATTTTATGGACGACAGATTGCGTAAATTTGAACAACAAAAATGGTACAAATGATTAATTTAAAAAAATACGTGACGAATTCACGAGTCCACCAATTCGCACTTGCCCAGCGCGGTGGACTATGGCCTAAACTCTCTCATTCCGAGAGAAGATCCGTGCCCAGCAGTGGGACAGTAATGGGTTGACGACGACGTGACGAATAGATAACCTATTTGCTTTGGGAAGTCGGTTAAAAATACAGATCTAATTTGCGATGATCCAAGGGTCATTGTTGGATTATTACAAGTTTCTTGTTCATCTGATTGAAGTAGCTAACGAGCAGTCCACCTGATGGTAAATACTCACTGCCGCCCATGGACACGGAAACTTCAAATAGAACATGGGTTCTATCTGAAGTCACAGATGCGTTGCTACACTTGCTACTCCCGAGGACTGTGATGGTCGCCTCATATAAAAGTGTGTCGACAAAAAAATTTATAACAATGCTGATAAATCGCTGTCTAAACTCTAAGCTCCATTCTACCTATAATCTGGACTGCATGCTCGTTTACTACTTCAGACAGATAAAGAAAGATATCTACTTACTAATTAGGATAATTATGACAAATATAATATATATTAAAATTTATCTGTATAAATATCAAATTTATATCAAATTGGAGTATAAATAAAAAAAGCGACAGTAATAAGTATACTGGTGTGGTTGAGGCGTGATGTTCCCTTCGTAAAACATAAATTCCTCTTACAACTTTGAGTGATCTTCGTAAGGTTATGTCTAATTTTACGGGGAAAGTTTTGCGATGCCCCTGTTCAAAGTATGGTACTAAGGAATATATATTGGACGGAAGTTAACAGATACGTTGGTTTACTCCCGCAGCGACTGTTTTTGTCTTATAAACTTTTTTATTCATTTAATTTACAAGTTATTTTATATGCATTTTGTTGTTTTTTTTTCTGTTAGAATAGTTCCCTACATCGGTTTGATCGTGCATCATAGGACCGTGATTAACGTGTCTAATAATTATAAATCTTCCCGACTACCGTTTACGAAACACAAGAGTGAAGGTAATATTCTAATCATCCGTCCATCCATCAGCCTTTTGATGTCCACTGCTGAACATAGGCCTCCCCTAAACGGCGCCACTCCAACCGGTCCTGTGCCCTCTGAATCCAACGGCCTCCCGCTATTTTTCAGGTCATTGGTCCATGGTAACGGGGCGATCTGTGGCTTTTTTTGCCTGAAAATGGTCGCCACTCAAGGAGCTGTCTTCCAAATCGGTTATCGGTACAACGAGACATCTCTCGTTGTACCGATAACCGATTTGGAAGACAGCTCTCAAAATTAGCAAGCTAAAGTGGCAATGGGCCATCGCCCATTGCCACTTTAGCTTGCTAATTTTGAGAGCTATGTCGGTAAGCTTCGTTCGTCTACGGATTTCATCGTTGGGAAACATGTCATGTAAGTATGATGCTTATTAGTCTCGTAGCGAAATTCTAATACTAATACTAAAATTCTGATACTAATGCTAAATCATTCGTGAAAAATGAGAAACACAAGGTACTGAAACGTGTGAAAAGTATGCAAGGCACGAAATTTTTACAACGATGTCTATGTCTATAGTATTTATCGTAGATGGTCCAAGAAAGTATTTATCGTAGATGGTCCTCATAATAGTCAACAAAAACATAAAATTTAAAGAGCGGAACGATATTGTAAATCTGTCTGTTGAACGAGTAATTGAAATTTCATGTATAGAGTTTGAGCAGTTCCTGGTTGTAAGCGTATATAAACCCCCCATTGCACCTTATGAGGATTTTGAGAAAGTAATGGATGAGGTACTTTATAAAGCGATAGGTTCTAATAAGAGAATTATTGTTTGTGGAGACTTTAATATTAATACACTAGAAAAAACAACCCAAGCAAGTAAACTTATTTTGTTATTTAAATCGTACAATTTAAGCAAAAGTTTTCATGAACCTACTAGGATAACTTCTACTAGCTCAACATGCATTGACAATATATTTACAAACGTAACACCCATAAAAACATCAATCATTAATAACTTTGATTCGGATCACTGTGGGCAGTTAGCAGTATTCCCTAGGAGAGTCAATGAGGTTGAAAAGAGGGAGATTAAGTTTGTTCCTATAAATAGTAACCGTCTAGAACTGTTTAAAAGCAATTTGGCTAAGAAAATGCCTCTGTTGCCTAACCACCATGATCCTGATTTATTATATAATTCGTTGTTTAACCTTATCAGTGGTGAATTTGAAAAAGTGTTTAAACCAAAAACTGTAAGTCATGGACGAACCAAATTTTGTGAATGGGCAACGAGAGGTATTTATATTAGTAGACGCAAATTGTATGATCTATACTATGAAAAGTCTTATAATCATGACCCTTTATTTAAACAATATGTAAAAAAATATTCTAAAACTTTTAAGCTGGCTTGTTCCTGTGCTAAATCCCTATATTTAAGAAATAAGATAAAAACATCTACAAATAAGATTAGAACAACATGGAATATTATTAACGACGAAACTAATAAGATATGTGAGTATAACCAGAATTTTAATTTAAAAATAAATAATAAAGATGTAACAGAGGATTTGGAGGTGGCATCAGAGTTTGAGAATTTCTTCACTAATATACCTTTGTTAACAACTAAAGCTCTAAAGTCATCTTCTACCTCTGCTGAGGCCTTGCTTAAAAAGTGTGTAAAAGAACGTAGCACGAGCTTTGAATTTTCAGAGGTCAATGCAGCAGATATAATCAATGCTTTCAATAGTCTGGATCGTAAGAAAACGGCAGACCTCTGGGGACTTTCTGTTAGAGCCGTTTCTTCTATTATCCATCTTATAGCTCCGCACTTGGCTTCTGTGTTCAATGCTTGTGTTACTAACGGTGTATTTCCTGACCTTATGAAACAAAGTAAAGTGATTCCTATATTTAAATCTGGTAGTACTTCCTGTCCAAGTAATTTTCGACCAATATCTATACTACCAACGTTAAGTAAAGTTTTTGAAAAAGTTATCTTAAACGATTTGTTGAAGTATTTCAATGACAATGAGATACTTCATGACACACAATTTGGTTTTAGAAGGAATCGCTCTACTATAGATGCAGGAATTCAGTTATTAAAACATGTGTTTGAGGCCTGGGATGGATCGCGTGATGCCCTTGGCGTGTTTTGTGATTTATCCAAGGCTTTTGATTGTGTACATCATGATATACTGGTCAGGAAATTACACCACTACGGGATCAGGAACAAAGCTCTTAACCTTTTGACTTCTTATCTAAACGATAGAACTCAAAGGGTTATTATTAATGGCACTAAATCGCCCGGCGCATCTGTTACCATGGGCGTTCCACAGGGTTCGATACTCGGACCATTCTTGTTTTTAATATATATTAATGACCTACCCTACTATGAAGCAAATAATCACGAGATCGTATTGTTTGCAGATGATACCTCATTACTATTTAAAATTAAAAGACAATTAAGCAAGTTTGACGAAGTAAACAATGCTCTCTCGAGGGTCGTACATTGGTTCAACGTAAATAACTTACTTCTTAACGAGAAAAAAACTAAATGCATAAAATTCTCACTGCCCAACGTTAGGCAGGTTGAAACCAATGTACAACTCAATGGAACGGTTTTGGACCTTGTGGAGTCAACTGTCTTCCTAGGCGTTACTTTAGATGCCAAATTGCAATGGGGTCCCCATATTGAAAAATTGTCGGGTAGACTCAGTTCAGCGGTTTATGCTGTAAAAAAAATCAGACATTTCACCGATGTAGAAACAGCTAGAATAGTTTATTTTAGTTACTTTCATAGCATTATGTCATACGGCATACTGCTGTGGGGGTGCTCTTCAGACCTCAATACTGTCTTTATACTGCAGAAGAGGGCTGTACGAGCCATTTATAACCTAAGTCCGAAATGTTCACTAAAAGAATTATTTAAAGAAATAAATATACTTACTGTTGTATCCCAATTTATATACGAAAATTTGATGTATGTTAAGAAAAATATTAATAATTTTGCTAAACATTGTGATACGCATAACATAAATACAAGGAACAAGCACAATCTCTCTGCACATATTACTCGTCTTCACAAAATTAATAATTCTTTTATGGGTCAATGTATACGCTTTTATAATAAACTTCCTGTTGAAATCAGAAATTTGTCAATGAATAAGTTCAAAGCATTGATTAAGATTAAACTTTGCCGTAAAGCGTATTATAAAATTTCTGTTTACATAGAAGACAAAACATCTTGGGACTGAGCAATAATATGCATTACTATAGTATATTTAATAAATGTCAAAGTGTAGCGTATCTTACCAAACAGGGCTCTCTTTTACTGAACTGCAAGGCAAGATACTGGAGCTAACTTTCATTACCATGTAAAAAAAAAACATGATTGTAATAATATTAAAAAAATGAATATAAATAAGAAAAAAAGACAAACCCGCTGAGTTTCTTGCCGGATCTTCTCAGTTGAGGTCGTATTCCGATCCGGTGGTAGTTTAAGAAAAAAAATGTAACTGACAATTTGTAAGTGCCCCCGCAGGCCTATACAAAATAAAGACATTTCATTTCAAAAAAAAAAAAAAAAAAGGATCTTCGAAAATTAGCCTTAGGTCTAAATAGAAGATAAAGGATAGTATTTTTAAAACAAAAAAATACCATCATAGCTGGTAACGATTTTATCCTACTTATTAAAAACAACAATAAAATAATTGACATATTACCCAAACCCTGAGAGAGTAAGAAGTAACTTATCCACTTATAGGGTAAAAGAACGAACGACACTTTTGAGGCGCGTCCATACAACTATTCTCAGTAAAAACGCTTAAAATCGTTCTAAAAAGGGAGGCGACATAGTATAATTTCGGACGGTCTCTTATTACGAACAGAGGTCAATAGTCATTGGGCCGGTTCGTTCAAACAGCACTTATTAGGGCGCTATGGGTCTTCATAACTCCTGATTTGGTTCTGTTAATAGGGTGCCGTCGATATACTGCGGAAACTGACACTTTGGGCTATAGAATCGCGTAACGTCCTATGAAAAAACCGTTCCAATTATGTCGATTTTTATTTATATTAGAATCGATGCTAATACATTTTTTATGGTTATGTTAAAATTCGTTCTTTTGCTATCGACACTCACCTGTGTTCCACTACACACATCGTATTGAAACAATGATATAATACTATGAAGCACAATGATTTGTAAGATGGAACGAGTACAGTACGACCATCTTGAAGGGGTTCTTACGTTTCGGTGGAAGAGTGTGGTTGCTGTTTCACTTTTATATGATCAAATTATAAAGAAATAAAGGCTTTGTTTAACGTAATCATATAAAAGTAACTACAATAATCTACACATTACTAACACACACACAAACATGCGGCGTGAGCACACACACACACACACTCGCACACATACACATTCACTCACACAAACACATACCCAAATAAAGATAATACACACAAGTTTTGATTTGTTTAAAACTAAATCTACAATCAAAATTGTTTTTTAGTACTTATAAGAAGAGATCCCATGTAATTAAGGAAGAGCGTGGCATCCTCGCACAGGTATATGTTTACTTAAAAGGATGTCCCAAAAACAAAATTATGTATGTAATTACCTATTATTTATGAATATACATTTTCATTTTCATATTTTAGTCCTCGGGAGTAGCAACGTATTTGTGATTGACTTCAGAACTCTTTTTGACCCACTGTGTATGAAAATCTGAATCCGTTATAGTTTTAAACGAGGTAACCAGTATGCAGTGATGATAAGTTAGATGGAAAGGAGTGATTGCCACCTACGCATCAGCATAATCGTATAATCCTATAAAATAGCTTGGCTTTACATTGGCGACATACTAAATTGCAGAATAGCTTACCGTTAACCGTTCAAACTAAAATACAAAATATTTTTTTCTAAGTGTTAGAAGAAATAGAAATATTTATCATGGTTTTTCATATAAAACATATCAGTTACTTTCTAAGATTGTTGTCAAAAAACATTGTATATTGTCTGAGCTGTGTCTGTGAGACATTGCACAGGCATGTGTTCTTTATTGTTCACATGAAGTTTAGCAGAAATATAAGAGTTATAATTTTACTCCCCGAATCGTACATAATATGCAAGATCGCGAAATTACGTTACTATATCATTTGTTGAAAATATAAAAAAAACGTGCGACACTCTAGTAGGGATTGAAATCCGGAAAACCGGATCCGGTAATCCGGCGGATCCGGCACAAATTTACAAAAACCGGATCCGGTGATTGTATATTTATACAAAGATTTCACATTACAAAAATAATTACCGTTAGAAATCACAAATAATAATTACCTTTTTTTACACTTTTTAACCGTTCGATTAATGCCGCCGGATCCGGCTGGATTGTGAAAAAAACGGCCGGATCCGGCCGGATTGAAAATAAGGCCGGATTGCAATCCCTACACTCTAGGACCGCCGCGGCAAAGCTATTGCACAGCATTTTTTTATTACTATATTTATTCATTTATGGAGTATATTTTTTTCTTTGATATTAATTCTTTGATATTAAGTAATTTCTCACAAACAGATGTTTACACATTCGTCCGATTTCCGAGCAGCTCGCCTCGATCAGTGCGAGCTTCGTACTGTCGTACCATATACATACGCGTTAAGCAAACGCTCGGCCGCACTACATGGAATGATATGGCGGGTGGGGGTATTAGGTTATTTCGTTACGGAATTTCTTGATTCGGTCTATGCAATAGTTTAAAAATACAACTTTATCTTCTACCGAATGCGCTTAAATAAAAGTTTTATTTCACAAAATAAACATTTTCAAAAGCAGATCTAATATCTAAATTAGTTTCATATTATTGCGTAATATTGTAAATAAATCTGACCAAAGGCAGATTCTATTTGCGGTCGTTCTGTGGTTTCAAACTAGTCTGCCTAAGTAGAATTTATTTCACTTGCAGATCCATAGCATCAAAATATTTGAATATGGGTGAATTGAATTATTGTGGCTTAAAATTATAGTTGTTTATGTAATACACTGAGCGAATCCGCATGTTGTCAATATACTGTTATTATATTTATAATTTAGTTATTTGGTTTTACATGTTTTTCTATCTGACTGAAGTAGCAAACGAGCATGCAGTCCACATGATGGTAAGTGGTCACTGCCGCTCATGGACATCTGTAACAAACTTCATACAGAACATGAGTTCTATCTGACGTCAATCACATGTGTTGGTACTCCCGAGGACTATGATGGGCGCCTCATATAAAAGTGTGCCGGCAACCACATCCTTCCATCGAAACGCAAGAAATGCTTCACGCTAGAAATAGGTCTGGCGGTGGTACTTTCCCGGTGGAACTACACTGGTTCTACCACCTTCCACATTAAGTAGGGCAAGATTTCTTCTTTTAATCAATAGTTGATACGTTCAGTAGCGGATCATTAAGAGGCACTAAAGGGTTAAAGTACCCAATAAATTTGAAATTACGTATTTACGTTCATCCAAGATCTTTAAAGACTCGGCAATATTTCAAATATAAACCTTTTTTACCGCAAAATCGAAAATGATGTATTAATTTATTTTGTTCGTCAACATATCTTCGGCTTGGTCAAGCACCCTTCAGGCAAATATAACTAAAATTTAAGTATTATAGGAGACCAAATCTTTGTACTATATTGAATGTGAAACAGTCTATATATTCTAAAATGAGTGGAGTTTTTATAAATGATTACTGTTTGAATTGGAGTATGTAATATATACTATTAGAAAATTATAGGAAGATTTAAGAGATTGAAGGAAAGCGTAAATAGAGCTCTCCATATAGTTATTAAACTTTTACAAGCTTTACCAGTTAAGTATCTTCGTAGATGTGTCCACCAATTCGCACTTGGCCAGCACGGTGGACTTTGGCCTAATCTTTCTCATTCAGAGAGAAGACCCATGCCCAGCAGTGGGCCAATAATGGGTTGATGAGAGTAGAAGGAGCTGCATATTTTTGCGGCCGAGACACCTACACACCCACGCATTTTTTTTTAAAAAGAAAAGTTCTCGGAGGTGTGTGTAGTCCACAAATCCGCACTTGGCCAGTGCGGTGGACTATGGCCTAAACACTCTCATTTTGAGAGAAGACCCGTGCCCAGCAGTGGGTACAATAATGGGTTGACAAGAAACTAAACAGTGGTCTAATCAGAATGGTGTAGTAAGGGATTGTCACTTCGAGGCATTCCAACTTAGTCATCAGCAATGCATCTGTAGTCAGATTGACTATTACTTCAGGTATGACTAATCTGGTCTAGATTACAGATCTCCATGCTTGCCAGTGGCCATTGACTATCAGGCCTGCATCAATTACCACTTCGAAAGTGTTAAAAAGATCTTATTAAACTCAATTTAAGTTACAAATCTCTTTATAAGTCATGTAACTTTACATTCACATACATCTAGCAGCATCAGAATAAATGCAATTTGAAATGTATGTCACAGGGACAAATAACACTCTTTCATCTCTCGTGCTCTGTCAGACTTGTATATTCATCAGTTGTTATCCGGAGCCGTTTAAAATTCAACATCAATTCACCTTTGCACTATGTCAAAGCGTCTGTTTTTTAAGCAACAGTGGCCTCTCTTAATAAAATTCGTTTTGAATCGCTTTACATGTTGGCAGTTTTAGGAGTACCTTGTGTGACTTCATTGTATTGTTTTATTAATTACTAGTTGACCCGACAAATTTTGTACACGTATCATACATAAAAACCTTCCTCTCAAATCACTCAATTTATTGAAAAAATTGCATTAAAATCCGTAGCGTAGTTTTAAAGATCTAAGCATAGATAGCATACATAGCGAGATACAGCAAGAAGAGACTTAATACTATGTAGTGATACTTAAACCCCCAGTTCAAAATAAACTCGAGAAACAATGTAGATAAGCCTTGATAAGATATTGTATGTAGTCATTTATTAGATGTTTAAATAGCTCTGCTGCTACTCAGATGAAAAACCAATGCAGCAATCAATCAATACGAAAATTTTTAAAGTTTGACCCAGTCGTTCATGAGTTACAGATGGTTTAATTAACCCAACATTATTTTACGCCTATCATGGATGTCCCTTTTTTCTTTCGAGGGGGAATCCTTCAAAACGTACCCGACGCCGTGGAAGCGACGAAAAGTTATGTGGGATTTTCACCGCACTAAACCCCCCCTGTGTCCGTCCTAAGCGCTTCAAGGAGGACTCCGGGATCTCCAAAGGAACGCAACTGGAGTTCTCTGAACACGTTGCCCCATCGAGCTCTTCCTAGGAGAGTGGCTGGGCCCACCACTCCATCTGGTCTTTACGACGATATGCGACCACACATGCCGGCGTTCTTCTCGGGGTCGCCTGACCAAACGGTTCGAGCTCCCACTCTAGCCGCCCGCAACGCCGGAAACCCCCTTTAGTCACAAAAAATGCTATAAGCTAGAAATAAGTGTGGCGGTAAGAGGCGACTAAAAGCAGTACCCCCTTTTAGTCGCCTCTTACGATAGGAGGGGGATACTTTAGCCCTATTCTGATCCCAGAATTACAGGGACATCAGGGATGTCCCTAGCCTATAATACAGGGCCCTCCCTGACCTGAGCCAGAGCTGTTATTAGGAGATAGTTAGCAAAATTTTGTTAATTTCCCCTGGCGATGCCCATCTTTTAACGGATAATGCTTGCAATGCCAAATTAATCTGAAATACAGCAAATTTAATATCACAGTAAAGATAATTATAATATATCAAATACGATACATGTGTTTCTGTGTTGTAATCATCCCTAACTAACTTAACTAATACTTGTTTAGCTTTATCTTTAAATGTGTAATAAATAGCTTCGATTAAACTTCGAGAATTCTATACATAATATATCGTTATTTAGTTTATCGGACTTAAGAGAATACATCGTAACGTATCTCGTTTTAAGCGACGACCACAAACAGCAAAGATCTCGGACGAGAACAAAACGGATCGATAGAACACAACTGTCGTGTCGCATCAACAGCAGAGGGACTCATTGTCATGGCATTTCAATAAGCGGATTATTCAGCGATTTGCATCGGCACGGACAACTCTATTTCCATGTCAAAACCCCTAAACTGGAACAAGAACTGTTCTCAAGTACAGCCTGGACCAGGGTTGACACCTGACACTTTAAAGTAAGTAATAAAAAGTTAGTTAACAAGGCAGTATTTATCTCTATAGTAAGTGCGCTAAAAGCAGGGTTACCATCTAATGTTTAGATGGACATTTCTAAAATAAAAAATGTGTGCTTAAAACCAAACCAACAGTAAGCAAAAAAATACAAGTAAAAAAATGCTAAAAAGTTCATTATTGTATGCTAATATATTTTAGATTTACTGTTACAATAAATAAAAATATTATTATTATTTTTTTAACTAAATTTTGTATATGTCGGAGTGGGAGTCTACGCGTTGAAAACAGTTGACGTCACAATGACCGCACGTGCACTAGCCGATATCGAGCGATCGGCCCATCTACCTGTTTCTATTATTTGCTTCTCCTACAATAAAGGGCCTTAGGACTATGGCCTTAGATTTGGATGCGTTGTAGGGCACGGACCGCTGTTTCTTTCAACAAGCTCCTCATTGCCCTTGCTATCGACATTTAGCGATAGCCATTGGGTTCGGATTGCTGTTAATTTCTTAGTTTATTTAATTAATTATTATAACTGAAGTAACTAAAGTAAAGTAAGCCCTACCCCTTTTGATGTCCGAAGGCTCGGCTATAATATAAAATCGTAAGACCTTTTTAAAGTATTTACTTCGTATAATTAAAGTGCAAAACAAAATTTACCATGCAGTTGACAACCCTACATAGTCTCGTGTTTACACGTCTAGTGATGATTTATTTACATGGAATGTTGAAGTAATCTTTGGTCCTCTGTTAGTGTAGTTCTGTTTCATTTAGTGACTGTAGTTAGGGAGTTATGATAGATAGTGACCGCTAGTGGTTAAACTTGCATGTTTTCGTGCTTCGGAAGATGCCTTCAATTACGTCAGTGCCGATGGTTGACATTTGATTTTCCTTAAAATCATTACAACTTCGACCTTTCGTCTTAAAATTCATATATTAACTTAGCATAGAGTTTTATTTTCGTAGATACTTTTTGTTGAAAATGTAAATTTATTTTAAAATGAAGCTATTCTTTGTTATAACATTGAAGTGACAGTGTCCAGTCCACCTGATAGTAAACCAGGTGCTAAACCACTGCCTCTTTGAAATTACACTGAAAATAATACATAGGTACTATGTACCAGAACGCAGCAGGGCTTATCATTGGTGTTATTAGGTTATAGTAATGAATATTGTAATAATTACACCTTAAACATACTGATATATTAAATAATTATAGTACTACAATTCTAAACTAAAAATACTACATATTTATAAGCCATCCTCCGTTGGTTTAGCGCAGTAAATAAAAACATGAACAATGGACTTGCACCGGCGACCGAAAAACGTTTGAAATTTCCCTTTACGGGTTTTACTGAAAGCTAAAATGCCGATCCAATTTTCGTAAAACAAAATTTATAGACGTTTCTGAATGGAGGATTCTCCAAAAAATTATAAATGTTCGTTTGTTATTACATGGAACTTTGAAGAATTCGATTTAATTAAATTATGGTCACCGGCACACTTAGGTATATGTAACGTTACTGACTGACCTCAATCAGTCAATAACTGATGCGTTGCTAGATGAGAACTAAGATGGTTGCTAAATATGAAACTATGCTATGTAACGCAAAAAAAACACTTCACGCTAGGAATACCTAAGTGTGATACTACTACGCCCTGTAGTTCCGGGATCAGAATAGGGCTACGGCATCCGCTGCCTGTCGTAAGAGGCGACTAAAAGGGGCTTCCGGGGTTGCAGGCGGCTAGAGTGGGAGCTCGAACCGTTCGGTCAGGCAATCCCGGGAAGGACGGCGGTATGTGTGGTCGCATACCGTCGTAAAGACTAGACGGAGCGGTGGGCCCAGCCGCCCATCTGGGAGGAGCCCGATAGGGCAACGCGGTCGGAGGATTCCGGTTGAAGTCGTTTCGAGACCCCGGAGTCCTCCTTTTCAGCGCCGAGGACGGCCACCGTGCACCGGGGGGGTTTTAGTGCGGTAAAAATCCTGCGTCGCTCCCACGGCGTCGGGTACCCCCTTTTGAAGGTTTCCCCCTCGAAAACAAAAAAAAAGTGTGATACTACTACTACCACTCCGATGGAACTACTGTTGTTCTACCACCTTGAATCACTATTAATTAACACGTCGTCAACCCATTATTGTTCCACTGAGCACAGGTCTTCTCTCGGAATGAGAGAGTTATAGGCCATAGTCCACCGCGCTGGCCAAGTGCGAATTGGTGGACTTCACACACCTCTGAGAACTTCTTTTTTAAAGATCGGGTGTGTAGATTTCCCTACGATGTTTTCCTTCACCGAAAAGCAATGATAATTAATTTCTAATCTGAAAATCCGTGGTGCATGCCTGGGTTTGACCTTCGGACAACCCGATCGTGAGGGCAAATTTCAACCATTAGGCAATCACTGCTCTCATTAACACATGGTACGCCAACATGTAAAATGTTGGAAAACTAATGCACGTTTTTCAACTATAATAGCTATAAGTAGATAATAAAATCCTCTTCAAAATCTTCTCAAACTGAACAGCAATGAGCCAAAATCCACAAAATCCTCTCGCGCTAAGTTTCGACTCGATTTTAAAAATAAAATACTTAAAATTCTAAAAGTTCAGTGCGGGATTTAAGTTGCCTAACTTCGGTACCGGGGAGGCTTAGTGGCGAACTTTGGATTCTGGAATACCGACTTTATTCAATACTTAGTGCATTTTCAAAGAACTACTAAATGCTCATGTTTATCTTCAAGATAGGGTGAAGTTATTGTTAAACTGAACTATAATGAAATTACTTCTATATATTACTATAAACATAATATATGATGTAAACGAAAAACTAGACGTGAATTTGATAGTAATTGGTTGCATTTGCCATAATCAAGGTAGAACCAGTGTAGTTCGACCGGGGAAGTACCACCACCACACCTATTTCGAGCGTGAAGCAATTCTTGCGTTTCGATGGAAGGGTGTGGTTGCCGGCACATTTCACATGAGGCGACCATCATAGTCCTCGGGAGTAGCAAGGCATCTGTGATTGACTTCAGATGAAACCCTTGTTCTGTATGTAGTTGATTACACATGTCCATGGGCGGCAGTGATCACTTACCATCAGGTGCACTGCATGCTCGTTTGTTACTTCAGTCAGATAAAAAAAAAACAAAAATATCGCTACTTTAAAACAAAAGGGCCACAAATCAAAAATATTCATCTTATTTTTTAGAACTTTTTTTTTAGAAAAAAATAACCATATCTGAATTAACCAATTAAAGAAGAATAAAAATACCTTTCTAACAGTGTATAACACATATTTATCTGATTTAAAATTACAGAGCAATTATACAAGAACTGATTTTCAAAACTTTAAATGGCTATCCTGTAAAATTAGGTCTATTCGAGTTGTGGCCTTTTTGTTTTGAAGTAGCGATATGCATACGCAGAGACATGTTAGGCATTTTATCTATTCGCTTATCTTACGAGGCTAATACTATTCAGAGAGGTTTACCGATATCCATCACCAGCAGTACCCATCTAATGGGTACTTCAATTTCATAAAGTAACTCAGGTTATTACTAGAATCGAGAAATAATTTAGAGCACCTCGGAACCTCGTTCTTCAAACGAAATATTTCATTTTATATACAAGTACATATAAATGTGAAAGAAGAAAATGGCAGTCTTTATAAGTAGTGAATGATTTTTAATGATAATTTAATATCAAGCTCAATTTTTGAGTTTAAAAGAATAAATATGACATCAGTGCACAAGATAAAGACTTTGCAGACTTTTTCTGTAGTATGAAAGAAAGAAAGAAAGATCTTTATTTAGTCAATTTTTGGGTTACAATAATATTGATTACATATGATGTTAAAAAACAAAAAAAAGAAATGGGCGCCAAAAATTGAATATGCCGGTTAAGGCGTTCTAAATGTATGGCACACACATACTCGTATTTATCATTAAAAGACTTACAATTAGACACTATACAATGCTGATAACTTTAGAAGATTAAATATTTTTTGTATTTTACATTTTTAAATCATCGTTTAAGAATTCGTCATACGTGTAATAGCATTTTTCTATTAATATATTTTTTAATTTTCTGGCACATATGTGGTCTTTCTTTATTTGTTTTAATTGGTAAGGTAGTTTATTATATAACTTTATGGCCATACAGAGTGTGGCTTTTGTCACTACTGCTAGCTTTTTGTTTGGAGGGTATAATAATTTTTGTTCGCGCCGCGTATTGTCCCTATAATTACTTAATTCAAACAAATGGCGTTGTTTACGCACAAACATCACCATTTCTAATATGTATATGCATGGAAACGTTAGAACTTTTAGTTTTTTAAACCATGGTCGGCAACTAGTACGCAAATTAATGTTTGCTATCGCACGAATACATTTTTTTTGACAAATAAATAAATCATTTGCATTTGTGGCATTTCCCCAAATAATAATTCCATACTTTAGCCACGCGAAGACATACGCATAGTACGCTGATAGCGCAACATCTATGTTTGTGTATTTAAATACCTTGCAATAATTGTGTAAAATGGTAGAACAAGGTTCGACCGGGATATCTTTACCACACCGATTCCTAGCGTGAAGCAGTTCTTGCGTTTCGATAGAATTGTATGGTTGCTGGGACACTTTTATAAGGCGGTCATCTTAATCATCAGGAGTAGCAACGTATCTCTGATTAACTCAAGATGGTGATGAAACATACAAGAGATACCTCTTGAGTGGCACGTTTGAGCGGCAACGACCACTTAGTATCAGGTGAACTGAATGCTCGTTTGCTTTATTCTTATAGAATATGATTTTAGAAAAAAAAACACCGTAAATGCTTACAAGAGGGAACTATATTTATTTAAACACAGGTCCATTCTTGACTTTACAAAGAATAGCAAACGTCAATGCACACGAGGAGGGCTTTGCAGATTTTTTGTGTTCGTTCCAAATTGTCTGCTCTGATTCTGACAGGCGCTATCTCCCTTTGGATTATTGGGGAACGGCTAATTCTTGTTTTGTTTACAGACACTTTGCGTATTTCAAACTTCACTCCTTATTTTTGTATGTCTTGGTTGCAAATATTTTTGTCCCAGTTATGCACAGGTATCGTACTAGATAGATACTTCAGGACGCTGCTAAAATATGAATTGAAGATATATGTGTATGAAGTGAGGAGGATAGGAGTTTCTTTTAGGAGGAGATCTTTAGGAGATTTCTTGAATATAGTAACGCATTATCATTTAAAGTACAACCTCTGTCTCGTTTTAATTAAATGAAATAGCAAACGAGCATGCGCTCCACCTGACGGTAAGTGATTACTGCCGCCCATGGACATCTGTAAGCAACTTCATAAAGAACAATGTTTCTATCTAAATATGTTTATATATCTATACTAATATATAAAGCTGAAGAGTTTGTTTGTTTGTTTGAACGCGCTAATCTCAGGAACTACTGGTTCGAATTTAAAAATTATTTTTGTATTGAATAGACCATTTATCGAGGAAGGCTTTAGGCTATATAACATCACGCTGCAACTATTAGGAGTGAAGAAATATTGGAAAATGTGAAAAAAACGGGGAAAATTATTCATCCTTGAGAGCTGCGTTGCGTGCCATGCGGACGAAGTCGCGGGCACAGCTAGTATGTAAATATAAGTATTAATCTTATATTCGCGATGCCATTACCGGGAATTAAGATGGTCGCTATATCCAAATTAAGCCAGGAACCTTTCCATCAAAACGCAAAAATTGCATCACGCTAGAAAAAGGTATGGCGGTGATACCTCCTTCCTCCCAGTAAGATTAGAGTCACACAGTTACAGAAACGTTTCTGCTTCTGAAAACATTGGAATTTCTCAAATATGTATTCGAAGGTGATAGAACCAGTGTAGTTCGACCGGGGAAGTACAATCGCCACACCTATTTCTAGCGTGAAGCATTTCTTGCATTTTGACGGAAGGGTGTGTTGAAGTGAATGAAATGATGAAAGATGAAAGAAAGAAGAAGAAAGATGATGAAAGTAAATGAAAATGAAGTGTGTGAATGATTTCAGATAGAAACCATGTTCTATATGAAGTTGATTACAGACGTCCATGGGCACGCCCCGTAGTTCCGGGATCAGAATAGGGCTACGGCATCCCCTACCTGTCGTAAGAGGCGACTAAAAGGGGCTTCCGGGGTTGCAGACTGCTAGAGTGGGACCACTTACCATCAGGTGGATTACATGCTCGTTTACGACTTCAGTCAGATAAAAAAGGTATGTCTCCCTAATCACACCCTTCTAACACCGCCGCGTTATTAAACCACAGGATTAGCATTGGTGACTGCGTAATCAAACCTTTAAGACATCGATCAACTTTTGCATTTCGATTGAATGCATTTCCAAGATCGAAGATTCCACACGCACATTATATAATCTAAACCAGTAATTCTAGCTTATATACCATAGTTGCTTACGATTCACATAATTCTGCGTCAATTCCGAGGCCATTAACAATTAGGTTTGAGATTAAGGCCGACATGCGGATGTTTTACGATTGGTCCTTGTGCCGTGTTTGCGAGCTGCGTCCGATAACGACAATTACAATAATTCAAGTGTCGCTGGGATCGTCATGTTCTGTTGGTGGTACTGTCCCACAGCTGGGCAGTTAGTTTACTTATTAAGAGATATGAGGATATGGAGGATTGGCAACAGCTGTTTAAGGAAATAAGTTTTTTCTTTCCTCTGCTTTCATAATGTGAAAAAGTAACAGTGAAATGGTGTAGGTGCATTGCACTTTAATGAAAAAGGAATTATACTGTCAATTAAGTTATAATTGATAGAATAATTGACAATGACAAAGTTTTTATTAAAATATATATAAGTAAATGTGGGTTGAAAGGTGTGCTAAGTACTTACATAAATCCAGTCTTTAAAGTTGAAGGATTGAAGTTGGTGCTCAGCACTTACATAATTCCAAATTCTTTAAAGGTAGCAAATTATTTGTCAACTACACATACTTTTGCAGGTGGTAGAACCAGTGTAGTTTGACCGGGGAAGTACCACCGCCACACCTATTTCTAATGTGTAGCATTTTTTTGCGTTTCGGTCGAAGGGTGTGGTTGCCGGCACTTTCACATAAGACGATCATCTTAGTCCTCGGGAGTATCAACGCATCTGTGATTGACTTCAGATGGATGTTCTGTATAAAGTTGATTACAGATGTCCATGGGCGGCAGTGACCACTTACCATCAGGTGGACTGCATGCTCGTTTGCTACTTCGATCAGATAAAAAGAACTTTAATTCAATTATTTCCTGAATAACTGGGTCGGTCTACTTCAGATCAACGACGTATTACTATAGACATCCTGGTAGAAAATCAATTACCTCTTTAAAATACCACACACATTAGCCCAAGATTTAGTCACGACAAGCAATTCGTTGAGCATTAGTTTCCGGTAATTGAGCACCGGCCAATGTTTGGAGATTCCATTTGCGAGCAGCCATTACAATAATTTAGGCGACAACTACAGACCTATCTGGAATATATTAGCCTACTAACACAAGATGGAGTGCGCGGAATAATAGAGTATTGCTTTGTTTATTATATAGAAAATTTTGTCACCCGTTTCGAAGGTCGAAATTCGACCGTAATTCAACTCAAAAACTAAATTTGATACTGCCCAAAGTAGCACAAATGTTTCTCAAATTAAATTAAACTGCATTAATTCTCAAATTGCTTTAATCTTATTACACCCGTTAAATGTAAAAAGAGGATTAATTACCTAAGCTACATTTAAAAACAATAGCGGCTATTTTGATAGAGCCATCTAACATTATTGACGGTATGTGTTTTTATAGTAAGACATTGAACGTTTTATTTCTTTTATTATGTAATGTTTGTGTCAAATGCAAGGTAGTGTGTTTAATGTGTTTTAGTTGATGTTTTGTATGATTTACGCATTATTTGAAAATAATTGCATTTGGTACTCCTTCTCTTCATTAACTATAACCGTGAGTAATTGCATACTCCTCAACCTCAACGGTCCCCAAGTTTTTGCTTGACGTATTGATATATAGAAGATAGTTAGGTAGCCTGTTAGGTAAAGCTTTCTATGATAAAAGAAACACGGAATGAGAATTTCGGTCTTGAAGACAATGTACATCAAAATAACACAATGTGATTTATGAATAAGATCTTGAAACTACGGAAATTATAACATTGCATTTGCCTATTAACGACGAAATAATATGGGTGAAGGATGAAGAGTTTGAAGCTCAAATAAAACATAATAAAAACATCCTTAAGTCATATTTAGTGGATTCATCTCTCAATCTCATCAGCCCATTATTGGCCCACTGCTGGGCACGGGTCGTCTCTCAGAATGAGAGAGTTTAGGCCATAATCCACCGCGCTGGCCAAGTGCGAATTGGTGGACTTCACACACCTCCCAGAACTTTTTTAAGAACTCTCGGGTGTATAGGTTTCCTCACGATGTTTTCCTTCCCCGAAAAGCAATGATAATTAATGTCTAATACGCACATAAATCAGTGGTGCGTGCCTGGGTTTGAACCTCGGACCTCCCGATCGAGAGGGCAAGTTTCAACCATTAGGCTATCTATGCTCTAAAAACATGCTTTAGATTCATATTATATTACAAATAGCTACATAGTTAATATAACTTAGGGCTGGAAATTTAGTGCGGTAAAAATCCCACATAAAACCTGCGTCGCTCCCACGGCGTCGGGTACCTTTTGAAGGTTTCCCCATCGAAAACAAAAAAAAAAAAAGGGCTGGAAATTGGTTCCTTTACAGTATTTTTCGTATTTAGAGCACAAGGAAGCATGTATGCATATAAATATGGAAACTCGTGTAAGTGGGTACCGTGGTGATTCAACAAATACGTGTACGAGGGAAATAACTTAGCATATGACAAATAGTGCCGGAGTGACAAGCTTTCAGACATACCGCTAGAGCGTTCGCGAAATTGTACAAATAAAATAACAAACTGCGAAACGTTTTTGGAAGATTTCGTGTAACGCTTTGAGTGGATGTGAAGTGAATGGAAATGAAAAACACTATAAAATAATATAATACTATTGAGAGATTTATATTTTTTCTATTTGCTAGTGATTTGTCGCATGAGGGAAGTGTGGGAAATTATGAAATAATTGTTTTGAACAGAAAAATAAAATACATAAAAAATATGAGTGAGCAAAAATATCTTTGAAAGCTTTTATTTCTTACATGAACCTGACTGATATTGTAAAAGCAGAGTGTAATCGCAGTATTTTAGATATATAAGAAGATTATATTAAATTAATATTTTGTGAATCATAACCTAAATTTGCGGAAATTATAATGCTGCTTGTTCTAACCATATATGTAATAAGAAGAGTTTAAGGGTCAGATTATTCAAAAATGATTCAAAAAATATTCTTGATAAGTATTTGATAGATTCATGTAATATTGCGAGTTTAGAGCTTTGTATTTTTTCTATTTGCTAGTGATTTGTCGCATGAGGGAAGTGTGGGAAAGCTAAATATTTTTTTGAACGGAAAATAAAATTTAAATGTATTGGATAAAATACTTTAAAGATATGAGTAAGCAAAAACATTTTTGAAACCTTTTATTAGTTACATGAACCTGACCTACGATATTGTAAAAGCAAAGTGTCATCGCGGTATTTTAGATGATATACGAAGATTATATTAAATTAATATTTTGTGTTTTTACGTTTTTTTTTTTTTATTTGACTGAAGTTCCAAACGAGCGTACAGTCCACCTGGTGGTAAGGGGTCACTGCCGCCCATGGACATCTGTAATCAACTTCTTACAGAACATGGGTTCCATCTGAAGTCAATCACAGATGCGTTGCTACTCCCGAGGACTATGATGATCGCCTCATGTGAAAGTGTGCCGGTAACCACACCCTTCTATCGAAACGCAAGAAATGCTTCACGCTAGAAATAGGTGTGGCGGTGGTACTTCCCCGGTCGAACTACACTGGTTCTACCACCTTCAATTAGTGGATGTGAAGTGAATGGAAATTAAATGAAAAAAAACTGCAGAGTAGTAAAATTGAAATATTTGATGTATGTCTAACTGTTGGTAATTAGACACATGTAGGAAGTGTGTGATTATTATATTTAAGAGAACATATATTTAGATTAGATGTATAAAATATGTTCAAGACATTAGTTGTCAACAAATAATCAAAATAGAAATCGCATCTTTTTAAACGGTTTTTATTTTATTTGAATTCCATTTTGAAAGAAAGAAAAGTTTATTCCTATTAACAGTACTACATGCTTCTACCATACATTACAACTATAAAGATGTAGAAGATGTAGAAATATAGATGAAAATAAGAACAAGAACATAACATATGTATAAGAACATACACCTACATTAAATTTACTTAGAAACTAGGAGAATATACTTACAAAGATATTTAAGTGTTTTAAAATCAGTTTAAGTGAAGTCTTTTATTTTGAAATTAAATTCACAATAAATGTGTGAATAAAATTAAGTATCAAATTTCAATAAGACCATTTATCTCATACATCAATTTTATTTCATACCTATTTAAGCACAAGTCTATAATCGCACCCTATGAAGTCATTGACCTGGACCCTAACGAAACAGGATAACTTTTCGAGCAACAAAAGAAAGTAAACAAATAGAGGCAGTTCATCGAAGTTGGCTAGTTAGGGCACACGCGGTTCATAGGGGTTGCAACTAATACGAAGTTCAGGCCCCACTTGTTATTTATCTAATTCCTCAGGCAAAGCCATGTTGTTAAATCGAGTTAAGTGAGTAAATGAACGGAATTATGTTTATTTACGTGTTTAATGCTGAGGGAATGTTAACCTTGTGCTAAAGGTGAAGCTTTTTGTGGTTGTACTCTATTGCATCTTTATGGTAAGAGACAGTAATATTAATTCGAGGTTTTTTTTATCCGTAGGTAACAAACAAGTATGCACTTCAATTAATGGTAAGTAGTCACTGCAGGTTATGAACATCTGTAAACAACTTCATATAAATGGATTCTATCTGAATTCAATCAAAGATGCGTTGTTACTCCCGAGGACTATGATGGTCGCCTCATATAAAAGTTCGCCGGAAATGACACCCTTCCATCGAAACGGGAGAACTCCTTCACATTAGAAATAGGTGTGGCGGTGATACGTCCCCGGTCGAACTGGTATGTGTGGTCACATACCTTCGTAAAGATTAAACGAAGCGGTGACTCTAGCAGCCCATCTGGGAGGAGCCCGATAGGGCAACGCGCTCAGAGGACTCCGGTTGCGTTCCTTTGAAGATCCCAGAGTCCTCTTCGTATCGCCGAGGTCGGCCACCGGCGGGGTTTTAGTGCGGTAAAAATCCCACATAACCCTGCGTCGCTCCCACGGCGTCGGGCACTTTTTGAAGGTTTCCAAAAAAAAGGGTCATTTTATAACTAGATGTATTCTAAAATTAATAAAATCCTAAAAAAGGGTATCCCGTGTAAGGAACTGTGGTAGCTACGTGTGTAATGACCATTTTTTTGTTTTTTTTTTATCGTTATATCATTTATTTTCATCAACTATTTTATTAGGCGGTCCTCTAGCGTGATTAACTATAGAAAAAATCTTATACCCAACTCAAAGCCCAAGTTCATTGATTCTAGACAAGAATGCACGATCTTTAACGACATTTCAAACTAATTGAGCCAATTTTTTATCACCCGTTTTATTTGCACATTCCGACGAGTTACAGAACAGTTAGCGGGTCATGAAACTAGTTAGCAATTGCAGTCGAACTACGGGAGTTTCACTAAGTTTTTTAATTCGCCATTAGCTTCTGCGATTAGAATCTTGTACGTATCGATAAGAAAAGTTGGTAACGTGGTTCGAATTTGATTCTTTAGTTGTGTGTTTGGCTGGAACTCCATGCCGTAGTGGTAGCTATGTGACGGTTCTGGGTTCGTGACTTTTCAAAATGTATAAACCAAAATAAGAAAGAACCCCGTGCTTATCCACGACTTAGTGACCAGTGCTTACTATATGAAACAAGAATATACCTTTGCGTTTTAGCAAGAAAGAAAATAATATATTTCCACTCATTAGCCTTTTGAGGTCCATATCATATAGGTCTTAATTGGTGCCTCTCTAACCGTTTTTTTTTCTTCGAGGGGGAAACCTTCAAAAGGTACCCGACGCCTTGGGAGCGACGCAGGGTTATGTGTGATTTTTACCGCACTAAAACCCCCCCGGTGACGTCCTCGGCGCTACATAGAGGCCTCCGGGATCTCCAAAGGAACGCAACCGTAATCCTCTGAGCGCATTGCCCCATCAGGCTCCTCAAAAATGGGCGGCTGGGTCCACCGCTCCGTCTGGTCTTTACGACGGTATGCGACGACACATACCGCCGTCCTTCGCGAGGTCGCCTGACCGAACGGTTCGAGCATCCCACTCTAGACGCTCGCAACCCCGGCAGCCCCTTTTAATCGCCTCTTACGACAGGCTGGGGATTCCGTAGCCCTATTCCTATCCCGGAACTACAGGGACGCCTCTCTAACCGCTGCAGTGCGTTTTGATTTTTATGGTTTTGATTGTTATCTTTATTTATTTGATCCTGATGAAACATTACTCATTTGCTTATTAGAAGTATGGGAAAGATAAATTCATGTCAAGGAAATAACTTATTTGATAATTACTTTCTGAATTAAGAATAACAATTATTTCAGATTGGGTTATTGACATAAAGTAAGAAAGAAAGAGCTTTATTCTATAAATTTGCAACATACAATACATAAATTAGTTCTTTCTTTATTAAAACAAACTCCACGATTTTCCAGACAGCTAACCATAAGTGGCAGTGACCACTTATCATCAGGAGGATTGCTCGTTTGCTTCTTCTGTAGGCATTATGAAATATATTGTACATATACACTCGTTACCCATTTAATAATAGGACAATGACCTTCTACACCCGTCAATATAGAAGTCAAGTCATGAATCTTGCAAAACTATAGCCGTTTTGTTATGAATCAGTGTCGCTGCGGGGCGTTGGGCACTAGTTATTCATTGCCACTCCGACGAGGTTAGTTCTGTATGTATGAAGACCTGACACGACTGTCGGGTCAATTCCCGTCGGCCAAATATTTTCGGTTTTTAACACACTTTTAAAGTACCTATTCGTTATTATGTTTTAATCATCGACACGTTCACATGATTCAAACTCATTAAATAGCCATTTCTAAGCGAATATTTCACTATCACTACATAGTATAAAACAAAGTCGCTTCGTGCTGTCTGTCCCTATGTATGCTTAGATCTTTAAAACTACGCTACGGATTTTATTGCAGTTTTTGAAGTGAAACTTCTTTAGGCGCATGAGGGTAAAATTTTTACAGATGAAACGTCACGCCGGTATGCAACGGAAGTGTCGGAAAAGAGAGAGTGTGATCGAGACCGATTGAGAGAGAGTAAGACAGGGCGAACGTAGCATGAGCAACTAGCCGTGGAGTGAGAGTAGGGAGCAAGCGAGTGAGAAAGATTGAGAGAAAAAGTGAGACAGAGCGAACGTCGTATCACGCCTTTTTCCCTTCCTCTTAATCTTGGAAATTTAAAGTTTTAGATTTGTATAAATATAAACAAGATTTATAAATTAGTTCGCCAAAGAAGTTTCACTTCTGACATGTGTACTTTGTACGCACGCATGTTTTTTTTAATAGATAGAAGATATTCAAGAGGAAGGTTTTTAATGTATAATACATGTAGGTATAATATAGGGGAGAAACACTGATTAATTTACATTTTTGACTTTTAAACTAAATAAAATTAACTATTTACATTTAAGCGGCGTTATACATATAGTAGAAAATTAATAAAATTCAGAAAACTATTTTATGTTTTTGCAGTCTATCTATAGGCATGAATTTGAAGAATCCTAGAATACGAGATAAGTTTTTACACAGACTAATGTATGTTTTGTATCTATAAGATAATAATATAAACATGTTTTTGTATGAAATTTATGTAAAACTAATGTCTCTATGAATGTCATGAAAGAAATATTCATGACGAATTCAAGAAGTACAAAGGGAAACATTGGACGTTATAATTGCAATAAAATTAAGTGTTTCATATAAATATAACTTTGTTTAAAAGCTCACAAGTTTGGAACTTGCCAAAGGAACACGTAACTACTATATGAAATAATAGAATCTTCGAAACAAAGCTATACTCCTTGGCGTCGCCGCAATTTAATTATGCTTGGACAGACAGTTTAATTAGTTAAAAGCAAACATGTCTTTGAGACTAAAAAGCAGACATAATTCTATTAAGCACAGAGGGCAGTGAGACGGTGAGTAAGTAACGTGGACTGACGAAACAAGTAGACACCGAATTTAATTTGATTCCGAATTTAGATTGAGTGATACGTTTTTTAGAATGGAAATACCAGAATCGAACACATTTTTTTTAAATACTGAGGTTTGGATATAAAGTTTATTTTTACATTAATTTATTATTCGGAGTTTATCAATTGAGTACGAGCGATGTGTATGGAGGGGAAAGAGTAAGCGATAGCAGCGCATGCCGCGTGTAAGTAATAAATTAAATGGGGCTTAGTGATACTTGTCAACGTTGTTTTGAAAATGATTCATTATTGTTGTTGTGTTATAAATTGCAAAAATACCAGCAGAATAAGAATTCATATCGAATGAATTATGGAAACATTAAGAATATACCGGGTTCTTGATAAAATTCCCCATTATCAATTGTATTAATAATATTGTTCATGAACATAAATATGTTGTGTTTTAGTTAATTTACAGCCTCCAATCTTCTCAAGTGTAACATTGTTGGAAGATGTAAATAAAAACAAGCTTTCAATAACTTTTGTATATTAACATCCATTTTTGCTTACATTGTTATTAACAAATGTCTATTAAGTACTGTTTATTGTCTTTGTATATATTTTCTATTTACTTTATTTTATAGAAAATAATAAGCACTCGTTATTCAGTATTTTACATACGCCCCTTAAGTTTATAATATTAGTAAGGATCTATGGTTGTCGCGGGACTCTTAACTTCGGTGAAGTGTGAAGTGATTTGGACTGACAATCTTTCACTGAAGTCGGATGTATTTAGTTAAATATTCACCTGCCATTATTACCACTAGAACGTAAGAATTTAAATGGTTATTTCGTTCTTAAATCATCGACTTAGATTGAGAGCAGTGATAACCTAATGGTTGAAACTTGCCCTCCCAATCGGGAGATCCGAGGTTCAAACCCAGGCACGAACCACTGATTTATGTGCGTATTAAAAAATATGATCACTGCTTTTCATGAAAGCTACACACCCGAGAGTTCTTTAAAAAAAAGTTCTCGGAGGTGTGTGAAGTCCACTAATTCGCACTTGGCCAGCACGGTGGACTACGGCCTAAAAACTCTCTCATTCTGAGAGAAGATCCGAGCCTAGCATTAGGACAATAATGGGTTGGTACACACCACACAACCATGGGCGACAGTGACCTTACTATAAGTTGAACTGCATGCTCGTTACTTTACTACTTTTGCTACTTTTGCTTTATAAAAAGGTCATTGCGTATAAATACAATTCAACTAACAGAAAACAAAAGTCAGGCCAAAACCGAATAGCAAGTGAATAACAAATAACTCTCTCATGCTGACAGAAGACCCGTGCCCGTGGGACAATAATGGGTTGACGAGAAACCATCGACTTAAATCGTTCAGTACTGTTAATTAATTAAAATTTTATGTTTCCTCAAAACAAACATGGTTTTGTTTTACATACATTGCACGTTAACGTTTTCATTTTCGACCGTAACTTGCAATGTATTTTCAAATGAACGTAAACAAGAACGGTGCTTGTTTTGACAAAACAAAGTAAACTCGTACTAAGCGTTATAGTCATACATTCGCGGTGACTCAGCGCGAAGTATGCATAGCTCGGCTTGTTTAGATCGTAATTGATCTACAAAGTTAGGCAATATGGAGTATAGTCGTGAATAGGACGGGCGAATGCTGGTGGTAAAATTTTATGTGCGTTTCTGGAATCCGGAGGGCGTTATGTTCGGTCTTAGTAGTTATTTGATAGCAGTAATTAAATATCGTCGCAGGCTCAGGCAGTTTATTAACTTCCTACACGTGTTAAAGAGATTTAATGACAATAAGGACCTGTCCAATAAGAAGAACTGTATTGGTAAGTAGGCAGTATTCCGTAAGTAAGTATAAGTCGTAAATCGATAAAAAAATATGTCGTCCTATTTTTGATGTTTTCATTGTTTATAGTTTTGGGAGAATAGTTTCTATTTTGGCTTTTAAATTATAAACTTTGACTTCAAGTACCATTTTGACATTTTGAAGGGAGAAAGTTTGAGTTAAGGGACTGTTGTCCCTACAGCTGAATGTGCCAATTATCTTTTCAAAAATGCATACATATTTATATTGTAAATTGTTTAGGGGTTACGTATGTTTCGGAGTCTACTTAGTTACATCGTCCACGGTAAGAACTGAAAGTCGTAAGTTTAACAATGAGTGTATTTCGCAGTGGATTTTGTCAGTATTTATCGTCCTTTTACTATACTATGTTTTGATTACACTTTGATTTTTCCATTTAAATAAGTCACAAACACATTAAGCGATTTTAAAGTCATTAATTTAATTTATTATTTAATTCTACCAATTTGCACTTGGGCAGCGCGGTAGACTACGGCCTAAAGTTCTCTCATTCTGATAAAAGACCCGCGCCCAGCAGTAGGAAAGTGGTGGTTGACGATGATTCATTAATTTAATAGCCAGGTGGTAGAACCAGTATAGTTCGACCGGGGAAGTACCACTGCCACACCTATTTCTAATGTGAAGTATTTTTTTTGCGTTTCGATGGAAGGGTGTAGTTGCCGGCACACTTATATGAGGCGACCGTCCTAATCATTGGGAGTAGCAATGCGTCTGTAATTAACTTCAGATAGAACCCATTTTCTATTTGAAGTTGCTTACAGGTGTCCATGGGCGACAGTGACCACTTACCATCAGGTGGACTCCATGTTCGTTTGCTCTTTCAATCAGATAAAAAAGCCACGCATCTGTCATCGACTGACATTCCACATATGATTTACTTCAGGTGGGAGTACAATCCAATAGACCATACATTTGCAGGTTTTCATCATATTCCAAATTTTAATAAATCTAATCTGCAAGGAGGTAGAATTGTTTGTGGGTGGCCTCCGAAAACACCACCTCTACAACTATTTCTGTCTAATAACAGCAGTGTTAAATTTTGCTGTATTTTGGCCTGAAGAGTATGGTAAAGGAGACATACTTCGTCCCTGCAGTACCGGGATTAGAATAGTTACGCTATCTCCTGCCTGTCGTAAGAGGCGACTAAAAGGGACTTCCGGGGTTTCGAGCGGCTAGAGTGGGAGCTCGAACTGTTCGGTCAAGCCACCTCGCGAAGGACGGCGGTATGTGTGGTCGCATACCGTCGTAAAGACTAGACGGAGCGGTGGGCCCAGCCGCCCATCTCTGAGGAGTCCGATGGGGCAACGCGCTCTGAGGACTCCGGTTGCATTCCTGTGGAGATCGCGAAGTTCTTTTTGTAGCGCCGAGGACCGTCATCGGGGGGAGCGTTAAAGCGGTAAAAATCCCACATAACCCTGCGTCGCTCATACAACGTCGGGTACTTTTTGAAGGACATACTTATCTGAGAAGTTTCTACTTAGTCCAGAGATAGCGGAACTGTGGCTAACTTAAGGTAAAAATCTGACTTTATCATGCGTAAATTACAGATATCTATGGGCGGCAGTGCTTGCTCGTTTGCTATTTTCTAAATTAAGGACAGCATTCTCCTTTGCTACATTAATTACGAAAAATAACTTTAAATCTGAAGCAGAAGGCAAACAAAAGAGCTTGCATTTAATAACTAAATTTTTGAAATGCATTTGTAAATATGTATATTACTATTCATACTATCAAAATTTAGAGTAAGCACGTCGGTATGTAATCAAAACAGTCGTAAAGTATATTAACAAGATAAAAATGTTCTAAAAATTTTTCGGTTCATTTTCAGGGAATGATATTGGAAGTACATTTGCGAAATGATATTCTTGTCATTAGTGGCTGGCGGCGTGCCAGTACACAGTGAGATTGCAATTCTAACGTTCGACAGCTCTATGGATGAGATTGTGCTATATTATTACGTGATCATATGATGTAGCTTTACATGGTATAAAACAAAGTCGCTTCCCGCTGTCTGTCCCTATGTATGCTTAGATCTTCAACTACGCTACGGATTTCAATACAGTTTCTTTTTATAGCTAGAGTGATTCAAGAGGAAGGTTTGCAAGGAATGCATAATATAGTGGAGGAACACTGATAATTTTAAATTTTTGACTTTTAGGCGGAACGAAGTTTGCCGGATCAGCTATTACATAATTAGTCCATTGAAATGTTACATTTTTTAGGCCTAACCTTGCGTTTTTTAGAGGACGCAATTTTATTTTTTTGATATGTAGGGGGGGTAAGTGTAAAGCTAAAACCAAGTTTGTGGGGTCGCCACCCTTGTCCCACGGCCGCCATCTTGAAAATAGGGGTTGAAACGGTTTTTATGATATATCTCTTAAACTATTTATTTGATAAAAAAAAATTCTTAACATTTTTTGTTGCAAATTAAATTCTCTACAACTTTGGTTCAGTAACTTTTTATCGTAGAAGTATAAATAAAAAAGTTCTAAGCGTAATTGATCTACAAAGTTATGTATATTAGTATTTATACTATCAAAATTTAGAGTAAGTACGTCGGTATATAACTAAAAAAGTCATAAAGTACGTATATTAACAAGATAAAAATGTTCTAAAAATTTTTCGGTTCATTTTCAGGGAATGATATTGGAAGTACATTTGCGAAATGATATTCTTGTCATTAGTGGCTGGCGGCGTGCCAGTACACAGTGAGATTGCAATTCTAACGTTCGACAGCTCTATGGATGAGATTGTGCTATATTATTACGTGATTATATGATGTAGCTTTACATGGTATAAAACAAAGTCGCTTCGCGCTCACTGTCCCTATGTAACAATCTAACTCTAACAATGAAGGAGACTTTCATCGAGATTGTGCTATTGCTTGACAAATTAATTTAGAAAGTAACAGAAAAACGAAAATAAAATTGATTAAGTGCGGAACAAATGTTATTAACGCAGGTGAATACCAAGTGAAAAGTGAAACATCAATCGATTCAAATACAAACACAATATAGTCATTAAATACAGCTACTTCTTACTTTGACGAAAACATAATTCATAGCATCAATACATAGTATAAAACAAAGTCGCTTCCCGCTATCTGTCCCTATGTATGCTTAAATCTTTAAAACTACGCTTCGGATTTCAATACTTCTTTTTATAGCTAGAGTGATTCAAGAGGAAGGTTTGCAAGGAATGCATAATATAGTGGAGGAACACTGATAATTTTAAATATTTGACCTTTAGGCGGAATGAAGTTCGCCGGATCAGCTAGTACATAATGTTTTTAAAAAAAATATTCTGAATCGTTTTTTTTATCCGATTGAAGAAGCAAAGATAGAAAGAAAGTTAACCTTAATGTCATAACTAGACATTGGATTATATATGCACTATAAAAATGCCACAATATGGCATTGGCATAAAAGGGTAAAATATGCACCAAAATGGTGAAATATACACAAATTATGCACTATGAAAGACACATTTATTTAATTTTTGGTCTGAAAACTAAAGTCGCTCTAGATTTGATGACCTCTTTTTTGGTCGTCACATTTAAATCAGTATACGCTTGATATTGGTCGTCAAACTTGTAACAACAACTATAACAACTATAACAAATATAACAACGAACTGCGAACTATTTCGCCCAAAACTAATGAAAAGGTACCAAAAAATGCAATAACGCTTAAAAACTGTCATAATATGCAAATACTTATAATCCGATGTCAAGTCATAACATTTTCTACGAGTGCTACTGAGGAGCTTTAAGGTAATATAAATCTATTTGGCTAGCAATGCGTATTAGTTTAATTCATGTTGCTTGTAAATGAAGCCAGTATTATCATAAAAGCTAGAACGAATATTTTGGGTTTTGAAAGACATTTTGAATGAAGTTGGTTTGGAAATACATTTGCGAGATATGTTTCAGTTATTAGTGGGCGAAATGCCAGTAGCTATATAAGATCCTTTTAGATTAATCAGGATTAAAACCACATTTATCAAGTAAAGTTGAGATATAGTACTCAAACGGTTTAGAAATTAATTTTATTTGCATTTTTCCAAAAAACAATAGGTGTATAAAAGTGACTGGTTCGTCATCTTGGGACAAGATTAAGATTTAGAATGGCAAATAAAACATATATGAAAAATTCTGCTACTCGGTTTGAGTTAATTGATATAAAATTATCTTTGACAAATAAAAAATAAATTTTAATTAAATTTGACCCGCACTGCCAAGCGAAGTAGCGAGGCAAGTTATATTAAAGTTTGTAACTGTTTATTGAGCAGTCTGTATTTCGACATTGAGGTTGGAGACTGCACACACAGTTCTCGCCTCTCCCTCATAAGACCGAGAGTATGCTCTGAGAGAACCTGAGAGCCACCACTGGAGTGGGTCTTAAAGTACTTAGACCCCACCTCGTGGACAGTTGTTACTACCTTGGTGTTAATTTCGTCCGCAGAAACGCAAGAATCGAGACACGCGAAATGGTTTCGGAGCTGTAGCTGGAAGTCTTCGGAGCCCTGGATTTGGACAGGTGTTGGTCGGAGCGTGGACTTCATCAGGCGCGACCGTTCCAGCTTTACATTGATATTTAATGTGCCTCTTACCATCCGGTGATCACTTCCGGTTTTCACCCAGTTGATCACAGAGACATCATTAAATATGTGCCGTTTGTTTGCCAAAATGAAGTCTATCTCGTTCTTAGTGGAACCATCAGGACTTATCGAACTCCACTGTCGCTATGCATTCTTCTTGAAGAAAGAGTTCATCATAAAGAAGTCTTCCCTCTCCAAGAAGTTGGCAAGCAAGTGACCTCGGTGGTTCCGTTGTCCAATTCCAAAGGGTCTTGCATTAAAATCCCCCATGACAACGGTAAAACGGGTTTTTGAGGTATGTATGGCTGTACTTATGTCCTCATACATGACCTCAACCTCATCGTCTGGGCGTGTCGAAGTCGGCGCATATATCTGTATGACCTTCAGCGAATACCGTTTAGATATTTTGAGTATAAGGTACGCTACCCTTGACGACACACTGTCGACTGTTACAACGTTGTTCACGAGAGATTTGTCCACGAGGACCCCGACACCACCCCAGGAGAGGTGATCGCATTATTTTTCCCCAGTAAAAAGTAGCCTATATGTTAATCCAGACTGTCAGCTAACTCCCTACCAAATTTTATCAAAATCGCTCCAGCCGTTTAGACGTGAAGAAGTAATATTAAGTTTATAACATCCTTATGTTGAATTAGTTTTTATTTATTTTATAATTTTTTGTACACAGAAAATACATTAAAACAGTCTTAATAGAAATACAGTACAAGTTTTTATGTTTATTTCCTTATATTATACGTATTGCAACGACTACCGGGTACAGAAAGTAGTATAACATAAGTAGGTACTTGGTTAAACACATTTCAGGTGAGACATCAAGTAGAGGAACTTGCTCTCGTGAATGGCATCTGTGATAAGATAAGGGATGCTGGATGAAAAATAGCATTTTTAGCACACTCGATGCACTTCGCTTGAAATTTTCTGAGGTATCTATATTGAATAGCGTAAACATGATGCTAAAAGTTTAGTTTGAAATCTGTACACGTCATGCTTCTATAAAGTTATGTGTCGTACTCTTTTATTAGTAATTTTCTTATGCATTTTTTTTAAACCGTATTAGGTAACCATATTTAAAAGGTGATAGAAGAAGGAGAAGAAGAAGGCGTGAAGCATTCCTTGCGTTTCGATGAAAGGGTGTGGTTGCCGGCACATTTTATATGAGGCGATCATCCTAGTCTTCGGGAGTTGCAACACATCTGTGATTGACTTCAGATAGAACCTATGTTCTATATGAAGTAGCTTACAAATGTCCATGGGCGGCAGTGACCACTTACCATCAGGTGGACTGCATGCTCGTTTGCTACTTCATTAATATAAAAAAGGTAGAAAAGTAGAGCATAGAGTCTGTTTGGTGGTTAGTGGTCGCTGCTGCATATAGAACAGAGATCTATCTGAAATTTATCATATACGCGTTTCTACTCCCGAAGACGGAAATAGTCATCTCATATGAAAGACGGGCGGTATCCATACCCTGCCACCGAAACTACTTCACGCTAGAAATAAGTGTGGCGGTAGTATCCTGGTCGATCCACCACCTGGTACGCTTGCAGCGGCAGGGTACCTACTGCTAGGTTTAGATACTAAATACTGCATAATCATCACATTCACAGGCTTAACAATTAACTCCAGTAAATAAATACACGAGGAATCGAATAAAAGGTCTGACTTAGGCTTTACTCCTTAGGAGTTACGGTGTGGCACAATTTATATTGATTGATGTATAAGAGTAAATGTTATATTTGTATAATTAAAATATACCTTTTTTACCTCACTAAAACATCCCCGGTTGCCGTCCTCAGTGATACGTGGAGGACCCCGGGTTTACCAACAAAACCAGAGTCCTCCGAGCGCGATGCCCAATTCGGGCTATTCCTTATCCATATGTGATCAACGTGCCTCCTAGTGTTTACTACGGCATACCACACATGCAGCCATTGTACCCGGGGTTGTTTGGCTTTCCTTGGTTCGAGCTTCCACTCTTACCGCCCGCAATCTTGGAAGCCTCTTTTAGTCGCCTCTTACGATCGGCAGCGGACACCGTAATCCTATTTTGATCCCGGAACTGCAGGGAAAAATTAAAGTATACCTAGGTGTAACTCGCTCGAATTTATATATATACATATATTCGTTTTTTATTATAATATGTAAGATAGTATAATCATAAGAATACACTAAAAGCCATTGTGTTAATATTCTGTTTTCGTAACAGATGCGAGAGGCACGATTTTAATTTAGCAATTATAATAATAAAGGTATCACGAATAATTAGAACACGACCCTTTGTAAATTTTCTACCCAGATTAAGCCCTTGTTTTACCACCGACGAGCCTATTAGTATTAGGAAATGTTCGATAATATTCTTATTTACTTATCGTGAAAAGTATATCAGTATTATAACAGTTTGTGTATTTCTAATATAGAAATACACAAACTAGAAGTAGACAATACATTTGTAAGGTAGTATTAGTTTAAGTTCGACCGTGGAGGTACCACCACTACTTATGTTTGTAGCGTGAAGTTCTTGCGTTACATTGTATGTCTGGCCGGGAATCGAACCCAGGACCCACTCCGCGTTAGACCGGTATGGCGCCCGCTCCCCCACATGGATCATCTATATCTTTTTTATTTATATTTAATTTCATTTGGAAAATTTACAGCTAACTTACGTTCTAATTATTAAAATACTGTGTGTAAGCCATTTACAAATTTTCACTCATAACATTAAAAGGATAAAAATGTTCGACACATATCTAAATTGATTAATCTTCTACTACTAAATTTCTTTTTTAATATATCTTTTTATCATTGCACTTACTTTAATCTTTTTGATTACTATTTCTTTCATATAATCTTTTGAAGGTTGGACGTTAATGATCGAACAAGTGTGTAAACGCTGCTATTATCAAACCAAACTTTTAATAAGTGTAATTTGTATAATATGGAAGTTAGTACTGTAATTTTGAGTCCTTATTTATCGTGATATAATGTACATTAGGTAAAATCTTTAATAAAGTTCCTCCAGAGCTCCGAGACATTAACAATATTTGTAAATTTAAAATAGAATTTAAGAAAATTTTAATTGACAAACGTTAATATTCTATTAATGCATTCTTGATTGATATTAATATTTAATTTAAGTACTTATTTATTGATTTAAATAATGTAGTTAGTAATTTGACACTGTAACATAATTATCAATATTTGTATGCCCATATGGGCTGAATATAATAGCACTTTCTTTGTAAACCATCTAAATCTTACAAACCTGTATTCACAAATAAAGAGAATATTATTATTTTTGTTATATATTTTGATACTCTGGACTTGCCAGGTAATATGAGATGACACGGGCACAGCCAAGTGTTAATTCAGATTGGTGATGTTTGTATCGTGCAATGTGTTAGTATCAGTATCTAATTGAAGAAATTTTCGGATTATTCGACATGTATTAAGTATTGCAGCTTTCTGTAATGCATCTTGCATTACGGTGAATGTTGACACAATTAATAATAATAATAATAATAACTTTATTGACACAAAAAGTAAGTACATTTCAGCGTCTTCTCCCATTTTCGTTTGTACTATATTACTTTATTATTTGTGTGTGTGTGTGTGTGTGTGTGTGTGTGTGTGAGTGTGTGTATATGTTTATGCGTATATGTTTACATACTACAATTGTAATTGACATACTACTTAAGAAAACCTTGTACCTCTTCATAATCTAGGTCTTTGAGCCAGGTAAGTATAACTTTTTTAAATTTATTAGTTGAATATTTTTTGATACACACAATGTGAATTTTGAGAGGTCTATTGCTTTAAGGCCATGGAAAAGTTGCTTTGGGAAAACTCTGGTAGAGGAGACTACTATTAAGCTATGCAATATAACGTTATAAATTATCTATCAAAGCTATAGGTATACTTGTTTATAAAACATGGATTTTTAATTTTGCAGTTACGTAGTTGGAAGAAATTGAAAGGGCAATCTAATCATAATTATTGCTCGGTTTATCCCATCTGAAGTATCCCTAAGACGGGGACTAAATCACGCTGAAAGGGAAATCTAGACTTTTTAACCGACTTCCAAAAAGGAGGAGGTTATCAATTCGTCTGTATTTTTTTTTTTTTTTTTTTTTTTTTTATATTTGTTACCTCATTTCTCCGGACTGGGTGAACCGATTTAGATGATTTTTTTTTTATTTGAAAGGTAGTGCGTGTCATAGGGTCCCATTTTTTTTTAGTATTTTTTTGACTAGGGCATCCATAAGAAAAACGCATAAGTCTTAAATTTGCATTTTCAATGTACGCGATAAATGTATGAATAACTCAATATCCCGCCAACCGATTTTGATGATTCTTTTTTTATTAGAAAGGATGTACTCCAGGGGTAGTCTGATAAGAGTTTGATAAGGTTCTAATCATAGGATCTTCAACTTTTTGGAGCAAAATAATAAAATTAGTGATAGTCGGCCGAACCTTAGCTGGAGAAGTCCAATTGAGTAAAATATAGAATAAAATTACTATGTAGGTATTTACTATGAAAAATTTGACCTTCAACTCTTCAATCCTGATGATGCAGGGGTACTGCTAGCCTGAACTATAAAAGTTGGTCGTTTGATGTTTGCGAATATATAATGAAATTGTTAAGCAAATTCATGGGACAAAAATTTGATCTTCAACTCCTCAACCCTGATGATGCAGGGGTACTTAAAGCCAAAACCATAGGAATAAGCCATTTGGTGCTTACGTATATGTTATAAGATTACTGAGCAAAAACATAAGATGAAAAATTTGACCTTCAACTCCTCAACCCTGATGATGGAGGGGTACTTCAATCCTAAACCATAGAAGTTGGCAATTTGGTGCTTACGGTTATGTAAAGAAAATACTAAGCAAAAATATAAAATCAAAAATTTGACCTTCAACTCCTCAACCCTGATGATGAAGGGGTACTTCAATCCTAAACCATAGGAGTTGGCAATTTGGTGCTTACGGTTATGTAAAAATAATACTAAGCAGAGGCACAAAATTAAAATTTTGACCTTCAACTCCTCGACCCTGATGATGAAGGGGTACTTCAATTCTAAACCATAGGAGTTGGCAATTTGGTGCTTACGGGTATGTAAAAATAATACCAAACAGAGGCACAAAATTAAAATTTTGACCTTCAACTCCTAAACCCTGATGATGCAGGGTACTGCAAGCCTGAGCCATAGAAGTTAGCCACCTGGTACTAACGTATATGTTATAAGATTACTAAGCAACAATATAAGATGAAAAATTTGACCTTCAACTCCTCAACCCTGATGATGGAGGGGTACTTCCAGAGGGGGCGCCCTGTTTGTATGAATTGTAAAAGTGTTTTATGTTTAATTTTTGTGAATATGTAGATGCACAAAGCAAACTTAGAGGCTTTATTTAAATACAAACATAAAAATATAGTCACTAAAAAGTGTAAAATAAAAACTTTTTAACAAAAAATATCTACCGACTTCCATGTCACAAAAAAGTAAAAAATAATTTAAATATATTTTGGTCTAGAACATACTCAGTACTTAGTACATAGTTCTGAAGTCGGTGCTCATATAGGACGTAGTTACCGTCGTCCAGCGAAATATGTCGAGCACCGACTTCAGGACTATGTACTAAGTACTGAGTATGTTCTAGACCAAAATATATTTAAATTATTTTTTACTTTTTTGTGACATGGAAGTCGGTAGATATTTTTTGTTAAAAAGTTTTTATTATTCTTTCAACCCGCTTATATACGCAAATGCTTCTAATGCTTTCAAGATGGTAGTTCGACCGAGGCAGTACCACCGCCACACCTATTTCTAGCGTGAAGCATTATTTGCGTATCGGCGGAAGGGTGTGGTTGTCGGCACACTTTTATATGATGCTACCATCTTTTTTTTTTTTATTGTCGAGGGGGAAACCTTCAAAAGGTACCCGACGCCGTGGGAGCGACGCAGGGTTATGTGGGATTTTTACCGCACTAAAACCCTCCCGTTCTCGGCGCTAAAAAAGGAGGACTCCGGGATCTCGAAACGACTTCAACCGGAATCCTCCGAGCGCGTTGCCCCATCGGGCTCCTCTCAGATGGGCGGCTGGGCCCACCGCTCCGTCTAGTCTTTACGACGGTATGCGACCACACGTACCGCCGTCCTTCCCGGGATCACCTGACTGAACGGTTCGAGCTCCCACTCTAGCCGCTCGCAACACCGGAAGCCCCTTTTAGTCGCCTCTTACGACAGGCAGGGGATGCCGTAGCCCTATTCTGGTTCCGGAACTACAGGCTTCCATCTTAGTCCTCAGACTTCAGTCAGAACCCCATGTTCTATAGGAAGTTGCTAACAGATGTCCATGGGCGGCAGTGATCACTTACCATCAGGTAGGCAGCGTGCTCGTTTGCTACTTCGATCTAATAAAAAAAAACCAGATCCAGAACATGAATCTAATCTCATCATTCAGATACCTGTCTGGCCGGGAATCGAACCCGGGACCCATTGCGCGCCAGACCGGTATGGTGACCGCTCCGCCATGCGGGTCTTCAAAGTTTAGGTAGTACATATATCTTTGTAGTACTTAAAGACGTATAAACATTAAGTTTTCTTCGATTGAGTTAAATTATACCACCAATTTATAAAAATAATTCAATGTACTGTCATGATTTAGGTTTCTCCTTTTCAATATCTGCATTTTGACTTTAATTTGCTTTTCCGGATTTTGTAGCTTCATTATTATTTGAATACAAATTTCTAGCGGCTGATATAGTTAAGTCTTTAGTTGTTTTTACACCTTCTTCGGCCATGCGAAACATTCCCCCGGATATATCTTGGAATCCACCCAGGACTGTTTGCGATCCTGCGACTGTATCTTTGAATCCTTTTTTAATCTCTGGAAAAATGCATTTTTTTTTAATAATAAATTTAAAGGTTGCCGGCACATTTAATATGAGGCGACCATCTTAGTTTTCGGTAGTGGCAACGCTTCTGTGATTGACTTCAAACAGAACTTATGTTCTAGATGAAGTTGCTTACAGATATTCATGGGCAGTTATCACTTACCATCAGGTGGACTATATGCTCGTTTGCTTCAATCAGTTAAAAAAGTACTAAAGTAACATAGAACCCAGTTACTAAATGGCCACTGCAGTCTATGGTTGATCGTAAGACTTTAAACTCGATCTGAGTACTATTTCGACAAACAAGACAATTTGATACGACTTACGACTTAGTTGTAATTCAGAATGAAGGACACTTTACAATATTACTTTAAAGCAAACGCACATAAAGTGCTAATGCTGTCATATATTACATTAATACTAGTCACCCGTCACAACGTTCGAAATACAAACGTAATTTAAATTAAAAAACTAAACTTCATATCGTCCAAAGTAGGACCAATATTTCTCTAACTTAAATAAATTGTAATAATATTCAAGTTATTTTGAACGCACCTGTTAAAGGTAAAAATAGGTTTATTAATTGGCTGCATTTAAAAACAATAGCGGGTATTTCGACAAAGACATCTGACATTTTTGATGTTATGTGTTTTCATAGTGAGACCTTGAATGTTCTATTTCGTTTACTATGTACATATATGTTTATGTCAAACGCAAAGTAGCGACTGTAATGTGTTTTAGTTGATTTTATGTATGTTTTGTGTATTATTTGAAAAAAAATTGCATTCTTGCAAAGTTGCAAAGTTCTCTACATCAACTATAACGGTGCGTACTTTCATACTCCTCCGCCTGCGACAAGTATCTTAAAAACGAATCACAATTTTTTGCTTCATGTATTCATATAAACATGCTATACTATCATCGATATAACGAACTATATTATGCTATCATCTGCCGAATACAGAAAAAGTTTCATTACTTACTCATTACTGGCACAAGAAATCTCACGGGTTTTGGAATTAATGCACTCAACAAAGTACTTCTTTTATATACCTTCTTACATGGTTTTTGACAGAGTTTGGAATTTAATTCTAAATTTATGACCATCCAGTGTATGGTTGCAAGTTTGGAACTATTTTTTTTGCTAAATATGAGTTTGTAAGGTTTCAGTCTTATTAAACCTGTATCAATGAGATATTTTTTGTACATGTTTATTTGAGCTCTTGTAAGTTTAATATTGACTTGTCCAGATTTGAGGGTTTTCAAAAATGAAGGAATTTGTACAGAGCGTATTTTGTCCAGAATACTATGTGCATTTGTTTGATGGAGATAATATTGAATGTCGGGTTTGTAAGCTAGGATTTCTTTTCCAAAATGAGCCTTTACAGGTAAAACCGCTATCAATAGCGAATTATATTGTTTAATTGGAACCATCGCGTTTTTTTCACCTGGGCCTTCAAGTTTTTCCATTGCAGTTTGCGTTGCATTATACTGTTCTATTTCTGCATAATTAGGTTGCAAAGCTTCACCTTGTGAATTTCTTTCTATTTCCCGATTCTTTGTTTGCGGACTTTCTCCTATTATTCTATTTTCAATGAATATATGTTGATGAATTTCCTGAATCTCATTCAAATCCTTTTCTGAGGCTAAATGACTTGCGAAAGGAGGCGCTACCGGATTTAACTTACTTAAAGGATATAATGCAATTTTGGGACCCAACTCATTTTTAAGTGGTCCTTTTGGATTTTGGTTTTCGTTAGCACTATATACGGGTATAAAGTTAGTTGAACTGAACTTAAATAATGTTGAAGTATCTTCTGGAAAATGATTTTGATTACTTATTTTCAATATCTGCAAAAGAAGAATAATAAGTATGTAATTTAGTAACACTGAGAATTGATAAGCTTTAAATAATTTATTCACCAGCTAATGAAATCACTCGTAAAGATAAAAGTTGATTGAATTTTTTCTAAAGAAGACTGAAGAATGAATTTAGAATAGATTATTGTAATATCTGACATTGACATTTTTCTATCGAAGTATCTAAAGAGTAGTATGCACTTATATAGTAAGTAGCCACACTAGATAAGACAGGAAGTCTTATTAAGGATGGCTACAGATAAGTTGCTGAGAATTAAGTGAACACTTCAGATAACACTCACCCCAACAAAAATTACAATTTTATAAAAAAATATCATTTTGTAATCGCATATTCCTTAATCACAAATGAGTATCGTGTCGGACTTCACATTTACTTTTATCAGCATAACGAATCCATAACACTTTGATGCAATTAGAAACTTTGTTCTTAGCTTATCGGATTTATTTAAACGTTTTTGAACATTGAATTGAACAGTTGAATCCAATATCTGCGTTGCCTCGACTAGTTTCAATCACATTTCTTAGTTAATTATGACTTTTAAGTCGACACCATTTTTATCTTTTTTATGATTAAAAATATCAATTCAATCAGCACTACCTATTCAACCTTGAATAGACTGTCAATGTGCTATTTATTTGCAGCATGTAAAAGAAACAATTTTATTTTAAAAAAGACTACATCTTCGGAAAATATTTGAAGGCAGTATGTTATGTAAAATTCAATTTTGATACTACAAGGCTGACTGACAAGTACCTCTAGTATAGACTAAAAATATCGATAAGAAACGATTACAATTTAATTCTGTTGTTATTTTCACACATCAATTTTTTATGGATTTCAATTACTCGTACATTTCAAATTGAATGATCATTGAATACGCGATTTTACGGTTGGAAATTGCATTTTAATAACCATGACTAACATAACGATGACGTTGGTACCAACGTTCAGTGGAAATGCAGTGCAAATTTAGGAATTTTCGTCTCTTAAACTGTGGACAATGCATCATTAGCATCAATTCAGCTAAACTCTACCTGGATTTTTCTAAGATATTTGTAAATGTGAACGAAAATGACGGAAAAGAAAATGTATACGTGTGAGAGATAATAACAATAACATCCAGCATGTGTACCAAATGTGTACCAAATTTTAGCGAAATCGGACCAGTTTTTGCGTGAAAGAATAACAAATACACATGTAATCTCATAAACATCTGTATTTATAATTTTAGAAAGATTATGACCTTTACATTTTTAGGGGAAATTAATGGTCAAAAGATGAATATTAACAGTATGATGTGACATGGGACCTCCAAGTCAAAAATGATCATCATTACCTTACTGTAGTTTTTGTGTTACAAACAAATTAACCGTAATTAAATTGACATTTCCGTGAGTACTTTTAACATTTAAAATAAGCTTTTAAAATAATTTAAAATCCACCCATATTTTACCTCAGCTAGTATTTTCAGTGTAATAATCTAAATGCTATCAGTTCTTAAAAAGAAAGCAGAAATTCGCTGACGGTTTCCCGCAGTCCAGCCAAATGTAAATTAAATGATGAATGCGTTTTGCGTATACAACTACCACCGACTATTAATTCTAGATATTTCACCGCTTCGTTTGGTTTTCTAAATTGATTCCGATAGGGCCAGTTTCGATAAAATATATTTTTTCAATTTTTTGTAAAGATAAATTCATAAGATGTATTCTTTGTACAAAAATCTATCATACAATTTTATTTTGCTTCTTATTTGCCGACACTTTCAATGGAGGCTTACATCATAGTTCTCGGGAGTAGCAACGCATCTGACTTCAGATGGAACCCATTTTCTGTAGGTAGTTGATTACAGTTGTCCATGGGCGGCAGTGACCACTTACCATCAGGTGGACTGCATGCTCGTTTGCTACTTCAGCAGATAAAAAATGGAGTAGGCGATAAATCAAAAAACCCCTATAAAATTAGATCCACTGAAAAATTCATTCACACAACTCATTTGAAAAAATAGGTTAAAGATTCGTTTTATAGATTAATTATAGGGTTTTAATTATATTATTTAATAGAATGGCATATGATTTTAAAGGTTATAATTAAGTAGATTTTTTTTTCTCAAACAGTTTTTAGTGATTTATCTTTCTTCATTTTGTTGTACCTTATAGGTAAATCTATGTCGTATTAATAATATAAATGTTTATTTTATACAAATTTTTATTTTATAACGATGTTTGTCTTTCTTTATAAATGTCATAACTGGTTTCATTCTCACCAAATGTAAATTGAATGATGAATGGATGGGTTTTGTGGTACCGCTATTGCTTTCGAATAAGCGGCCGCTAGACCATTAATTTCGAATATTCACTTGCTATTCGGTTTTGGCCTGACTTTTGTTTTCTGTTCGTTGAATTGTATTTATACGTCATGTCCTTTTTATAAAGCAGAAGTAGCTAACGAGCATGCAGTTCAACTTATAGTAAGGTCCTTATCGGCCATGGTCACGTGTGTAGTGCCAACCCATTATTGTCCTAATGCTGGGTCTTCTCTCAGAATGAGAGAGTTTTTAGGCCATAGGCCATAGGCCGAAAAGCAGTGATAATTAATTTCTAATACGCACATATTTTAAAAAATCAGGGCAAGTTTCAACCATTAGGCTGCTCAGTTACTTTTATAGAGAGAGACTAACAGAGATTCTATTTGAAGTCAATTACAGATACGTTACACCTTACGAGGACTGATATGATCGTTTTATGTAGAAGTGAGCCAGTAACCATAACGGAACGCAAGAACTTCTACACGCTAGAAATACGTGTGCTGGTGGTACACACTCCTCTTAAAAACGAATCACAAGTTTTTGCTTCACGTATTAATACATAGAATAATTAATTATATATAACGAAGTTAGTGCGAGACGTCAGGAAGGTCAGGGTCTTCATTACTATCCATTCTTGAAGATTTCAAGTAAAACACAGGAGTAAACTTTTTCGATTTATTCACACTTGAGGAGGTCCGATCGCTTCGACGGTTAAACAAGAATCTCTTTCTAGCTTTCTACCGGCCGGCTAAAGTTGGGTGAGATGACAATAACAATTTTATCGATGGTAGACTAAATTAATATTTCTAGAAATCACTAAAAATTGCAAATTTATTAACTAAAATAATTGTATTCGGCAACATGTTTTTCGTTAATATGCGGTGTTCCGCCGACATATGTAATTATGTAGATATGAAAGTTTTTCAAAACTCACAGATTCTCTTTTCTATGTACCACATAATTTTATTTTAAGTACACAGTAAATCTGTGTCATATATCATTAGCTAGAATCTAATAATTGTGTCGGAAATACGCACCCATATCAGTGTCAGGTGTAATCCTCGAATTAAATGTTTTTGTTGAGCCACATCTGTGCTTTGTTATTGAAATTTAATATTTTGTCTTAAATCAAAGTAAATATATTAGGCTACCTTCGTACGCGCTCATTTTAAAACAAACTTTTTACATCTTCTTAAACCTTTAGGAGTAAAATATTAAAGAGTGCTAAGTGAGTTATCAGCGTGGCTAGAAATTTTTGTGGCTAGTTTTTTTTTATCAAGTCGGGATTTCGAATTTGTTTTGACGGAAAAAATCTACATTTGCGACTTTTTTTTTTGGTCGACAAATTGGTCGGAGTTCGATTTGCCGATTTGTTCGATCTCGACGTGACGATTTTTTTTTTCATCAAATCGGGATTTCGAATTTGTTTTGACGGAAAAAATCTTCATTTGCGACAATTTTTTTTGGTCGACAAATTGGTCGGAGTTCGATTTGCCGATTTGTTCTATCTCGACGTGAAGATACGAAAAAACCTAAATACTACAGTATATAAAAATAGTGTACGAAAACTTATACAATTATATGGTACTGAAAGCGTGTAAATGTTAAGAACCTATAAAGAGCCGAGACACGTTATTATTCTACTTTTCAGTTCTTCAGGACACTAGTGAAGCCAATCGCAGTCTGCTTTGTGTTTTAAACGAGTTTGTCTATTTCAAACAATCACCTACAGAAATAAATATTGTTTAGGTGTTTATATTATATATTTATTTATTTATAATATTTATTTATTTATTTATTTTTATTTATTTATCTATACCTGACGACCCGCGGTGCGGTTACCATACCGGACTGACGCGCAGTGGGTCCCGGATTCGATTCCTGGGCAGACACGTATCTAAATGATGAGTTTAGAGTCTTGTTCTGAGTCTGGGTGTTTGTGTATTCGTCTTTGTGTGTTTCCATGGCACCCACGACACAGGAGAAAGTCCTACTGTAGGGCTATGAGTGTAGAAAGCGTTTTAAATTTCAAGCCATTTTTGATACCATATCAAAAAAACAAAAAAAAATGGACTAATCCTGAAATTTGCTGAGATATTATTTACGGCACTTGAACTGAAAAACATTAGATTAATAATTAAAATAAAGTAATTTATCATAACACGTATTTCACATTTTTTATAGATTTAGATTAATAACGAATTGTAATATGATTTACGTAATTAAGTTGCCAAATAAGTATTCATTTTTTAAAATCTTAGGACACAATTAATACAACTGTGATTGTTGACCATCAAAAAACAGTCAATACAATAAAATATTTCATAGTAAGGAAGACATGAAATTTAGAAATATCCTTTTAGATCTCACTGACTGTGTTCAGCGCTAGTGAGGCTAATTTTAAAATATTTCAAACAAACGACGTCCTTTGGAAGACATTGAACTGAAATATTTTAATAGAAGATTCCCTATAGGAACTATAAACTACATTTTAAAATATATCCAATAACATCCTTTCATTTTGAATATTTCTTATACTAGTATTAATATCCTTTCATTTAATATATCCTATCATAGGGTCCTATGTCCGGCAAAGGATTTCACAAGGCTGATGAAAATAGAACCTACTCGTGAAAGGTGTGCCCCACACCATTCACGAGATTTTTTAATAGAAAATAATATTACTTTTATTAATTGAAAAAACAAATCTATACTATAAATACCTAACATATATCCGTTCTTTTGTCACCAAATGCGCAAAACACGACTATCTATATCTACCCTTACCATCCATTCTGTATTCGTCAATTTTTCTCTAATGTGCTTTTGGGAGTTTCGCATCGAAGCCAGTAAAGTAGCAAATCGGGGGTAGACACGGAAAAGGCGTGACTGGGAACCGATGACTCAGAGACAGAATAAAAGCAATCTGCTTTGAGTGCGTTTTTCAATTGGTCTATAAGACACTGTTCGGAAGATTTATAGGTATTTGTCGAAGGAGTTTAGTGTGGCGGGACTATTAACACACTTTTGCGTTAAATAACAGCTGTATAAGTTATGAAATACAGATTGTAGATTAATTATAATTGCTTTACAAAGTTAAGCAACCTTTGGTGCGGCCGGGAGTTAGATTTTTTGTATTTACAGTACAAAATGCTTTTATTTTCAAAGTTTGTATAAAGTTGATTTCAAAATGAACGTCCAAAAGTTGTCGATGTCGATATCGGAATGGAAAATACATTCGAAATCCGACTGGGCACTAACTTTCCGGTAACAAAAATTCTCACAGATAAAAAAATGCATGTGTGAAAAAAGTCATACATTTTTTGGAGTCACCGGTCTAGGTTTTAAACTAACAAAACTTGGAAAGGTGCGGTTATAGAGAAGCAGATTCAGAAGTTAAAATACTCACTGACTATAAGTAATAATGTGTGATCCATTTCTTTTTTTTGTTGTTTTGTCAGAAATAATTATACTGTGGTGTGGAGCTAAGCCATATAATATAAGTTAGTGTTAGAGTAGTTTTAAGTCAGTTACAATAAAGACATCAACCAAACAACACGCCTCTCAATTACTTCCGAACTTGCGACAACACTACATGGCGACCCTGCCAGACCGGTGCACGTGTGGCGCTGCCACGTTGCACGCGTACCGGGAGGCGTTGGAAAGGAAAGAAAAAATTAAGATTTTATAAACATCTGTCCACACCACATGGTATTTCACTGCCGCCAATGGGCCAACCAACTTTGAATAGAATGTAAACTTTATTTGAGGTCAACTACAGATGCTTCGCCACTTCTGACCACTAATATAGTCGTCTCGATCAGGGCTTTCATTGAAGGTGGTAGAACCAGCATAGTTTGGCTGGGGAGGTACCACCACCACACGTATTTCTAACGTAAAGCATTCATTGCGTTTCGATGGAAGGGTGCGGTAGCAAGCCCAATTTTATATGCGGCGACCATCCTAGTCCTCGGGAGTAGCAACTTATCTGTGATTGACTTCAGATAGAACCTATATTCTATATGAAGTGGCTTACAGATATCCATGGGCGGTGGTTACCACTTACCATCAGGTGGACAGCAGGTAACTTTGAATAAAAATAAAATTCTTCAAAGTTACCTGGCACCTACAATCGTTCAACAAAACGAATGTTCTGCTATTTGTTACGCACCTTTCTGGTCAAATCGTATACCTACGAGTAAAGCCTTTTAACCGTTTGCGATGCTACGCTACACATCCGCATTCGCATTCGATTTCAGACTAATGTCACCTCGAAATTGATACTTTTTAATACGTAACGGGTACAACTATGAGCAGTTTTTAGATCTTTTTGAATTTAAGATATCGCTAAAATCAAATACCCCTTACCGTGAGTACCATTTACGTAAACTAGTCACCCGTCACATCGGTCGAAATTCGGCCGTAATTTAAATTAAAAAACTAAACTTCATATTGTCCAAAGTAGTACGAATATTTTTGAAATTAAAATAAAATGTAATAATTTTAAGTAAGTAGTAAGCAAGTAATTTTGATCGCACTCGTGAAATATAAAAAGAGGTTTAATTAGCGAAACCGCATTTAAAAGCAATAGCGGGTATTTTGACAAAGACACTGACATTTCTGACGTTATGTGTTTTCATTGTAAGACATTGAATGTTCTATTTCGTTCATTACTTATGTGTTTGTGACAAATGCACGGTAGTGTGTGTAATATGTATTTAGTTGATTTTATGTATGTTTTAAGCGTTATTTGAAAAAAATAATAACATTCTGTACTTCTTCTCTACGTCCAATACAACCGTGCAAAATTTCATACTAATCCGTCCGCGGCATATTACTTAAAAATGCTTCACAAGTTTTCGCTTCACGTATTAATATATAAAAAATAAAATGAATGTATAAAAAACTGAGACATTAAAATGCAGCGGTATCCAGAACAGAAATTAATATTCGTACATGCGGACATACAATATGCGAAAACGAATATATTTTGTTAGCCAAGCAAATATTTGTTTCCGACGGAAATCGAACTCCTCACCAACCAAAACATATATCGGTGGACCAATTCTCAGTCATTGCTTTTAAAAAAGTTTTATCAAAAATCGAAGTACTAAATGTAATCCCTGTAGTTCTACTAGTCTTAGAACTACAGGGATTAAGTGAGCCTGCAGTCCTACGGTCTATACGACTACGGTATCCTCTGTCACCGACATTGCTCGAAGGGCCAAAAAGCTGAAATGGCAGTGGGCTGGTCACATCTGCCGTACAACCGACAATCGTTGGAGTAAACGGTTATTAGAGTAGGGACCGCATCTTAACGTAGAGAAGCGTTAGTGTAGCGTTAGAAAAACAGCGTGGGACGCCCTCCTTCTCGTTGGCGCCACGATCTGCGCCGGGTGGCGGGAAGTAACTGGATGAGCAGAGCCGAAGATCGGGCTCAGTCGCGCGCCTTAGGAAAGGCCTATGTTTAGCAGTGGACTAAGATGGTTCTTTGTAAGAAGCGACTAAAAGGGGACTTCCAGGGTTTCGAGCTGCTTCAGTGGGGAGTTGAACCGTCCATTCAAGCAAATCTGCGGAGGATGGTCGCATACTATCGTAAAAACCACACGGTGCAATGCGCCTCGCCGCTCAGCTGGGTGAAGCCTGATGGGGCAACGCGCTCAGAGGATGCGTTCTTTGGGGGATCCTGGAGTCCTCTCCGCAGCTCTGAGGACGGCCATCGGGTGGGGTTTTAATATCCTAATACTGTCTGGGGATAATTTATTATGTCCTGGACGGCAGACTTGTCAGCTGTATTGAATTCCCATTTGCTACTTGCGATCGCATATGATACGTTCATCTGAGTTTACTTATAGTAATACTGAATATATTGGCAAATGTTTTACTATTAACAATCCCTCTGCTAAATGTCTCTTAGCTTGATAACTACGAGTATCATGTAGTGGGTAAAAACATAATAAATAGTCCATAGTCAGCTTATCAAAGAGCTTACAGCTGGCTTATAGTAATTAGAACTTCTATCTAAGCGTAAAATGGTAGTTAGTGTTATGACTAAAACTTTGTACGAGGCATTAGATCTAGAAAGTTTCGCTTTTATATTAGTTGGAAGTTGTTATAAATATTTGATGAGGTAAAGGGAATGATAGTTTAGTTGTATGAGTGTCGGTGCTCTATGTAAAGGCTTCAAATTTGTTCTCAATTCTGACTTTTTTGAGGTTATAAGTCAGTTTTACACAATAATAATTAACCACCCATCGGACTACTCATTATGAATGCATACTGAGAGAAGAATAATATTCAGTAAATAAAACTAATGGCACATATTAGTGGGATAAGATATAATAAGTTTTAATTGACTCCCATGGATATTAGTAACCAACACTGCATAGAATAGAGGGACCTCTGTTCTATGTGGTTTTGTGTGTGGTTAAATGGTTACCAACTAGTAGGAGTAGCAACTCCAAAGGACCAAAATGTCTCGTTTTAAGGTAAACCGGTATACACATTTATCCAACGAAACGTATGAACAGCTTAACAAGCGACCGTGCGAGCTTCGTACTGTCGTACCATAATCATACACGTTAAGCGAACGCGCGACCGCGCTACATCGTAGGCGGAGTGGAGGTGTTAGGTATTTTTCGTTACGTAATTTCTTGATTCGGTCGCCGCGCTCAAAGCCGCGATAAAAGCTATGCTATAGCTTGAAAGTTTCGTCTCGTTATAATTATTGAATCTCTGTCACTGTCAAATGGCAAATCTGCTGTTGTTGATTGGCTACGACGGAAATATAAAAAATATTAACAGAAAATGATAAATGGAAATAACAAACACTAATTGTCTTTTCTCTACTTTCAGATGAGGGTGCTGTTAGATTTTAAGTGTTTTTTCTCGTAATGTAACTTTAAACTTAATGAAAGTGAATCTCTATTTTATTTTCTTTATTTCAGAAGATTTAGGTTCTATTAATATAAGTGTAGAGCAGTGATAGCCTAATGGTTGAAACTTGCCCTCTCGAACGGGAGGTCCGAGATTCAAACCCAGGCACGCACCACTGATTTATGTGCGTGTTAGAAATTAATTATCACTGTTTTTCGGTGAAGGAAAACATCATGAAGAAACCTATACACCCGAGAGTTCTTAAAAAAAAAGTTCTCGGAGGTGTGTGAAGTCCATCAATTCGCACTTGACCAGCGCGGTGGACTATGGCCTAAACTCTCTCATTCTGAGAGAAGATCCGTGCCCAGCTGTGGGCCAATAATGGGTTGATGAGAGATTATGAGTGTAGTTAATTTCTATAATGTACTTTGTACTTTCTAAAAAAAACTGTTTGAGCAATCGAACCCCAAATCTCCAGTGAGAGGCGGAATTTCAAACCACTATCCCATAAAACATTTGACATATAAAAACACACTCGACATTTGTTATAACAATCCGTACGAGCGAACGGCTCGAAACTGCTAAAGTTTCTAAAAAAGGAAGTAATGTCGAGAAACTCAGACAGAAAGTAGTGGCAACGAAACTAATTAACAAGTTGGGGCGGTCTCGTTCGGAGATTTCGTTAACGGAACAGTTATTTTTGACCGGAGTTTCCAACTTCTGCGTACGAGTGCTTATATGATTTCCATTAGGATTACAGGATTAAGGAGACTTCGACTCGGGAGTTTGGTTCGATACTATGTCTGTCTATGAATAGTGTTACAGGCTTTTTATATTGGAACAGCAAACGAGCATGCAGTCCACCTGATGGTAAGTGGTCACTACCGCCTATAGACATCTGTAAGCAACTTCAAATAGAACATGGATTCTGTGTGAAGTCAATCATAGATGCGTTGTTGCCGAGGACTATGATGGTCGCCTCATGTGGGCCGGCAACTACACACTTCTATCGGAACGCAAGAACTGCTTCACGCTGGAAATAGGTGTGGCGGTGGTACTTCCCCGGTCGAACTACAATGGTTCTACCACCTTTCTGCTTTGCGGACCTACAAAAGGTCTATTTTAATAATCACGAGTTGTAACTCACCTGATATTATCTGTATATAGAGCCCGGCTTAGTATGGAGTTACAGCTGTATCTATAGAATGTATCATTAAACGAAGTAATATAAATGCACATATGAAAATTATAAATGTGAAAGTGTGTTTGTTTGTTCCGCTTTCACGTCGCCACGTAGCTATTATATGATATGGTTTATATAATGGGAGATAGGAGGGTGGAGAGTGACGTAGGCTACTTTTTACCGCGCTCTCTTATGCCCATGAGAATATCGATGTTTTGTTAGTTGATACATATTTAGTCCTTCCAAATGTTGTTAATAGATGGCGTAAGTAAAACTAATTTGCAAGTTCTGAATCACGCTATCAAATGCTAATGTTAATTACCTTTGACCGTGCGTGCGAAGTCGCGGATAAGAGCTAGTGCATATATGAAAATTAAATTCCATTTCATCCACAACTTTTCAAGATTCCTGTAAAAAACCTGAAAAATGTGCTAAACGAGTGTCATTAGTGCGACAATTAAAAAACCCTCAAACCTTTGCGTGGAAAAATTCCCGTTCCCTAATCTTTGCGCTGTCAGCAGGAATTTTAATTGCACTCCGCAAAACGAGTCGATGGCGATGATGAGTCCACTTTAATTGGAATTATCTCCAGTTTGGGGTTTCCAGTAATGAATCTTAACGAGCGGGTTGACAATTAATGTTGGACTAGATCTAATAGAGCTTTGTGGCTTCAAAAGGTTCCAGGTTTTCTGGATTACTTGAGATTTGAGGATTACAAGTACGTTAATGTTAGAATGCAAGGCTATTAAACTAAATCTAGAATTAATATCTACTAGATAACTTTAACTAACTATTAATAGCTTATGTATTGTGTTAAGTTACGCGTTATTTAAAGTAAGTCCCGACTTTTTAATTTAGTTATATTACTAAAAAGATTCATGACAAAATTCAGTTAAGTGGGCAAAATTGTAATACAATTTTGAAATACATTTTCTCGTTACTTTATTATATTTTATTTAACATAAAATTATATATTAATACGTGAAGCAAAAACTTGTGATTCGTTTCAAGATACTTGCTAATATTTTCTTCAAATAATGCATAAAACATACATAAAATCAACTACAAACACATTACTCTCACTATCTTGCATTTGACACAAACACATACAATTTAATAAACGAAATAGAACATTCAATGTCTCGCTACGAAACACATAACGTCAACGTCGTATTTGTCAAAATACCCGCTATTGCTTTTAAATGCAGCTTAGATAATAAACCTCTTTATACCTTTAACGGGTGCATTCAAAATAAGTTGCAAATTATTACAATTCATTTAAATTAGAGAAATATTGGTGCTACTTTGTACAATTTAAGGTTTAGTTTTTTTCATTTAAATTGGGGTCGAATTTTGACCATTGTGATGGGTGACTAGTTTGTATTAATAGCTGCATGTTGCATATATCTATATATAGACTTGAAAGAAAAAAGGTTTAATTTTAGTCAAATATATAATAATAAGTTTTACAATAGGTTTTAATACATTAAACATAATCTTTACATATACTACAAGCAATTAACTACAACAGTGATTGCAATTTACTCAAAAACTTATTCAATTAAAAAATAGCAAAACAGAAATAAGCCTCGCACTAGACCTTAAGCCGGCGAAGTAGTAATCAAAGTAAATGAAAGCGCAAACTTATACTTTCTAAAGCGAACTTCATTTAAAGTTTAGCGAAGTGTGTTTAAGTTAAAATTCTGAGTAAAATATGCGAGTCCGCTTATAACATACATCATTAGTCGCAAATACGAACATTGGAGATGAAAACTTTATTTAACTCGTTGCGACTCCTAGACGCTACAAGCTAAGGTGAAGTAATCATGCTATGGACATTCCTATAATTAAATGCCGGGACGAATTTTAGTTTTTTGATGTTTGTGTGCCGTATGGCGTTGGTCTCAAATAGCGATAATTTCTTTTTTTCTATGGATGTAGAAATGTACTAAGAAAGAAAATCCAGGAGATGGGGAGCAATGTCTTCTTGTATACCATCAGTGCATATTGGTAATCAGCACGCATGACACGTTGGGTGACTTATTGTATGTATAAAATTGTTTTTGGACAAATGAAAACAAAATCTTCACGTACTAGTCTACTACTCGATTTCGGACATAGAAGCTGTTTTAGATATATCCATTACATACAAGTAAACAAGTAGACCTACAACTTACTAGATGTTTGTCTAACTAGGTATGACATTTTAGAACTCTTGGCGTATCGTGATCGATAAGGCAAGCGCATTTGCCCCTTGAGCGGTCGCCGGTCGCCTCAGCGGCGCACGCCGCCGGCACGCACGCTCACGTCGCGGCGAGCCCCCACAACTCGGGCTATACGATTATTCGACGTTTCTATTGTTCAGGAACCGGATATCGATGTTTTCCATATGTCATTTAAAGATTTCTGCAGTTCTGTCAGAATTGTATACAATAACAAAAATATCTTTTGTTGTTAAATTATATTAGTTTGTAGTGCGCATTGGCTCTGCTGTAGGCACAATAAGCAATTGCTTTAAATAAATAAAATAAATAAATAAGTCATATCCACAAGTTACCCCAACATGTATAAATACCTCTTGAAAGACCGGATGCTCCAATCATAACTTGAGCGCACTTGGCGTCGCAACGCGCTTCCGACGCAAACAGCCCGCGCCTCGCTTTGAGGCCTCACCTCCAATGTTTTCATTTACATTATTAGAACTGATCCATCGTTTTGTAGAGATACAATGCATTTAAATATGCCTTAATTTAAACAAAAATACAAAAGTATAATAACGACTACGAAAGTCGCTAGTAGTGATAATATACTTAGAAGATAGATATATAGAGTTAATTAATTTATTTTAGAATTTTAACTCAATATATGATCTATAAAACATATTTCGTTAAATAACGTGGTTTTCGGTTAGTACAACTGAAAAATACAGACAAAAATATATTATTACTTTAATGAGTAAAAGTAGTTTTTTTATAGTTGTTAGAGGTTTACTATATTGTCCTCTAAACTACTTTTGCAAATATAAGCGATGTACAGGCACATAAAACATTCGTTTTTACATGTAAGACGTATCCACAAGTTATCCCAACAGTTAGCAAGTCGTCCTGAAAGACCGGATGCTCCAATCATAACTTGAGCGCACTTGGCGTCGCAACGCGCCTCCGACGCAAACAGCCCGCGCCTCGCTTTGAGGCCTCACCTCCAATGTTTTCATTTACATAATTAGAACTGATTTATTGCTATGTAAAGATAAAAACTATTAATCTGTGTGATATTTTGACGACCCTCGTGGCGGAGCGGTTCCTATTCAGCACCAGTGTTTCCAGCATTATGTGTATGCGAATTGCAAATCATAAAAATACCTCAAAATTACTCAACATAATTTGTTAATCTGATGAATCGTTACCTAACGAACTGTACGTACTATGATGTTCTTTGAATATTTTTTTATGATTTTACAAATTACTAGTGGCAAACGAGCATGCTTACCAACTGCTAGTTTTATGGATTTATAACTTGCTACCCTATGTCAATCATGGATACGTTGCCACTCTGGAGGACTAGGGTTGTCGGACACCTGGAATTCCTCATAATAAAACTCTTATGTGACCAGTTTGAAACTTGGCAGGCGTAGAAGCTATTTAAGATTCGCCTCAACAGGCCCGAACTAGTCCGTTCCATTCAATGCCGTAAATAACTGAAAGCGATACTGGAATGGATCGCATTATCTGTCCGTATAGATAGATAGCTTTCGGGCCGAAAAGTTTCGAGTTCGATTCCCGGCCAGACATTGATTAACGTTTTTGATCTGGCTCTGCTTCTTTTTCTGTCCATAACACATTTAAACACATCATTCCATGTCAGAGGGTCTACTAGAGTGGAAATAATGCAAATTTTTAGGGGGTCATATGTATAACAAGAAAAATATGCTTTATTATACCTTATGGTTTACTATCATCGAATGTATTTATGTTTGTTATTTCCATTAGTATAAACTAACTAGCTAAGGGTATAATCGACTGTCCGGAGCTGTTAAGCGAAATAAGTCTCCGTGTGCCGTCACATAATTTTCGAAAACTACCCCTTTTGTCGATTCCGGTTGTGAAACGTAAATATAGAAGAAACTCATTTTTTCCGCGATCATGCAGATCTTTCAACGCAATTGCAGACACCGCTGACTTAGATCTTTTCCATACCAACGATACCCAACTTAAATCTAAGTTGACTAATAAGTTCTTCGAGTCACTATAATTTTTTTTTTATTTTTAATTTAAGTTTTTTTTTTTTTTTATACAAACCACCAATTATTATTATTATTATTTATTATCCTTACTGTTAAAGCAACATATTATTTATTTTCAGTCTTGTTAGTTTTTTGGAAAAAAAAAATATATATGCTCTAGTTTATTTGTGAAAACTTGTAAATGGCTGTAACTGTGTATTTATAATTTACTGTTATACTATGTAATTAAGCTGTAAGTTTTCCTAAGAGAATAAAATAAAAAATAAATAAAAATAAAATAATATTTCATCATTATTATATGGCCGGCTTACCTATGCGTTAATTAGTGGATTTAAATAAGTGTGAAAATTCCACTTCACTTTTTACCAATGCATGTGTACATCCTTACATAGACATATGTAAGACATCTGTTAATATCCTTAAATCTCATTTGAGGATATTAACAGATGCACGCACTTGACCAGCGCAGTGGGCTATGGCCTAAAACTTTCTCATTTTGAGAGAAGACCCGTGCCCAGCAGCGGGATAATAAGGGGTTAGTTGGTTGGATGCTCGCAGACGGTAAAGATCATTTAACATCTGATGCACTGCAAGGTCATTTGTATAAAAACGTAATTATGTAAAACAAACTTTAAGGATTTTTTATTTTTATTTTGTAAAAAGGTTTACTATTAAAAGGACATATGGTTTATAAACGACACTATGATATTGATTATTTCATTATTTTTCTATTATTTTTTTAACTTGTTAGTAACTTTCGTAATAGGACTCCGGTGGCACCGAGGCCTTCGAATTCATTTCTCAGTGGAAACAGCGTATCTGTATACTATGAAGAATTAATGGGATTGATAACAAATATTCATGGGCGGCAATGGCCGCTACTAGACATGGACTGCATAAGTCTTTGCTACTTCTTATCATATAAAAATGAATGTTTGTCTGATGAATAAATTGATTCTTGTTAGCAAAGTTGGCATTCATGAGGTCGCGAAAGTTTCTGGTGTATTTTTTTTGTGATGGCGTGGCAACGCGCGCAGGGTACAGCTAGTATTGCATAAAAATATCTTTTAAAAGACTTCGACGATTTTTTCCTTCAACTCAGCTTTGCAGAGTTTCTCATAGTTCGGATTCCACCAGCGTCTAAAGTTTGTCACCACTGTCTCATTTTTGGTTTCATCGTGTAATGTCCTACATAGAATGCATATGTCTGCTTCTTTTGGGGCTGCTTTGTATTCGTAGTGATTGTGCCAGCTGAAGCAAAAATATTCTATTTTAATTACTTTAAATAGAAATAAAAAAGAGATATTTAGGTTCATGAGGGACATTATTTTTTTTTTGTAATTTACAATCGTAAAATAGTTCAAATCATAATTCATATGAAGAATTCTATTCTTTTATAAAATTTACTTCGTTAATTCTTTGATCATTACGTTTTAGTAATAAATATTAAATACCACACTTAAAAGTTATGTTACATTTTTTAAACACGTGTAAAACTGCAAGGGCACAATTAAAATTTTGTATACTTACTTAAAATAGTTGTAATATTCCTCACGATTCTTAATAGCATTCGCTATTAATGATGCTACTGTATCAGCTTCTAATATTCCAGCATTAATGTATGAATTTGGCGGAAGAAACCTAAAAAAAAATCATTTAAATACATTGTTCAAACTCGTGCCTTCTACACTATGTTATAACTATATTTATATTCCACATTTACACTATCAAGTTTCAAATAGAGATTTGTAAAGACAATTTATATTAAATACGAAAGTTCGATCTAAATATACCTTGAATAATCTGCACCGCCGTAGACTATCGGGACAGCATAATGCTGTAAAGGGTATAATAGCTTCTCCGTAACATAATCTTCGCTCATAGAGTTCTCAAAAGCGAGGTAGAAATAGTAATCCGTTGTAAGGAGGTTTAAGCACTCGTCTATACGGTCTCTGGGACAGGTAAGGCTACCACACCAGCCGTAAATATCTAGTTTAAGTTTATACTTCGCCAAAGACTTTGAAATATTATTTGCAATATGATCTCTTTTGTTTTTTGAAAGGCAATTTGAAACGAACCATGCTGCAGCCTTCTTTTTGGTTTTAATTTTTTCTTTAATATGCCCAGGAGTGGGTTTCATTGGACTGATCCAAGACATGTTAATTTTTGGGCCAACAAATCTTCCTTTTTTGTCCTGGATGGTAATGTAAGACCAGCGTATATCGGAGTCTAGTTTGTAGCTCCAAGTCAAATTGTAATAGGAGTCGAAGGATGGGTCACAAATGGGATAGTTATCGGCTGATTCTGAAGCAGTGAATATGAATTTTTGGTAGGGAATTCTCATTGGTGGATGAGCGTCCCAGTTGTTTTCTACATCAAAAAGAATAGCATCGAAATGCCTTGGATCTACTAAGAGGCTTTTGTCATTTGTCAAGAAGCAGTTAAATTGGCTGCAGTTGTAGTTCAGAAAAGCATTTTGTCCATTCTCAAAAATCGACGAACTGTAATGCGAGAAAGCCTCAGTCCATTTTAAGATGTACTTTAAGTCCGTTGGTAACCTTTGTGATCTTTTAAAGTAAGTCTTAAGAGCTGTTATGTTATATCTATTCTTCTTAATTTCTCGATTTATCTTTCGTAACGTACCAGGAGTTCTGAATAAGTAATTAATTTCGAGATATTCGGTATCATTGTCTATTAAAACTGATTTTAATAAATGAAAAATAAGAGCGCTGTAAGCACTGATCAAAATCACTCTGAGTATCTTGGACATGGCGTGAAATGACTGTTACTGTGCCTTGAAGAAATGCAAATAAAAGTGTTTATAAACAAAACTCAGAAATTGTTACATCCATTGTTATACTTGAAGATGTGGGTGATTGCATTTTAATTTCAGTTTAAGCGAAGCGGGAAAAATTGCATTCCTCATATGCAAACAAAACGTAGAGTGGTCGACGGAAAAGCGAATATGAAGGCAATTATACTAAACAGAATTAAATTATGAAAATCTCTTTGTCCAGCTGAGCGCTCGACGACCGACCCGTAGCGCGGACAATATGCAAATGCCAAGAACACGAGTGGCGCCCTCTTAGCAAACTAAATTATTCACTTTTTAGGCGACAACGAATGCTTGTTTTTAAATGCAGACCGCATGTGTTTATTGCATATTAAGTGTGAGATTTTCTGCTATTTCTGCGACAATATTTTTGCAAGGGTATTTTAATTCTTAAATGAATACAATGTTGACAGATCTTAGGAAAAATACGTAAGGGATGAAAAGTAATAAATACTTTAATAATGATGAAATTGATATTTTGAATTTTTTGATTTGATTTTTGTCTTATACTTACTCTAAAAAAAATATACAGATATGTCTCCTATACCTTGTGTTACGGACGACGGCGTCAGTACAAAAATAAGTTAGAATAAGATAGGCATATATTGTTATCCCACTCTAAATATACGCAATGTCAATAGATGTAAGAAAGCGACAGCGCTATAGGAAAGAAAGAGATGCAGAGTGGTGCCGTGTGCAAAAGTGGCTCGCACGTGATTGGTGGAGAGGCCGGTACCGCTGACTACCATACCCTGCTAATGTAAGAATATAAATAGTACTTAAGCACGCCTAATGCATTGTTGATCTTGTTGGGTACTTGGCATACATCAATAAATAAGATTGAAGAGCAAAATACGAAGTTTTTATTGAGACGCTACGATCTACATTCTACACCTTGCATTATTTATTTTTAGATAACGGAAATACATATATACCTCGATATCCCCAAAATATAAAAAATAGACAAGCCTATAAAGATTTGTCGTTTGATCCAGAAATCAGCATCTCTATAACCGCACCTTTTGCCACTTGAGGGGCTTACCGAAGTCTCTCCCACATGTCGCTGAGGAGAGTTCAAATATACTAGCGCATGAAGGCTTACTAGGTCTCCTAAGAGCGGAAAGAGCAGGAATCAATCTGCAATATTCGAAAATTTTGAACTGCAAGAGATTTCAGCATGAAAGCAACCATGAAAATAATTAAACTTATATACATACTAGTACATACTTTTGTTCTTGTATTTTGTGACTTCAGTACTTAGTAATTATTATTTTATCATATCTTATTTATTTATTTATTAATAACGAAGGAGGATAGACATATTCCATGGCAACGAATTTTATATAGAACAGGGGTATCTGAAGTCAATTATAAGTTTGTTTCGTTTATTGACGGGTAAGGCTGTCAGGTAACTCCCTTATCGAACTATGTATATATACACTTTTATATGAAGCGACCATCATAGTCCTCGGGAGTAGCAACGCATCTGTGATTGACTTCAGACAGAACCCATGCTCTGTATGTAGTCACAGATGTCCCTGGGGGGCAGTGAACACTTACCATCAGGTGGACTGTATGCTTTGTTTGCTACTTTATTAAGATAAAAAAAACTATAATTCTACCACCCCGCTAATCATATCTCCATAAAAACTTTCTCGTCAACTTATTATTGCCCCATTGCAGAGTACGGGGTTCATTCACGGTAAGAGAGTTGAGTCTATAGACAACCGCGCCGGCCAAGTGCGAATAGATACCTTTGAAAGTCTTTTTCTAAAGAACTCACAAATTTTCCCTTTATTGAGAAGCACCGATAATTAGTGTCTAATACCCACATATTTTAGAAAAATCGGTGACACGTGCCTAAGTTTCAACATTTTCTTCCTGATCTTAGACATAGTATTTCTACTGTGCCTTAGACTCTCGATTCAGTGGCCGAATTTCAACCGTTAGGGCATTATTGTTCCGTTCCTGTAGTTTCAGGATCAGAATAGGGCTACGGTATCCCCTGCCTGTCGTAAGAGGCGACTAAAAGAGGCTTTCGGGATTTCTGGCAAGCCCGGGAAGGACGGCGGCGTGTGTGGTCGCATATCGTCGTAAAGACCAAACGGAGTGGTGGGACGAGCCACTCACCTATAAGGAGCCCGATGTGCAACGCGTTCAGACGACTCCATTTGCGTTCCTTTGGAGATCCCGGAGTCCTCTTTGTAGCGCTGAGGACGGACACAGGAGGGGGGAGGGGGGGTTAGTGTGGTGAAAATCCCACATAACCCTTCATCGCTCCCACGGCGTCTGGTACCTTTTGAAGGTCAAAAAGAAAGAAAAAAGTAAAAAAAGGCCTTTAATGTTTGAAAACTTAAAAATATATAAAACCAACGATGCTAAACCGCGGCATATTATAACTGTGTGATGTAATTTGAAATTCCGTAGACGCAGCTCGGACGCGTACAACCGTTAAATGAATGAACTTTTATAACTTAAGGTCTCAACTCGGCGCTTTAATACCGACTTTGAGGCTTGCCTTGTATGATGAACAGCGCTCTTACTTTTAATGACTTTTCGCTAATATTCAGAGGTTCGCTTTTGGGGGAAAAAAGTTTGGGAAACCGTGAATTTTGGACGCCGATTAACAAAGATACGCTATGGGCACGTGGATACACGTTTCTTGTGGATTCGTTTGTAGGGTGCTTACTTTTTACTGGTTTACTTCGGGTATTAAATTAAAGTACAGGGAAATTTGGTGAAGTTTGTTAATATTGGGTGTAATTTAAGAACGTGAATTTAGGACTGCCTGTGATCTATTGATCTGAGCGCCATTAATAAGAAACGAAAAACCATATATCTATATTGACGACCCGCGTGGCGCAGCGGTTTCCAAACCGGTCTGACGCGCAATGGGTTCTGGGTTTGATTCCCGGCCAGACAGGTATCTGAATGATGAGTTTAGATTCATGTTCTGGGTCTTGATGTTTGTGTATTCGTCTTGTGTGTGTCCATGGTACCCACGACACAGGACAAAAACCTAGTGTGGGGGCTATGAGTGTAAAAAGCGTGTGTGTGTATATATTAGTTTGCTTTTTTGCTGCTATGGAATAGGATGCCATGCGTTCGATGTTATGCATTCTTCTTTAGGATTGCGTACCTTTTTTTTTTTTGTTTTCGGTTTCCCACCTTCAAAAGGTACCCGACGCCGTGGGAGCGACGCAGGGTTATGTGGGATTTTTACCACACTAAAACCCCCCCGGTGGCCGTCCTCGGCCCTAAAAGAGGACTCCGGGAACTCGGTCCGGCCGCAACCGGAATCCTCTGAGCGCGTTGCCCCATCGGGCTCCTCCCAGATGGGTGGCTGGGCCCACCGCTCCGTCTAGTCTTTACGACGGTATGCGACCACATATACCGCCGTCCTTCCCGGGATCGCCTGACCGAACGATTCGAGCTCCCACTCTAGCCGCCTGCAACCCCGGAAGCCCCATTTAGTCGCCTCTTACGACAGGCAGGGAATGCCGTGGCTCTATTCTGATCCCGAAACTACAGGGACGAGGATTGCGTACCTAAAGTTATCACTGTTGCAGTTAGGCATAGGTATGTCTGTGGTGTCTCCTGATTCTAAATATCTGCTTAGTAATCTCATTCTACATTCTACCCAACTGGACTACTACAGCTTAGGTTCGGCCGAGTATCGCTAATTTCGTTAATTTGCTTCAAAGAGTTGAACAGTTCCATTACTTTGTTATGGATCCTATGATCAGAACCTTATCAAATATTTATCAGAGTGCCCCTGAAGTACACTCTTTCAAATAAAAGAGAAATCATCAAAATCGGTTCGTGGGATATATAGTTATTCGTGCATTTCGTTAATGCAAATTTGAGACTTATGCGCTTTTCTTATGGATGCCATTGTCAAAAGTGAACTAAAAAAATGGGATTCCATGACACGCAATACCTTTCAATTAAAAAAAAAATCATCGAAATCGGTTCACCCAGCCCGGAGTAATCAAGTAACAAATATAAACAAATACAGACGAATTGATAACCTCCTCCTTTTTGGAAGTCGGTTAAAAACTCATGCCGCCTACAAAAATATTCTATAAACTGACATTGCTTCATTTTTATTTATAGTAAATAATTTTCCGTCAGTAAGACGAGCCATACTTAATTAATGAAAATAGGCAGCAGGCCGATAAGTCATTGGAATCCGCAAAATACTTCAACAGCAAGTCTTTTCATTTATGGAAACTCTTTCCAAGTTTCGGTTTTCGCGCCATCGGCCGTTCATCCTATTAGCGATAATTAAACCGAACCAATTCTGGTTTTCATTTTCATGTTGCCTTTTTATTTCATGCTTCTATTAATTCGACCCTCATTCCATTTCTGGGACAGCTCAATGATACAATTATTCAAGACTAGCTGTGCCCGCGACTTCGTCCGCGTGGAATAGTTATTTTGGGCATAATTTATTTTTGCAAACAACCTCCTCAGCTTTATAAATTATAGCTGTCACCCACGACTTTGTCCGTTTCATTTTCTATTATTATTTTAGACAATTTAGTTTTGAAAAGAACATAGCTAACTCATATAGCTCATATATAAAAAAATAATTGTGAAATTATTAGAACCTAAAACAAAATATCCTTAAAACAAAATCAAATAGTATTTAAAAAGTATTATTACACGACGATAAAACGACGCAAGATCTCTAAGATCTATATCTTCTAAGATGTTCATTGAAATTACATGATGTCAAAGACAATTTTGTTCACAATTAAATACTTTAAATCGACAACACATTTATTTGGACAAATATTAATATTATTACGTTGATACAACTCTTAACTAATTTCGACCGAATTTGATTACCATAAAAACGGTTCTAGTGAGTTAATCTTAAAAGATAGACATATACTGTCGCAGAGATTTTTTTAGATCATTTCAAGAGAAATAATTCTTTCATACATATATTTTTGGTATCTTGTACCGTTTTCGCAGCGCACGCAACGGAAACCCACAAGGATGAATAATTTGCCCCGTTTTTTTCACATTTTCCATTATTTCTTCGCTCCTAATAGTTGCAGCGTAATGTTATATAGCCAAAAGCCTTCTTCGATAAATGGTCTATTCAATACAAAAAGAATTTTTAAATTCGAACCAGTAGTTCCTGAGATTAGCGCGTTCAAACAAACAAACTCTTCAGCTTTATATATTAGTATAGATATAGATATCGGGATATACTTTTTCAACTAACTCCTCCGCATTTGAACGAAGACGTATCGATATAAAGATTGATTTTGACTTTTCCGGGTAACAAAGCACTATTATCTACTTGAAGTAAATCATTAGAAAATTGGAATATCACTGAACAGCGATATATATTCTAAGTTCATATTTTGTTTCACGTGGTCAAAGATAAGATCTTTTAAGAGGTGCATCGGGCTATTTGTGCGCATAAATAGTTCTTTGTAAAGCAGAAGACAGAATCAAAACACTTTTACAATTCGTAAGAACAGGGCGCACCCGCTCGCAGGGCGCTGCCGCACCCTGCTCGCTTATTTTTTATGTTTTCTTTTATGTTCCAACCTAACCTAACCCATCCTGTTGAAAAAGCTACAGCTAAATCCAACTCTTAATAATAACATGACAATACTCCTGCATTTTCAGGATTTAGGTATTCAAAGTGACACTTTTCATCATAATGTTCTCTCAGGAACGGGTCGTAATGTATTGTAATCAATAAATACCAAACTCATACGGCTTAAGTAGGTTGTGTACTTAGATTATCAGGGTTGATGAATTGAAGTTTAATTTATTAATCACATTTCAGTTTAATGAGCTGTCATTAAACTCATAATATATACTAAAAACAACCGTAAGCATTATGTGACTACCTTTTATAATTTAGGCTTGCACTATCCCTTATCATCAGGGAGAGGAGTTGAAGGTAAAAAAATATCCCGCGTCTTTGTTTAGTATTCTTATTACTTATACGTAAGCACTTGCGAGCCAACTTCTATAGCTTGGGCTTGCAGTACCCTGCATCATCAGGGCTGAGGAGCTTATGGTCGAAATTGTCATCATGTGTCTTTGCTTAGTAATTATATTACATACCCGAAAGCACTAAATGGCCAACTCCTATGGCTTAGGCTTACAGTACCCTGCATCATCAGGCTTGAGGAGTTGAAGATCGAAATTTTCATCTTGTGTCTTTGCTTAGTAATTATATTACATACCCGAAAGCACTAAATAGCTAACTTCTATGGCTTAGGCTTGAAGCACCCCTGCATCATCAGGGTTGAGGAGATGATGGTCTAAATTTTCATCTTGTGTCTTTGCTTAGTAATTATATTACATACCCGAAAGCATTAAATGGCCAACTCCTATGGCTTAGGCTTGCAGTAACCTGCATCATCAGGCTTGAGGAGTTGAAGATCGAAATTTTCATCTTGTGTCTTTGCTTAGTAATTATATTACATACCTGAAAGCATTAAATGGCCAACTCCTATGGCTTAGGCTTGCAGTACCCTGCATCATCAGGCTTGAGGAGTTGAAGATAAAATTTTTGTCCCACGAATTTGTTTAACAATCTTATTATATATCCATAAAAACAAATTGACTTACTTCTACGGTTCAGGCCAATACGGCCAATACGGTTCAAAGTTCAAAGTTTTTTTAGGAAAAAAATTGACCTTCTTTTTTTGCTTAGCAATCTCATTCTACATTCAACCCAATTGGACTCCTACAGCTTAGGTTTGGCCGAGTATCGCTAATTTCGTTAATTTGCTTCATGGAAATGGATCCTGTGATCAGAACCGTATCAAACTCATCAGAGTACCCTTGAAGTACATTCTTTCAAATAAAAGAAAAATCATCAAAATCGGTTGGCGGGAAATTGAGTTATTCATCTATTTATCGCGCACATCGTTAATGCAAATATCAGACTTATGCGCTTTTGTTATGGATGCCACTGTCAAAAGTGAACTAAAAATAAATGGGACCCGACGACACGCACTACCTTTCAAATGAAAAAAAAATCATCCAAATCCGTTCACCCAGTGCGGAGAAATCGAGTAACAAATATAAAATTAAAAAAAAAATAATAATAAAAAAAATACAGACGAATTGATAACCTCCTCCTTTTTGGAAGTCGGTTTAAAACTATGTTTTAACATAAAAATCAAAGCGAAAGGGGATTTTTATTGAGGTGGCCTCAAAATTGACTGACTTTCATACAAACTTACATCTCCTATTAGGGTTAACTTGGGAGGGGGGGGGGGGGATCAGAAAATTCATTCTTAACTGACGTCTACGTCATAAAAGGAACCCCTAGTAAAAATTATATTCGTATCTTTAGCAGTTTAGGCTCTACGATGTTTATTCAAAAGATGAGTGAGAGAGCATCCTTTCGTTTTTATATAAGTATATATAGATATAGAGATATAGATTTGTATAGTATCAAATAACATAGGTACACACATAACCAATAAAAAAATCATAACTAAGGAATACATTTTACAGACCATAACGTGTTTAGTTTCAATCAATTCAACTATGCAGTTACATATCTTGTTAACACTCATCGAACACAGAATAAATACTGCGTAGTTTTAAATTGACATAACTTTTTTATTTATAAACCGATTTACATAAAATAAACACTAAATGTTAAGTGAAGTTTCCCACAACACATCAGTGAAAATTATATTCAAATTGGATAAGCCGTTTCTGAGATTAGCGTTTTCAAACACACAGACAAACAGACAAACAGACAAACAGACAAACAGACAAACAGACAAACAGACAAACAGACAAACAGACAAACAGACAAACAGATAAACAGACAAACAGACAAACAGAAAAGATTTCTAAAAACCATTATTTTGGGTTCTATATCGTATTAAAGACCTCTAGAAATGGTTTTCACCTAAATTTATTCCATGTACAGACAGCGACCTCTTACAGATTTATTATAGTATAGATTTAAGTTCGAATAAAAATATTTTTAAAAGCATAATTTATGTTACGCCAAAAAAAATTGAGAAATGAATAAAAAAATCGTAAATAAATAAAATATCTAAGAGTTCTCTATAATATTGAAGGAAGATTATTAAAAAAAAAAACTTTAATTTTAATTGGAGGGCATTATTTAAGTTTAAAGTAATTTTCATGTTTTATGTTTAATGTTCATCGAGGCGTGTATAGCTTATGAAAACTTAAACATGTGAATATTTTGGGAAAGCCAGGTAAAAATTAAACAATGATATATATTAAAATGCCATTTACCATATGTAGTTACTACTCAAGTTTTCAATTCTAGGAATTTTTAGGTTAGAACAATACTTTTAACATAAAAGCTTCAAATTGACTCGAGAAACTTCGTTTCGCCAAAAATTCAAAAATCTAAAGTTATCAGTATTCCTCCACTATTGTGTATGTGTTGTATATAAAAAAACCTTCCTCTTAATTCACACTATTAAAAAATCAGCGTTAAAAACCATCGCGTACTTTTAAAGATCTAAGCATACATAGGGACATACAGTGTGAAGCTATTTTGTTTTATACTATGTAGTGAAAGTTATTGTTTTCAATCTTAATTTCCCAATAATATTATACTGTTGTAATTTCATTGTTTCAAATTTTATTCGCAACCAAATTCATAATTCGTTTGCGCTAAGTGGAACTGAAGAATTATGAAATTGGTGTTACATTTAGGTGCATACAATCTTTACACGAAGTGAATAATATAAGGTAAGATTGTTATTTATACTAATAACTCATACAAATGTTCCAAATTTGCTTTTAGGGCTGCTACAATTCAACCCTTGTATTATTTTGGCATAATTTTGACGGACGACTGACTTAAAATCTAGGGGTGCGATTAAATTATTTGCTGAGCCCCGATTTGATTGGTATGTGAAAATTAAGGATTTTTTTTGTATACTCTGTTTTTCTTATTTGTCATATTTTGATCACGTTTTGAATGATCACATATATACATACATACATATTTTATTAGAATACTTAATGTCAATGTCATGTTCGTAGCTTTAACAACAAAAGCGAACCTTTTATTTTATTTTTTTGTGACGGGGAGGAAACCTTCAAAAGGTACACCGAAGCCTTGGGAGAGACTCCGGGTTATGTGGGTTTATTACCCACTAAAACCTTTTCGGTCTTTCTCAGTGGACGGTATGTGTGGCTGCATGTCGTCGTAGACACCAGGTGTAGGAGGACAACTACATGTCGCCCAAGAGACGAGCCCATGAGGGGCGCCGCGCTAGGGGGCACCGGTGCGCTCCATTAGAGATCCCAGGGTCCCCTGCAAGCGCTGAGGAAGCTTTAGTAAAAGATGCGAACCGACAATAATATATTTAAGTCTTTTTTATTTTTATTGCTTTAGTTATATCTATATAGTTTTTGAGACATCGAATAGTTAATTACTATAAAACAACCGCCCACTTAAAAAAAATAGCTTAAACTAAAAGCAAATATTTTAAAGCAGTCGGTATTTTTTTTCCTAAATTTAACAATGATAGTTGCAATTTGATATTTTTGATGTACATTTTATCTTACTACTTTTGATTACAGTATAGTTGTATTTGTGTTTCACTACATAGTGTAAAATAAAGTTAGTTTCCGCTGTCTGTCCCTATGTACGCTAAGATCTTTAAAACTACGCTACGGGTATTAATGCAGTTTTTTTTTTATTGATTGAGTGATTCAAGAGGAAAGTTTCATGTATAATGCATGCATAATATAGTGGAGAAACACTGATAATTTTAGATTTTGACTTTTAGGTGGAACGAAGTACGCCGAGTCAAGCTAGTATGTAATATAGTGATGTATTATTTTTAACTTGCATACATATGTTTGCGTTTTAGTTTCTGAACCATCGGCATTTCCTATTAACGATGGCTATGCAAAGCGGATTATGTTAACTTTATATTTCATTTTCACGTTCCCACAAAACTTTCATGCCCATTAAAGTTCCTATCCTAATCCGGGATTAACAGTTTCCCATAGCTTTTGACTGACTTTCGAAATTATGAGATTAGATGAAATTATATCAGAGATAATAGTTTGTTGTATTTTAGTCTTATATCAGGATTGATCCTGATATGTGTTTATTTATTTATTTCGGATCACCTACATAGTTTACACCAAATTATAATATAAAAAGAACAATAGTCATTCACTTCTTACAATGTGTTAACCTATATCCAGTCTCAGGGTTGCTGGAAGAGATTTCATTAGAAATAAGCAGTATCTTTGCACTTAATGTTAATTTTAAGTTCTCGTTGTATTTAATTTCTATGTGTGTGTGCATAAATAAATAAATAGTCTACAATAAGGAAAAGCTAAGTGCAACTACATTTATAGGTGAAGACTGCTTGCAAAAAGGACCGAGTAACATGTAAGTCAAATGATAATAACAATAATAATATAGAAAAGGAACTTTTTTCTAGAATAAAATTAAAATTAAATTAAGTTAATTTAATTAAGTTCTCTTGATAAGCGTTTTTTTTATATTATTTACGGCCAATATTTCGATGCAGTATGAATCGTGTTCACGAAAAATCGGCCTTGGCGGGGAAAATTGTCTAGAATTAGTGGCAGATAAACCTACCTACTTTACATCTAGTTAGTTTTTCATTTACATCGTCTATGGTCCACCAATTCGCACTTGGCCATCGCGGTGGACTATGGCCAATGGCTCCCTCATGTGCCCAACAGTGGGATAATAATGGGTTGACAGGGGTCTATGTTCCGGACTTTTTTAGGAACTCTCTGCTATTTAGTTTTTCTTCACTTGTAAGGATAATCATTCTCAAATACATACTATGTATTTCCAAATTTAAGGCCTGCGATTCGATCCTCATATCCCCGATTGGGAAGCAGAATTTTAAACCACTACGCTCTGATTCATTTCGATTTCGAGTTTCCCTTCTCAAAATTTCCACAATTTAATCTGACCCTTGTATTTATCCTCATAACTTTAATTACAGATTGGCTTTCGTAATGAGGGGTTGGATTGGAATTAAGATTATTCGTTTTACGGTTTTAATTTGCAAGGAAAATGATGTTGTTGATTTGTTAAATTATCCAACTAATATTTCATTTGTGAATATTGTCCTTTTTGCGAAAGCGTTCATTTGTGAAGTAATCTTTGAAAGGTGTGTGTGATATCTTACGAGGCTATCATCTTAGTTTAGAACTTACTTTGACTTAAGGTAGAACAATTATTCTGCTCTAATCTGACTGAAGGCCACTTATCAATAGGTCATAATATATGTATGTTCGTTTGCTGTTTCTACATTATAAAAATTGCAAATCAATCAACATTATATGAATAAGCTAACACAAACTTTTATGTTTCCACTCCGGTTGCCTCACACCTATTAGGTACCGTCTAGGGAAGCGTTATGTACAGTTATATTTGGTCTATAGAGTGTGGTGGAGTCATATACGTATTCGTTACAATCTAACTTAGTTTTCAGGAATAGAAATAGGAATAGTTTTCTTTAGAAATTAATTGTCACTGGTTTTCGGTGAAGGAAAACATCGTGTAGGAACTTCCACACCCGAGAGTTCTTTAAAAAAAAGTTTTCTGGGGTGTGTGAAGTCCAACAATTCGCATTTGGCCAGCCCGGTGGACTACTCTCTCATTTTGAGAGAACACCCGTGCCCAGCACTGTGACAATAATGGGTTGACGACGACAGGAATAGAAATGCATTTAAAGATAACTTTAGGCAATACTGATCTTCCAGACGAAGCGGTGGGCCCAGCCGCCCATCTGTGAGGAGCCCGATTCGTTTGGAGATCCCAGAGTCCTCTTTGTAGCGCCGAGGACGGTCCCACGGCGTCTGGTACCTTTTGAAGGTTTCTCCCTTGAGAAAATAAAAAAAGGCAATACTGATCTTATTTGGGGTTGATTACAGATAAACATGGACTGCAGTGACCGCTTACCAGTAGGTAGAACTCATGCTCGTTTGCTACTTCCATATTGAAAAAAGCTAAGACCGTTTCTGTTTGAATGTTGCTGTTTTATTTGGCAATTAATGTCATTTTGTTTGGTTTTTATACATTGGATTTGTTGTTATGAATTTTCTATAATATTTATGGTCGAATTTCGATTTCGTAAATGTATGTTAAAATAATCCGTAACTGGGTTAAAATATTTTGTTTCTTAAGCAGCTTTAAAGCAAAGGATTCGCTTTGCAATTAATACAACCAAAACCATCCCATCATCCCAAAAGTCAATCCGTAATTAAAGTTATCCTGAAACAATCCGGGTTCAGATTAAGCTGTGAAACTTGTAAAGCTATGAAAAGAGGGTCAACATTGGAATTAAACTCGATTTGGATTAAAATACAGCAGATTTTTAATTATTTTCTGACTGAAGTAGCAGAGGAGCATGTAGTCCACCTGATAGTAAGTGGTCACTGCCGCTCATGGACATCTGTAATCTGTAATCAACTACATACAGAACATGGGTTCTATCCAAAGTTAATCACAAATGCGTTGTTACTTCCGAGGACTATGATGGTCGCCTCATATAAAAGTGTCGTATATAAAAGGTATATCACTACAGACAGCGGAAAGCGACTTTGTTTATACTACATAAAACAAAGCCGCTTTCCGCTGTCTGTCCTTATGTATATTTAGATTTTTAAAACTACGTCACGGATTTTAATGAAGTTTTTTTTATTTGATACACTGATTCAATAGGAAGGTTTTTATGTATAATACATGCATAATATAGTTGAGGAACACTGATAATTTTAGATTTTTGACTTTTAGGCGGAACGAAGTTCGCCGCGTCGAGTAGTATTATAAATTTCTTCAAACAACAAAAATAACTGACACCATAAAACATTGCCCTAAAAAACAAAATTTTATACGCAATGTTAAATCATTTCGACGCGCCAAACTATTACTGGCGCTGAAAAATCCCTTTTGAAAACGTTATAAATTACGAGTGGGTACATGGACAGCGGGGAATAAAATTATCACCTCGCCTGACTCAGCGGGTTTAACTTCATTTTAATAAAAATGAACGAGGGAGAAAAAATTACGTCAGACTTGCCAATGTCTCCGCGACTGCTGAGTTTCTTTTTGATTTTTTGCCACGACTTTATTCGATTGAAATGTTTGAGTTTGGCATAATTAAGTTTGTACAGCGGTGATGAGTGTTACGTGATTTCGTCAGAAAACAGAAGAATGAGTACGAGTAGGAGTTTAGTCGTTTCTCTATGTAGGACAGGGTTTATGTGCGTATTATAAATTAATTATCACTGCTTTTCGGTGAAGGAAAACATCGTGAGGAAACCTACACACCCGAGAGTTCTTAAAAAAAAAGTTCTCGGAGGTGTGTGAAGTCCACCAATTCACACTTGGCCAGCGCGGTGGACTATGGCCTAAACTCTCTCATTCTGAAAGAAGACCCGTGCGCAGCAGTGGGACAATAATGGGTTGATGGGACTATGTAGGGACATGTAGTATTACAATGTTCAATCTGAATCGCGAGAGTGTGAGTGTTGCATTACTGGGAAAATATGTATATGTATGTGTATAGAGACGGCTGTGTCCGTCGCGTAAGTGAACAGTCTAAAATATACACGGTTAACGGAACACGTATTTTTATTTCATAGTCCCAGATCCGTATAGGTAACACTTTACATTACCTAAGCCCTATTTTATTTTTATCTGATTGAAATAGCAAACGAGCATGCAAACCACCTGATGGTAAGTGCTCACTGCCGCCAATGGACATCTGTAAGCAACTTCAAATAGAACGTGGGTTCTATCTGAAGTCAATCACAGACGCGTTGCTTTTCTCGAGGACGAGGATGGTCGCCTCATATAAAAGTGTGCCGGCAACCACACCCTTCGATCAAGCAAAAAAAAAAGTTTCTTAAGCATTATTCATGTTTTACCTCATCATTTCAATGTACACTGCAAATAATTGGTAGAAATGAAAACGTAAGCGTACATTGTACATTGAAATGTATGAGACATTTCAATGTATAATGTACGCCTACGTTACAAAAAAAAGGACAATGCTCGGTTGCGTTGCGGTGGAAGGGTGTGGTTGGGTGCACTATTATAGTCGGCGACCATAGTCCTCGGGAGTAGCAATGCATTTGTGATTAACCTCAGATAGAACCCATGCCCTGTTTGAAGTTCCTTACACATGTCCATGGGCGGCAGTGACCACTTCATCAGGTAGGCTGCATGCTCGTTTTCTACTTCAATCCCTTAAAAAAACCTTTGCTAAGACTGATTTTGTTGGGAGTTTATCAACTTCTTTGTTACTTATCACCAGGTACATTGAACTGGTTTGAATAAAGATATCGTTGTAATCTAATGTTTGAAACTTGCTCTCTCAATCTTAACGTCCGATGGAATCCGATCCGATGGAGTCCAATCGGAAGATTCAAGCCATGGCACGCACCACTGATTTATGTGCGTATTAGAAATTGATTAATGCATAAACTATGCAGTTTTCGGTAAAGGAAAATATCGTGAGGAAACACACACCAGCGCAATATCGAGCATAGCCCTCTCCATAGCACGCTGAGCGTCTTTGAGCCTTATGTAAGCACTAGCTGTGCCGGCGACTTTGTCCGCGTGGAATGGTTTTAATACATATATTTTGGTATATTGAACCGTTTTCGCAGCGTACGCAATGGAAGCCCTCAAGGATGAATAATTTTCCTTGTTTTTTTTTTTCTATTTTCCATTATTTCTTCGCTTCTTATAGTTGCAGCGAGATGTTATATAGCCTAAAGCCTTCCTCGATAAATGATCTATTCAGCATAAAAATAATTTATCAATTCGAACCAGTACTTCCTGAGATTAGCGCGTTCAAACAAACAAACAAACTCTTCAGCTTTATAATATTAGTATAGATGAGGTCTACAATGAAAGACCAGTATGATAATAATTTATTTTTATAAAAAAAAAAAACAATAAATTGAATAAAGCCGTCTGAACTACGACCTTCGTGGTTGAGGTTTAACATTTTATAAAATTTTACATTTCTGGAATTACTTTTAAAACGTATTCTTCACCAAGTAAATTATATTCCGTGTTAAAATAGAAATATAATTCTTTGCAAACTTCATACGTTACTATAAAAAGGTTTTAATTTTTCATTGTACCTTTCTATTTTAATTTAAAAAGCTAATGTTATTGCTTGAAATTTTCTAGATGGAATATTTTATGAAATGTCATTTCTCTCAGTGAACCGTCACTCAAAAGTTATTGCAGTCCGCCAGTCAAGGTTATTGACCTTTAAAATGATAGATACCTATTGTGCTTTCATTTTTATTAACGACCCGTGTTGGCGGAGGGGTTTTAATACTGATCTGATATGCAATGGGTTCCGGGTTCGATTCCCGGCCAGATAGGTTTCTGAATGGTGAATTTAGATTTCTGTTCTAAGGCTGGGTGTTTTTGTATTCGTCTTCCGTTAATGATGTCAATGTTAAGCGTTCAGGTCATGCTTTCAACGACCCGCACGAATCAATCGGCACGCGGCAATCATACTAACCAGTGGAGTCCGGGTTCGATTCTCTTACAGACATACATCTATATTTGAGTTTCAATATCAATTCTGGGTTTGACTGTTCAATACTTGTGTGTTCGTTGCGCCCACGATAAAGGGAAAATATGTCAGACAATTAATGTAAGAAGGTTATGTTACCTAATATATTAACCTAAAAGTGATCATTAGACAAGGTCATGGTTGTGGTTCAACCATTCAACCCTTTGCATTCCAATAAGTAGGAGCCTCTTACTATTTTAGGACTAAGTGATTAAGAATGAAAGAAGAATTTAGTCAAAAGACGTAAAGGAACTAAACTCATCATTCAGATACCTGTCTGGCCGGGAATCGAACCCGGGACCTATTGCGCGTCAGACCGGCATGGTAACCACTGCACCACGCGGGTCGTCAAAGCTTGCAAGGTGGTAGAACGCACATAAAACATATGTATATGGTTCGATCAGGGCGGTACCACCGTCACACCTATTTCTAGTAAAGCGGTTCTTGTGTTGGTGGAAAGGTGTTTTTGCAGGCTCACTTTCATCATCTTAGTTCTCGGGAATTGTAACGCATCATCCGTGATGGACTTCAGATAGAACTTATGTTCCGCATAAAGTTTTTTACAGATGTAGGACACCTGATGGTAAATAATTATTGGGCGGCAGTAATTATGTACTATCAGGTAGACAGCATGCTTCCTTGTTTCAATCGGATAAAAAAGATAAAACACCTGTACTTTGTTGATCTTTAAGTGTCTATTTAAACATTATAACAGCTATGTTAACTACTAAATAATTCACTAAATCAGACTGATATATAATATTTGTATGTGAATCTCAATTACAATTTGATAAGGGTGGTTATAGTGTCAATCGAGATATGATTGAGGTAGATTTGTAATTCTCTAATGCGTATCAATTATTATCATTTAATATCATTTGGTTTATGATTTTGTAACTTCAGATGAGGGACCCCTTACTGTCTCCCTTATTCTGACGTGGGGCATAATATGTGACGTTAGGTACGAATAATTTATAGAAAATCAAACTTCTAAATTTCATTGAATTTCAGTCTATAGCTAAATTGTATTATTAATTGCAGCTATACATTTATATTCTAAAAATTATTTTAAACTAGCTTATGTCTTAATCTTAATAAGTCTTAAACTATGTGTGAGCCAAATTTTAGCTAAAATTTAAATAAGATTTAGTGTTGTGTTTATTTAGTGTTGAAAAGACTGGTTGACCTGTCTTTAAACGTTAGTGTTTAATCCTGCCAAAAAATATAAAATTTATAGTCATTAGACACATAAATTATAACTTTTACACATAAAATATACATTTATATTAGTCATGAGACACATTTAGGCACAAAATCTTACAAAATTAATTCTAACGTCACAACCTAGACAGAGAGTGAAGCTATATCGTGTAACTTGGAGCGAGACATTTGGCATTAATCCAAAAAATTAATTGGAGACAAGCGGGGCCCAAATGCACCAAGTAGTTCCGAGTGAAGGCACTTGGTAAGTAATTAGTGCAATCACGGTAAATCACGTTTCGTCAAGCACTGTGCTTGGGACGAGTGAGCTCTTACTTTATAGGGGGCGTTTATAAAACTAAATGAATTATAGTTGAATTGAGGTTACATGTCGCATGGTGACGTGTAAAAATAGCACCAGACTGTCTTTCCGTGGATGTCGCAGGCGACTAAGGGACAAAGTTCAGAAGACGTTGGCAGCGTTTTTCTTTATAACATCCTACTAATGTCATAGAGAAAAACGTTTCCAACATCTTTAAAAGAATAATTGGAGACTATCGAGCCCCAAATGCGCCAAGTAGTTCCGAGTGAAGGCACTTGGCGAGTAATTAGTGCAATCACGGTGAATCACGTTTAGTCAAGCACTGTGCCTGGGTCGAGTGAGCTCTTCTTTGTAGGTGGCGTTGATAAAACTAATTGAATTGAGGTTACATGTCACATGGTGACGTGTATGAATAGTACCAGTCCTTGTCTTTCTGTGGATGTTGTAGGCGACTAAGGAACAAAGTTCAGAAGATGTTGGCAGCGTTTTTATTTATAACATGGTACCTATTCATGTCATAGAGAAAAACGTTGCCAAAATCTTCAAAAAATAATTGGAGACAAGCGAGTCCTAAATGCGTTTAGTAGTTCCGAGTGAAGGCACTTGGCGAGTAATTAGTGCAATCACGGTGAATCACGTTTAGTCAAGCACTGTGCTTGGGTCGAGTGAGCTCTTACTTTATAGCGGGCGTTAGAAAGACTAAATTAATTATAGTTGCATTGAGGTTCCATGTCGCGTGACGGTCTTGAATAGAGCCATTCCCTCTTTTCTCGTGGATGTCGTAGGTGACTAAGAGACAAACTTCAGCAGATGGGCAGCAGCGTCTTTCTCTGTTACATTTGTATCCACTGCGGTCACCAACACACACCTTAAGTGCAGTGGCTATTGATAAAGCTTATGTGACTATTAATAAAGGCTCTTCACTACATAGTATAAAACAAAGTCGCCTCCCGCTGTCTGTCCCTATGTATGCTTAGATCTTTAAACTACGCTACGGGTTTTAATGCAGTTTTTTTGATAGATAAAGGAATTCAAGAGGAAGGATTTTATGTACAATACATGTATAATATTGTGGAGAAATACTGCTAATTTTAGATTTTTGACTTTTAGGCGGAACGAAGTTCGCCGGGTCAACTAGTACCTATTAAGAAAAGCTTATGTCTAGCAATGGACCTCAAGAGGCTGATGAATGGTTCCGGAGGTTGATTTCGAAGTGACCATACCCGCACCTATTTCTTTTGATAGCAGTGTTAAGCACTGATTTGTTATAATGTAAAATATACTGGCCTGGGTTGATCGGTGACAAGTAGGGGACACCACAGTATCGATTGCCGTTATATTCATAATTATGTATTAATTTAGGATCATTGTAACTCTTTGGAAAAATTTTGACAATGTATGTTACGAAATTAATTGTTACGTAACACTCGTCATGAGATTTGGAGTGAGATATTTGGCGTTATTCCAAAAAATAATTGGAGACAAGCGAGTCCCAAATGCGCCAAGTAGTTCCGAGTGAAGGCACTTGGCGAGTAATTAGTGCAATCACGGTGAATCACGTTTAGTCAAGCACTGTGCTTGGGTCGAGTGAGCTCTTACTTTATAGGGGGCGTTGGTAAGGTCAAATGAATCGAGGCTTCATTGATATTTCATATAGCATGGTAGCGTGTATGAATAGCACCACTCCGTCTCTTTCTGTGGATGTCGTAGGCGATTAAGGACGAAGACCAGGAGATATGAAGATCACTGCAATCTTTAATCTTAATTGATCTGTTTCTGGACTTTGAGAACCCTATACGGGGGTTATGACTTAAATACATCTATTCTTGTTGTATTTTAGCGTATATCATGTAAATTATACATTAATATAGTTTTATTAGCTGTAAAACACAAATATGTTACGATTCTCTTCATTGTATAGGATTGTATGTACTATCTTTGACCTGGCGTGACCTCACCATCCGGGTCCTTCGGAAGACCAGCGCTGGTTGAAAAAAAATCAACCAGCATAAAGCTAAGAAGGACCCGTTTCGTTATGTATACCACTCACGCATCTAATGGTAATTGTTAATATATTATTATTGTGTCCTTAACTGTGTGGGTGTGTACGCATTATGAATAAACTATTTCTTTCTTTCTTTCTTCTTCGCATCAACCATTATTGGCCCACTGCTGGGCACGGGTCTTCTCCCAGAATGAGAGAGTTTAGGCCATAGTCCACCGCGCTGGCCAAGTGCGAATTGGTGGCGAGTTCTTTCTTCTTACAGTAGTAAAAATACTAGTAAAATAGTCCGCAGACGCTTAAAACATTGTGATAATTTATAATGTTCGCTCTTCGCAATCGTTAAAAATTTGTACAGTGCTCAACACATGCTCTTTCGAGATATTAGTACAATCACTATGGATCACGTTTTGCCCGAGCACTGCGCTCTTGTGTCGAGTGTACAACTCTTACTATGGACAAAATTGTGGCAAATGAATATTTGTATATTTTAAAGTAACAAGACGAGTGTAGTACGACCGAGAGGTACATGTCTATTTCTAACGTGAAGTTGTGCATTTTGGTGAAAGGTAGAGATTCACTTTAGTTCACCATCTCAGTCCTTGAATTAACAACGCATCTGTGATTTTCGATTTGTCGATTTTAAGAAGGATTAACTTATTTTTCTTTTTATATCCGATTGAAGTAGGAAACGAACATATAATCCATTTGATGGTAAGTAGTAACAGTCGCCCATAGACATTTGTAAGCAACTTAATGCAGAACATGGGTTATATCTGAAGTCAATCACAGACGCGATGCTACTTTCGAGGACTAAGGTGGTCGTCTAATATAAAGGTAATTCTTCGTGGTAGCAACTCATTCGTTTATTTGTTTATTTGAAGAAAAAGCCATACCTTTAAACTGAAATTAAGAAACAACCTGATTGTCACACATAAACCATATAAAAATCACGATAGTCAGTAGTGACTTTCTTTCGAAGACCCTTAGTAGCGCGTTGTAGAGCGCACTTGAAGACCATTGAGGTCTTTATTAATGGCGTCGGGCCTACGATGTCAAGCACCCACTGCACAGTTTGCTGCACTTACAAAGCAATTACATAGAAACTACAAACTTTCAAACAACCGCTTAATATACAGTACTTTTGTCTGTATCTTTTCTGATTAATGTAATAAAAGCGAAAGGTTGTGATGATGAATGTGTTTGTTACTTTTTACGTAAAAAAAGTGGTATATATATAGTTTATGACCTTTTTTTTTTGTTCTCGAGGGGCAAACCTTCAAAAGGTACCCGACGCCGTGGGAGCAACGCAGGGTTATGTGGGATTTTTATCGCACTAAGGGGAGGACTCCGGGTACTCGGTCCGACCGCAACCGGAATCCTTTGAGCGCGTTGCCCCATCGGGCACCTCCCAGATGGGTGGCTGGGCTCACCGCTCCGTCTAGTCTTTACGACGGTATGCGACCACATATACCGCCGTCCTTCCCGGGATCGCCTGACCGACCGGTTCGAGCTCCCACTCTAGCCGCCTGCAACCCCGGAAGACCCTTTTAGTCGCCTCTTACGACAGGCAGGGGATGCCGTAGCTCTATTCTGATCCCGGAACTACAGGGACGATAGTTTATGACCTAAATTAACATGATGAGATACTCTACACAGTAGTAGACGTGATGATGGGATACTCATTACAGTAGGAGTCGTGATCGAAGGAGGTGAAGTAGCGGGAATTACATAGTGGGATTATATAAATTAAGGAATCTTTTAGGGCGAATTTAATAATAGAGATCGGTGAATTACTGTACATGATGGTAAATCTCTTTACCTTTTACCTACTAAGCAGTCTTGATACATTAACGATGTAGTGTGGAGTTGCTTTGGTTGGTTTGTAGGATATCCTTATCCTCAGTAGTAATACTGTTAGTGAAGAAACAGTTTTAAAAAAACAAAATTACATAAAATGCACTTTTCTTCGTTCATACTTTTTCTCGTTTAATATTATTTCTTAAAAGTATAAAGCAGTAAATTAAAAACATGATTTTTTTGACAAACTCCGTTAAAATAACAAACAAAAATAAAAATATAAACTGTAACTTAAACAATATTCCCTAGAAAACACGTTTACATATCTAATTTGCATAGAAAATCATCATCATTATCATTTTGTCTCTTTTTTTTTTGTATACCGCCTTCGTTGTATTTCGGACTGCCTGAAGGTTGGCAGAGAATGCTTATAGTATTAAGTCCACCTTTGTACAATATTTATAAGGTACATAAAGATTAAATGAAAAAAATCATCAACTGTAACTAAAATGCTGTAACTATAACAAAATATCCCATAGAAAACACCTTAACATATCTATTTTGCATAGAAAATCATAATAACCAATCAATAGTTGCGCCCGCATGTTTTTGGCGTGTATTATCGTTTCTTGAAAGTATAGGACAACATTCTTCTAAACGTATCGAAGACATTTTTGAAGTTCCTCACTCTTGAAGCCGGTAAGAGTAAATCCAGTACTCCTCGTTGATAATGCCTCATTTTCACCAATTTTATCCTCTCATCTGGTTCAGGGGTGGTGGTTGAAGGTCGTAAAGTCGTATTTTCTGGCCTCAGATAAGAGGCGTTCAGGACAATCTTCGGTGGGGGTGTTATCGGCTGTATTTTAAGGACTTGGGGGTGGAATTCGACGAATTGTGTCGAAATAGTGTTTAAGCGGAAGTCTTCGTCGGTGCCGCTTGGGGATTCTTCGGGGAGTACGGCGTTCCCGCGATATATGTCGTGGAAGTCCACGGAATGTGGTGCATACGCGTGGCCGTACGCGAATTGATGATTTTCTTCCGATGAATCGCAGTTGGATTTTGTCTGTAAGGAATCAGAAGACTGTGTCACCGCTTTTTTCTTAAGAATTTTTATTTCATTTAATTTTTTCCCTATAATTATTTCCATTTATAATGCATTACCTGTGACTAAATCGATAATAAGTAAAGGTGAAACTATGTTTCTAAGAACTTTGTGAAATAGATAATGGGTAATAATTTAAGGTTTGAAAGAAAAATCATTGTTCTTGCCAGGATAAGAAGATTTATTCTACCACATTGGCCAAGTGCGCCTTTGTGAGAGAATTAATGCTCCATATGGACTTGGTTACATGTCCATGGATTGCAGTGACCACCTGCTATCCGGTGGAATACGTGCTCGTTTTATTCTTCAGTCTTATAAAAAAGTTAATAAATAGTCAAAATCAAAGACTTTATTGTATACTATTAGAGTCAGATTTGCTACTATGGAAAATAACCCGCTAAGTGTGAGTCCGTAATTAGTAGTCCGAGTTCCGTACCATTATTTATAAAAAAAGGCAAAGAAAATCACGTTGTATGGATGCCCTCCTTAAATATTTATTTTAAGCTATTTTTAGTATTTGCCGTCATAGTAACGACAGAAATACATCTGAGAAAATTTCAACTCTAGCTGTCACTGTTCAGCGGATACAGCCTGGAGACAAACAGAATGACAAACGGACAGCAAAGTCTTAGTAATAGGGTTCCGGTTATACCGTTTGGGTACAGAACCCTGAAAAATATTTGAGTGCCAATTTTAGTTTTATAAATTAGTAACAGGCCCTTACACTTCTCAAAATAAACATAATAATATGATTATAAAAGGGATGCTTACCAAAATGACTATCACCAAAATAAGATATGATATTGAATCCATTTCAGCGTCTTGATATCAAGACGGCAGACCTAATACTAAAAAGTACAATGACAATGACATTATTGTCTGTCTGTCTATCGCTGACTGTGGGAAAAGACGTTGTTTTCATACTACAATGTAGTGTTTATTACAATTATATTGTATTATATGAAAAGTAAACAGCTATTGTTTAATTTTACTATTGTTTTAAGTGTTTCATGTGATTTATTGCAGATTAGGTGTGCCTGTGTTTTCACCAATTTAAAATATCTAATGACTTAAAATTTTGGTAACTTCGGATGGTGTTGATCGTTTTGATAAAATAACACTAAAGATTACCTTTTGATGTCGGATAATATGATATATATTTCTTTAAATTATATTCAGTGCCTTTGATTTATAGCAATTTCAAACGCACAGGCAAACAAGGAGACACAAATTTGAATATTATTAGAAAATTGTGATATTCGTTCTCAGTCCTCCAAACATTTGTTTTTTTTTTTTTAATATGGTTTATAGACACTCATTATTAATTTGCTTAAGATTTCTTTGAAAAAAAGTATAGCTAAATTGTCTCCTCATACTCCACTATCTCCGAATAAGTTTCATTTGCATTTCGTTATGGGAATTGAATCCGCACTGCCACTTTGCGAACGCGTGAACGGGAATCGCGTTTGGCGGGGAAGGGAGACTACGCCATGCGAGTGTACGATATGGGGTGTGTGAGTCCATGACACCATTTGTTATAAACAAGTTAACTCTAGATAAAATGTAAAAAAAATAAATCTTCACTAGATAGTATAAAACAAAGTTGCTTCCCGCTGTCTGTTCCTATGTATGCTTAAATCTTTAAAATTCGGCTACGGATTTAATGCAGTTTTTTTTAATACATAGAGTGATTCAAAAGGAGGGTTATGTTATATAATAAATGCATAATATAGTGGAAGAAAACTGATAATTTTAGATTCTTTGAACGAAGTTCGCCGGGTCAACTAGTAGTTAACTAGGTACAAAATTAATATATATTTTTATTGCCAGGAAATTTTCATTATCAAAAGCGATTTTAGCATCGAGACGCCTCCGATATATTTTATTATTCACATGCTTACTTAATAAAATCACTTTAAAAAGGCACAAAATACCTAAATTGTCTCCATAAATTCCACTATCTTCAAATAAGTTTCATTTGCATTTCGTTATGGGAATTGAATCCGCACTGCCACTTTGCGAACGCGTGAACGGGAATCGCGTTTGGCGGGGAAGGGAGACTACGCCATGCGAGTGCTACGATATGGGGTGCACACGTCCATGGTACCATGGATTAACACTGTTACCACATAGTAATTTACATAATACATTGTTATAAACAAGTTAACTCCAGATAAAATGTAATAAATATGAATCTTAGTTTATAGGTTACAAAATTAATATGTATTTTTATTGCTTGGAAATTTTCATCATCAAAAGCGATAAGATGCGTGCGATGTATTTTATTATTTACATGCTTACTTAATAAAATCACTTTAAAAAGGCACGAAATACCTAAATTGTCTTATATTCCACTATCTTCAAATAAGTTTCATTTGCATTTGGTTATGGGAATTGAATCCGCACTGCCACTTTGCGAACGCGTGAACGGGAATTGCGTTTGACAGTAAAAAGTACCACCACTTTTTTGGTCGAACTACGCTGGTTCTACCACCTTGTTTTCTCATACCAGTTTAATTCTTCAGCAGATTTTATAGCATTTTTAGCTGTATCACATATAACTATTTCCTAACGCAGAGATATATTCTTGAATTCACTTCTTTCTAGAGAACAGAAGAGATCAGTAGGAGGACGCCTATCGCTTGCCTTATAACTCCTTTCATGGTTCAGTCAGTAAACCTCTAATACAGAGCTGATAGCACTGCTTCTCTACTGCGTGCATACTATCAACATAATAATATGTTGGATCATCTCGTCGAGGTAATCATAACAGTTACTGCACCTGACCGGCGGCACCTGACTGGTAATCCAACTGAACAATAACTTACAAAATAGTTTAAAATATTGGGTAGATTTATGATTTATTTTAATAAATGGATTAGATTTACGTTTTAATTTTGTTTACGTACGTCATTTTTGACGCGTGCCAATGGAAACGCGACGTGAACACGGTACGCTTCGTAAGGATGCTTATGATGCGGTGTTGCAGTTTATTTAATTTCCTCAAAGGCATTACGTGGAAAAAGCATGTTTTCAAGTGCCTCCCCTTTGCGCATTCTAGAGCTTTCTACGGAGCTTTTTGTATGCCTCTTTTATATTGCAAATGTATTTAGATACGTGTTACGTTTGAGAACCGAGGTGAATATACGAAATGTTATTTGGACTGATTTTGAAATGTGAGTGGTTCTGAATTAAGTGGAAGTCTTTGGACTGTTGAGATTTTTAGGTTACTATAGTATAACAGAATATAGAGAATGAATGCCCGCAAAAAAAACAGTATATGGGTGTACTTATTATTTTTTTGATCTGTGTCTTTGGATTTTTGGGTTATTGAAAGGGATAAGAGTACCTGTGGCTAACCTCAGGTGAAGTTTTATTTAGTATTTGTTCATAGAAGTCCATGGGCGCGAGTAGACACTTTTCAAGAGGTGTACTGCATGTTCGATTATTACTTTAATCACTACATAGTATAAAACAAAGTCGCTTCCCGCTATCTTTTCCTATGCATGCTTAGATCTTTAAAACTACGCTAAGGACTTTAATGCAGTTTTTTTAATCGAGTGATTCAAAAGGAAGGTTTCCATGAGGACGGTTCATATAATATGCATATTGCATTCATAATTGGAGTAACATTGATAATTTTAGAGCTTTGAGTTCTAGGTGGAACTAAGTTCGCCGGGTCAACTAGTTAATTTAAAAAAATCAAAGTTAAGTCTTGACTCTTTTTGAGCACGAGTCGCAAGCCTACTTATTCTTATAGACTTAATATCATAAATGCGAAAGTTTATCAGGATGTATGTGTATATGTTTGAAGCAAGAACCACTGGTCGAATTTTGCTGAGAGTGTTTATCGAATTCGAATTCGAATTACTGCGGTAGATGTGACCGAGGTGAGCGAAGACGGGAGAACAACCCAAGAGTATGAACGCTACAAAGTGAAAGAGTTTGTTTTTAATTGTTTGAACGTGCTAATCCCTACTAATATTATAAATGCGAAAGTAACTCTGTCTGTCTGTCTGTCTGTCTGTCTGTCTGTCTGTTACTCTTTCACGTCAAAACTACTGAACCGAAATTCATGAAATTGTGTACACAGATAGTGGTAACCTTGGGATCCAATATAGGCTACTTTTTATTTCAAAAAATGGGTTGAAAATGTTAAAATCGAGCATAAATGTTTGTATGGTAGTTCGTTTTTGACAAAGAGCTGTACTAATAATTCCGTCAAGGGGTATGATAGATTTGATTAAAAACTTAAGTGAATAATAAAACATTAAAAAATATTGATTTTGAGTCGACAACATATATTCGTAAAACTCGGTATGTCGCGAATTTTGTTAAATTCCAATGTAAATGACAATCACTATAATAACCATTTCGCCTGGACGTCATCGTGAGTACGTTCAGTTAATACATATAAATTGGTAACAATTAGTTATCATTCAAATAGATGTGATAAAAAGAAGGATGTCCAATTTTCACCTGATCGTGTATAGTGATGTAAAAATCTTAAAATGCAGCTACTAAATTAAAAGGAACGCAGGAAATAAAGTTATTTGAATATTTGTATATACTAAACAAGGTAAAAGTTTAACGAATTACATGTTTTGAACGCAACTCTACTATCATTTCACGTCACTACGTTCCATTTAACGCATTGCTACTTGAATAATTATTTTTTTCATTATTCTTTCAAGTAATTCTTTATATTTTTTTTTACTTTTTTTAAAGATTTTCTCTAACAGTTTATATGTATGCTATCTAAAATAATAAATAATATTGACATTCTTAACTCCATCCAAATCTCAAATCAATCAAAATCAAATCGCGTGTATGTAGTATGAACTGAGTACACAACTGAAACGGTTTTTCTTCCTTTGACATTTGACACACTGTCAGTTCCGCGGAGTCGATACTGAGTACGACATGAGAGCTTTATTAAACTACATGAGAGCTTTATTAAACTTATTCATATATTTTTTAACTTCGCTATGTTCAAATCTTAAAAATGATTATGAGACAATATACCAGGTTTTCAAATGTATGGGAAGTGGGCATTGTTCTTTCATTTATTTTTATCTATCTATGATTTCATTTTAATATGGGTTTATAATATGAAAATGTATTTATAATGCGAAAGATACGAATAAAATTACGAGGAAATCCCGATGAGTTAAATATTTAGGTATACTTGCGCTATCTATTACTGTTCTGTTGAATTACGTTGAATGAACATTTGATAGATGGCGTTATCTACAATACAACTTCGAAGTAATATCGATAAATTAAATGTTGATGTTGAATTACTAATAATACCGTCAAGGGCTACGAAACACTGGTTTGCAAACTTAAATATAAAATATCCATGATAGCATATCTATATCTCATATGGTTAACTCACAATAATTATTTTTATGTTCCATATTATAACTAAAAATAATATATTATTTTCGAGTCTGTTGTCTTTTGTTCAGTATTAATCCTTATGTAAATAAATGCATTCGTTAGCTTCGTAATTATATCAAAGATCAAAATTGTCTTTTACACTGTATGCATCAAATAAATACGTTTAAAGTTATTAGAGATGTCAAATTATATAATTTCCTTCAAAGGGTACGATAATAAAATTCCATCAAGGGGCAAGATAGACTTGATTGAAAACTTATTTCAATAATAAAACATTAAAAAACATTGATTTTGAGTTGACAACATACATATATCTGTAAAACTCGGTATATCGCGACTTTTGTTTAATTCCAAATTCCAACTATCGCCATAATAGCCATTATGCCCTGATGTCATCCTGATCCTTAGTTTATTATGAAATAATACATACCTATAAATCGATAACAATTAATTATCATACAAATAAATGTGATATAAATTTGATTTAATTTACCCACAATATAAAATTACGAGGAATTACCGATGAGTTATATATTAGGCATACTTGCGTCATCTATCCACGACTATGTTGAATTACATTGAATGCGATAGGTGGCGTTATTTACAAAACAACTACGAAGTCTATCGATAAATTAAATGTTGATGTTGAATACTAATAATTCCGTCAAGGGCTACGAAACACTGGATTGCAACCTTAAATATAAAATTAATCCGCGATAGTATATCTCTTTATCTTAAGGTTATGTCACAATTTTTTTTTTATGTTCCATATTTCAACTAAAAATATTACGTTAATTTCGAGTGTTTTTTTCTGTTCGGTATCAATCCTTATATAAATAAATGCATTCGTTAGCTTTTACACTATATGCATCAAATAAATACTTTTAAAGATATTAGAGTTTTAAAATAATAAAGATCGCGATGTCTCTCGGCAGAGGTAGGTAACCGTCTCGCTCGCGCATGCTAATACAAGCCGGGCGCCGATGCGTGTGCATTATTAGAGTAATCTGACCACTTGATAGTGTCCACTGTTGAGTAGGATACGAATGTTAAATGAGTTTGTAAGAGTAGCGTCTTTTTGTACTAGACCAGTACAAACATTGCACTTCACCCTGCAGCATCACCCTGAGAACTTTTAAACATACTGCGGAAAAGTTAAAATCAATCTTTGTAATCGATGCGTTTTGGTTTAGGTAAATGTGGAGGAGAATTTGGTTTACAAGGTGCTTCTTGGTATTGTGTGACCACTAAGATTGTTAATTAATTCAAAGAAAGGCGGTTTACAATCTTCTAATTTTAAAATTCTAATTTTAATTTGTCTTATTTTTAAAATATTTTTATATACAAATTATGATCCTAACCACAAATACATACTTTAAATTCGTTTCTTCACTCTTTGTATGTCCGGGTTATCGCCGGCCGAGCGGCTAAACTCATTTGGATAGGACTTGCACTATAGAAAAGGTTGTGGAATAACATAATTATAGACTACTTTTTATTAGCATATAATTTCAACGGGGTCGAGATTTGTGCGGGAAAAACTTTGCGATACACTCATTTTTACGCGGGCGAAGCCGCGGGTACAGCTAGTATCTAAATATATTGGTTAGCTTATTTCTTGCGTTTCATTGGAAGGGTGTGGTTACAGCACACTTCTATATGAGGCGACCTTCTTAGTCTTCGGGAGTAGCAACGCATCTGTGATTGATCAGATAAAACCCACGTTCTATATATGGGCGGCAGTGACCACTTACCATCAAGTGGAATGCATGCTCGTTTGCTACTTCAATTAGAGAAAAAAAAGCCTCTAAGAATTCTAGGTAGTTATCTGGAGCTGATGTTTTCTATCTAATCCGCCTCTCATACATGCTAGTTGAAATTTAACTTCTATTCGAATTATAAACATTTTTCGCAGAATTGAAAAATAAGTTTCTTTAACGAATATATACCTATGTAGTATTAAATAAAATTGTATTCTTTTCACGCCTAAGCCTTAAAGAGAGGTTCTTTCAGTGTCTCGAAAGGACGTGCGCTATTCAGAACACTATTTTGTCTATTTTATTGGGCAAGGGTTCGCGTGACGAATTAGATAAGCAAACAGTACTGAAACGGAGTATGTAGCTGTCTAGTTGCAAAATACGGTATTGTTTCATATAGCTTGGTTTGAAATAAGTTGAGTTGAATGATATATATAATGATTTAGAAAGGTGGTAGAACCAGTGTAGTTCGACCGGGGAGGTACCACCGCCACACCTATTTCTAACGTGAAGCATTCATTGCGTTTCGTTGGAAGGGTGTGGTTGCCGGAACACATTTATATGAGGCGACCATCCTAGTCCTCGGGAGTAGCAACGCATCTGTGATTGACTTCAGATAGAACCCATGTTCTATATGAAGTTGCTTACAGATGTCCATGGGCAGCGGTGACCACTTACCATCAGGTGGACTGCATGCTCGTTTACTACTTCATTATTATATAAAAAAAAATGTTCAAATGGTGTGTTTATTTTTTTATTTAATATTCTATAATTCCTGCTGGTATTTATTGTACAGCATCGTATTTTCTGACTTCACTTGCATGTCTGTTTAAGAATATAGATTAGGTTTTTTTACAATTTACATAAATACTTGACTCTTACTGCATTACACGTAATATATTTTATTCGATTACATATTTTGCAATTATTAAATTATTGTAATACATCTTATTATGACGTGGTTTAGCGGTCTTGGACTGGCTTGTCACACAGGTTTGTTTCCTGTCTCTTGTCAGTCGGATGTCTAATTACGAATTTACATTGCATTTCTGGGGCTGTCTGTTTATGTACTTCGTATACATTTAAGTAATGCCGGAGGTCAGTAAAACTCAAAATCATCCTTAATACTTAATTTAAATGATTACTGCTACATTTTTACTTATAACTAAAGGCGTCAAAGCGTGAAATATCTTAGTCCATTAAATTTGCGTCCATTAAATAGGAATTTTACCAGCTTATTAATAATTATGCTATCTAGTCTAGACACATTATAAAATACTTAATTATATCTTGGAGCTGCGGCTTCAAAGTATTTTCGAAAGAAAGCCAAAGCAACAAAATTTTATTGCATCGGAATATAATGTAAATTCTATTATCGGTACATATAAGAAGGTTTAACTTTTCTATGCTACATGAGAAATAATGTGAATTTGAGTATTACATTTTCAACCTCTTTTTATGTATCAGGGTGAAACGAGCAATCTTTTTCACGCAAAAACTGTTAGTCGGACTTTGCTGATGGTACAAATATAAACAGTTTATGATACTGATTATATTATCTCTGTGACGTAATCGAAGCAGGAGAATACGCAGCTATAACTTAGTTAAGTATAACTAGTAGCTAATTTTTATACAAATAAAAAACCCGACTCCTAAACTTAAATTTGCAGTCGGGTAGTTTGTAATAATTTATTTAATTTAATAATTTTTGGAGTTAGTGCCAAAATAGTAACATAAAAGTATTATAATATGTATGTATACTTGTAATTTCCTATTTACTAGCTTTTATTTGATACCAATATTGTTATAATAGTCAAATAAAGTTAGAGTAGTGATAGTGTAATAGTTAAAACTAGCCCTCTCGATCGGTGTGATGTGTTTAGAAATTAATTATCACTCCTTTTCAGTGAAGCAAAACATTGTGAGCAAACCTGTACACCCTAGAGTTCTTAAAAAAATGTTCTCGGAGGTGTGTGAAGTCCACCAGTTCGCACTTGGCCAGCGCGGTGGGCTATGGCATAAAACTCTCATTCTGAGAGAAGACCCATGGCCTACAGAGGGACAATAATGGGTTGAGGAATCAACGAAAACGTCAATTTCTCCTCTTTTCCTATGAACGCAAGTATATCACTTTCCCAACTAAGTCGATTCCAATGAAATGTTACAATCCGTCAAGCCGTTAGGGTTGTAGTGCATGCCAAATAAATGGACATACATACATACGCTCGACAACCATTTCCCTCCATTTTTTTATCTGGTTAAAGTGGCAAATAAGCATGCAGTCCACCTGATGGTAAGTGGTCACTGCCGCCCATAGACTTCTGTAAGCAACTTGAAATGGAACATGGGTTCTATCTGAAGTCAATCACAGATGCGCTGCCACTCTTGAGGACTAAGATTGTCATATAAAAGTGTGCCGGCAACCGCACTCTTCCATCGAAGCGCATAAAAATGCTTCAAGCTAGAAATAGGTGAGGCGGTGGTACTTCCCCGGGCGAACTACAATGGTTCTACCACCTGCTAAATGCTCGTGTGTTACTCAATCTTATAAATAAATAACACTAACCTGCAAATTTGACACAGTTGGGTAAAAAACCGTTCTGAAATTATTCAAGAAAATAGAAGAGTTATAGAACAGTAATGGGTTTCGTCTAAGAAGATAGTAAATGTAAAATTGTCACATTCAAGTGTTGAGTAGTGGGGGAATAATATAAAGGAAGTTTAAAAGTTGCTCCCCAAATTACTTTTTATGGCGCTCTTTTCATGAATAATAACTACTTGGAAAGAATTTTATGAACCTAGATTACCAACTTTAGAGACCATGCTAATTTATGGCGGCTTCTATTCTTTGATATTTCTGCATAAAGTTAATGTTCTTGGGACATTTATTGGCGTTATTTTAACTGAACTTTTCGTATTGCGATACCTGCAGTGTTATGGTGCATTATAAAACTGGCTCGTTTTATATAAGGCGACGAAATATGTCAGGACTTATATCACCTCTAGAAATATTAGCAAGTAAATAAGGCATTTACGTTTATATTTGGTTTTCCACATATAGTCATCAATTATTTTAAATACACATATAATCATTTTAAACGAATCGTGATGATAATGATACAAGTAGGTTCAAAGTTGGTATTATTATGAGGAAAAATACTTTCATTGGATGTGTACTTAATATAGAAAAAAAGGTTTAAAATTAGTACAATCCTTCGTTTTTCAACTCTAGAAGCACCACAGCTACACGATTTCTGGCTAGTAATAGAAATATTAGGTGTTATGATGAAGATTAAATAGTGTCATATGGGAAACACAGGAAGCATTACAACTTAGCCCTAAGATACCATAAACCAACGTTTCCCAAACTGTGCGTCGAAATGTACTGGGGTATCAAACTATTATTAATTTTCTCTAATAAATAGGGTATCGTCAGGATCAACAAGACAGTCGCTAACAGATTGGGAAACCCATAGGCCATTCCTCACCATCAATATCCATTCAAAACGGTATCAAGAACCAATACATAATCGCGTTAAATGGGTTCCAGGTAACACGAAGACACCTTTGTTGTGGGGGCAATTCAAGCAACACAATAGGCTATGCATCAAGCCGATAGCCTGAGCCTAATCCTGCATGTATTAGGCATATTACACACGATCACTCTCAATACTATAACGTACTTAATCAATCGCTTTGTTTAAGCGCACATTCATTAAATATTCTGTGTAATTAATCAGGATTTAATGCATTTCTAAGATTCCATAAGCAAAGTACAAAACAGTATAATATATGTTTCTATCTATTTTTTTTATCTGAAAAGAAATCGTCATTTTTTCAGTTCTATAGAATTGCAATAGCGAAGCTGTGTAACATCTTCTAATATATAAAATTCTCGTGTCACAGTTTTTGTTGCCATATTCCTCCGAACGGCTTGACTGATTTTTACCAAATTTTATATGCTTATTCAGTAGGTCTGAGAATCGGCCAACATCTATTTTTCATGCCCCTTAAGGGTTGTCCACCCTTAACATTTTTTTTTATTTTTTATATGGCAAAACAACGTTTGTCGGGACAGCTAGTTTTAAATATATGTTTCTATCTATTTTTTTTTATCTGTTAAAAGAAATCGTCAGTTTTTCAGTTCTATAGACTTCCAATAGCGAAGCTGTGTAACATTTTGAATCCTTGCAGTTCCTGTAAGATCTTCTATAACTATTAACATAAATGTGGATGATAACTAACACTACAAAATGAATGAACATTTAGTAATACGAATCTTCAGAATTAAATTTTGTCCCTTATCCGCCTTCTATGACATCCATAGAAAGGGAGTGGTGCATATAGACAGTTAAAAATAAACCGGCTAAGTGCCACTTGGACATAGGCACGAAGGGTTCCATAACACCTAGGTATAAAAATCGGCAAAAAATCTGGAAACCTCATAAGATTTTCCAATTGATGCAAGCATACTCATACACGTAAACACGAACTTTACACGTTTGTGATTTACATTTATGTTTCGATATGATTATTCATTTAACAATTGTTTTTGTGGGTTAATAGATAACGTTGAAATGATAAGCTATTGCCTTATATTTCTTCTTTCCTTCATTATTTTCTATGTCACCTTATATTTTATTGGCACATTCAGAGTCGGTATCCATTTGTTCGATATCGGATAATCATCTTGTTGCTTAGATTAACCATTTTTAATATAAAGCTAATCTTTCAATTATAAGACGTTTAGGTGACTTTGATGTCCCCATTTTTTTATCTGATTGAAGTAGCAAACGAGCATGCAGTCCTCCTGATGGTAAGTGGTCACTGCCGCCCATGGACATCTGTAATCAACTTCGTAAACATGCGTTTTGGTGGAAGAGTGTGAATACTGGCTCACTATCACGACCATCTTTCGTGTCGAGAGTGTGACACATCTGATTGTCTTCAGATAGAACCTCTATTTTGTATGAAGTTGTTTATGGATGTCGATGGGCGGTAAGTACTTATCATCAGGTGGATCGCATGCTAGTTTGCAACTTTAATTTTAAAAGATCAATTGGCTAGCTATCACGGTTCATGAGCTACATCCTGGTGACAGACAGACGGATAGACGGTTAGGTCTTTGTTCCTGTTGTTCCTGGACCAGAATAGGGCTACAGTATCCTCTGCCTGTCGCAAGAGGCGACTTAAAGGGGCTTCTGGGGTTACGGGCGGTAAGAGTGGGAGCTCGGACCTTCCAGCCAAGTGACCGCGGGAAAGACGATGACATGTATGGCCGCATGTCCTCGTAAATACCAAGAGGCACGATGAGCATCAATCGGTCACCGGGGAAGGGTCCTAAAGGGGCATTGCGCTCGGAGGGCTCTGGCTGTTCCGTTGGAGATCCCGGAGTCCTCCACGTAGCGCTGTGGACGGCCACCGGGGGGGTTTTAGTGAAGTAAAAATCCCACATAACCCAGCATTGCTCCCACGGCTGCAGGTACATTTTAAGGGTTTCCCATCGTAAACAAAAAAGGGGGTGTTAGTAATAGGGTTCCGTTTTTATCCTTTTGGTGCGGAGCGCTAAAATGTATAATGTATATACGACATTTCAACACAAAGCAAATATATTTACCGATACCCCGCAATTGGTTGACGGCGCGGACATATTGCTTTAAATTCAACCCGATATGACGTTATTTATGAAGGAAATATACTGTTTCCGCGCACTACAATTAAAACATCAATCGCGGTGACTGATAAAGCAATTCACAATTTATTACAAATGCTATCAGTGAAATAAAACACCGGTATTCATACGGACAACCGAACGATCATTTATTACTTCCTATCATGGTTCTGAACGGTATTCTGTTTATCGATATATTTCGAATGACAATACATTACTATTTCGATAAGTCTGAAACTTTGATATTAAGATAGGTAATTATGTTTTCGAAAACAAATAAACAACAAATGCGAAAGTTCATGCCATTACCTTTCTTTTTGTGTACATCAACAGTTCTGATTAAGGATTTATGGAGCGTCATACTGAAGTTAAAATTTAACAATAACAAAAACTCGTCTCAATATTACTAATTTAATTTTAGTATTTGTTATTGAACTAACTACAATGATATATATGCATCGTGATATTGAAACGCGTACTTATTATGATTCAATAGCAAAACTGAAAATGTCTAAAATACGGGTATTTTGTATAAACTTATTGGAAATTGAAAAGGACAAATAAGGGGGTTTTTGTTTTTTTCAGTTTCCGATAAGTTTTTTAATTTTCCCTTATACAGCGTCCATTGTAATACTCTGGGAAAGTGTCAAGTTTTCTATCTATTACAGTTTAAAATACGAACTGTGATAAGCGGCATGACATCTCATTTCTACTAAAAAGCATTTTAACACTCTACATACAATATTTACATTAAACACCCAAATATCATAATTAAACATTACATTAGTTAAAATGCAAACACTAAAATATTTACTTTTCCGTATTACATCATTTCTATTACAACATTAATCTTTATAAGCCTGAAAATCTGAAAACTACATGCAAGTCAACAGTACGGGGGCCACAGTACGAGGTTTAAAGTACGTAATAATACAGCCCACCTGAGGCCTGCGAAATAACTTCGGAGTTGGAAGAAATGAGGTAAAATCGAAGTTCCAGGCAAGTTTAAAAAGTCTAATTTTCCTTCATACGCGACTTGAGTAGGAGCCAGGGCACTGAGTCGGTACGATAGCTTTATATGGACTGTCCCTGTAGTTTCGGAATCAGAATAGGACTACGGCATCCCCTGTCTGTCGTAAGAGGCGACTAAAAGGGTTTCCGGGGTTGCGGGCGGTAAAAGTGGGAGCTCGAACCGTCTAGCCAAGCGGGGTGGGTAGGACGACAGAATTTTTGGCCGCACGCCGTCGTAAACACCAGGCGGCACAATGAGTACAAATGCTCACTGGGAAGAGCCCGAATGGGGCGTCGCGCTCGGAGGATACCGGTTGTGTTCCACTGGAGATCCCGGAGTCCTTCACGCAGCGCTGAGGATGGCCACCGGGGGGTTTTGATGAGGTAAAAATCACACATAACCCGGCGTTGCTCCTACGGTGTCGGATACCTTTTGAAAGTTTCCCTCCTCGAAAACAAAAAAAAGAGCAGATTAGATATTCTTTGCATATTCTACCGGCTTTATAATGGTCAGTATTCCGAGTAATTAATTGATCTGGTGCCCACATCACTTTCCTCCACCGCACCACTCACAGACGGACAAAATTCCATCCACATCAACTGGACACGTGGCGGTCCTTCAAGGTTCGGTTTCTGGGCTCCTTCCTGCCGCGGACGTGCAAGATGTGGAACGTGGTTCTTCTTGAGGTATTTCCAGAGCGCTATGACATGGGGTCTTCAAGAAAGGTGCAAAAAGAGCTCTCCTTCAAAACCGGCGACGCATTGGAGATGCCTCTGATATTGCATATGTTCATAGGCGACCGTGACTGCTTAGCATCAGGTAGCCCGTCTGCCTTATCGTTAACTCCATCTATAAAAAAAAAGAATCCCGAGGTAAGGTTCCAGGCACGCACCACTGACTTTTCTAAAATAATGTGCGTATTATAGGTGTGTGCTGTGTAGGAAAATATTTTGTGAAAACCTGTATAAATATATTTTATAAGTTTTGCTTTAACGGGTAAAAAAATCCAATACATCCCATTCTATAATAATCCTTCTTCAAGCAATTCAATCATCAACTGTTGCTTTGGTTTCAAAGTTACTTTTATAAAATTACATCTGTACAAATGTCAGAAGAATTTTAAATGTCCACATAATTCGTCTGCAAGAAATAGACCTAATTCACCTTAATTATCACTACGGTTTAGGAAAACGGGCCAATTATGTAAAAATGTGATAATTTTGCGACCATACTTTTCATTGTGACGACGAAGAACCGAGAAACGGGACGGTTCAAAATCGACCGTTTGATCACTTTAGGTTTAGTGCATATGCGATTAAATCTTATTTGAATTATAATGTTAGGCGTATCTATATTACACCTTTGAGTTCATAACACCGTCTGTACTATGCTATAACAAGGCAAAGTTGGCCATCATAGTAAGATTTTCTCCAATCATAACTTTAAGAAAAAGAAAATGGCGTGCAAATTTGCATCTGTTATTTGAACTATAAAGCGTTTATTCGTTTTATCGGGCGATGTCTTATAAAACGGCACTAAAAGCAAATGTCTGCCTTATATCGGGATGTATTTCCCCCGTAATGAAGTAATAAAGAACGTAATTATCAAAATTTTTGTGTAGTTAATTTCTTTTGTGGTAATTGCACCGGAAGAATGTTAGTTAGCTACACGTGTGTGGAATAAAACATATTTTAAGCTATTGCACAGCTTCTATTTGAGCACAGCGACCGAATCAAGAAATTCCGTAACGAAAAAACCTAACGGGGTATGTTATGTCCGCCTACCATGTAGCGGCCGAGCGTTCGTTTAACGTGACACGTACATGGTACGACAGTATGAAGCACAGATTGACACGAGGTGCTCGGAAATCAGACGAATATGTAAGCAGCTGTTAGTGAGAAGGTATATAGTATCAAAGAAAAAAACTTGAATTAATATCAAAGAAAAAAAATCTGCATAAATAAGTAAATAACTATAATTGCATACGTTGATAAAAATGCTATGCAATAGCGTAAAGAGTAAGCGCGGCGGTCCGCGAGTGCCGCACGTTTTTTTTCTCATATATGCTCATGAGGAGTGTGGTACGAGCGACATACTTATCGAAGACAATCTAACTTAGTCCTCAGGTGTAGAACCGCATCTGTGACTAACTTAAAGTAAAACTCTGATCTTATCTGAGGATGAATTATCCATCAGCCCTTTGATGTCCACTGCTGGACGTAGGCCTTCCCTAAATGGCGCCACTCCAACCGGTCCTGTGCCCTCTGAATCCAACGGTTTCTTCAGGTCATCAGTCCACCTGCTGGAGAGCGACCTGTACTCTGAGGTTGATTAGTAGGTAGCGGACACTTACTATCAGTTTGACTGCATCCTCGTTTGACACTTCCAAAATTATATACAAAGAAAATTTGTTAAAAAATGAGAAACAAAATAAAGCAAAAATATTAATGTAGTACAGTAGCACTTGACCCGAGACACCTTTATTTTTCACAGATGTTTAAATCATATTAATTACTGTAAAAGTAATTAACGCTTTCACGGCATTCGTTAAAAACTAGAGTCGACTCGCCGCGATGCCAGAGTTTTGGGCCGGTTTATGCGAAAACAGAACCAGCTTTAATTTTTTGAAAAACTGAAAGTTTTTAACTAATTGAAGTGAAACTTCTTTAGGCGCATGAGGGTAAAATTTTTACAGATGAAACGTCACGCCGGTATGCAACGGAAGTGTCGGAAAAGAGAGAGCGAGTGATCGAGACCGATTGAGAGAGAGTAAGATAGGGCGAACGTAGCATGAGCAACTAGCCGTGGAGTGAGAGTAGGGAGCAAGCGAGTGAGAAAGATTGAGAGAAAAAGTGAGACAGAGCGAACGTCGTATCACGCCTTTTCCCCTTCCTCTTAATCTTGGAAATTTAAAGTTTTAGATTTGTATAAATATAAACAAGATTTATAAATTAGTTCGCCAAAGAAGTTTCACTTCTGACATGTGTACTTTGTACGCACGCATGTTTTTTTTTTATTGCGAGTGGTACAATTTTATTGCTGCAACAGGGCTCTAGTGACATTGAGATTGAGTTCTCTTTACGTAAATATGTAAGGGTCATATATGTAATCGGTTTTTCGTATATTCGAGAATTTTGAAATTAAATTGTACTTACATAAATTATTTAGTACCTTCTTGTCCACAATTCCTCATGAAAAATGGCCATTTACTGCAGGTCGCGTTCGAAGGGCCAGAGTCGCTCAGCGTGCTGTGGAGAGGACTAAATGCTAGGAATTTCGCTATGATACATGATTCGAAACGACGAAAATTAGCATGCTATAGTAGCAATGTGCCGGCAACATCGCTTGAAGGACCGATAGTCGATGGGGAAGAAATGTCCTCGAGTGGTGACCACGTTCAGGCAAAAGACTTGAACCAGAAAGCGGGAAACCGCTGTATTCAAAAGGCACAGGACCGGTTAGGGTGGCGCCATTTAGGGGAGGCTTATGTAAATACAAATACAAATTATATTATATTTAGGTTGTACCCAGAAACTTACGTATAGTAGTACTTTAACAAATAAATTTGCGTAAAATATTTACATTGATCAATAAATAACATTGTAAATTAAATATAATAGCAAAATATATAAAATATATTGTTTTTCAAACTACAAGTCATAACTTAAAAAATACGTTCCTAAACCTTTCCTGAGAGTTCATAAATCAGAATCTAGGATATTAACAAAAAAACAATGATTTAAAAATTACTTATTGTTGCATAGCGGCGTCCCGCGATGGCAACATCTTGCACTAATTGGTCCGCGGTGCGAAGATGCTCAGACGATTTATGGCAGCGACTACCTTGCATATTATGTGTTTAATGATTGTCACTGCTTTTTATTTCCTTTGACGCAGCCAGACTGCCAGACTCCTCCGGCTCCAGCACCCGGTTTGATTCCCGGTTGAGTAAAGTTACGAGTATAAGTGAACTTGCTGCTTCATATTTGAGAGTATGCATATTTGTTTCTATGAATATAAGTATTATAAGTATTATAGTATATTAGTATATGGAATATTTATATTAGTATCTCGATATACTAAAGAGTTTGGATGTAACGTGTGGTTCATACTGGTAATGGATGGCGGTGGTAATGCCCCAATCGATATACATATCATTTTGCACAAACTATAGCTTACCTAATATAGCAAAATTTAAGAAACTTCCACTTATTAAATTTATCTCTAGCCAATACATACGTCATTATATATATCTCATATAAGGCATATACCTAACCTTGTTTAACATAGCTGTAGGTATTGATTACCTATAAATAGCCTTGTATTGTTCCGACCACTTTAATCAAAGCAGCTGATTGATTACTTATCACGATGTTCTGAATAATCACATGTTATGTATATACTTAAAGGATTAACCCAATAGCTATTACCTTAATGTACTCGTGTCATGTTATTGCATAGACGATATTTATTGTTTGAGAAAAAACTTGTGTGGTTCTATGAAATTATGATGCTAGGCAATTCATTTTTGCCTTGTTACTTTATAGTTTTATATTTTTATCAAAAACATCCTGAAAATGATTCGATTGAATTTTATATTAGCTGTACCCTGCGCGCGTTGCTACGCCATCATGGAAAAAAAACGCTTTGTACACTCATAGCCCCACAGTAGAATTTTTTCCTGTGTCGTGGGTGCCATGGACACAAAGACGAATACACAAACACCCAGACCCAGAACAAGGCTCATCTAAACTCAACATACCTGTCTGGCTGTATGGTCAGTCCGATATGGTAATCGCACCACCACGCGGGTCATGAAGTCAAATACCCCAGAAACCTTCGCGAGCTCAACAAGCTGAATAACAACTTTGCTAAAGATCATCACGTGACCAAATGAATAGTTTACGATTTTATAAATGACATACAGATAGACATTCATTTTTATATAGACGAAGAAGAAGAAGATTTCGAGTTAACGAAGGGGGTTCAATGACATATTAGACAGCGAAGAAGATTTAGCATTAGATTAGATTTTTATTTCTATCATGAAGCAGTTTTTGCAGTTCGCAGGAAGTGTATGGTTATCGTTCACATTTATATGAGGCGACTACCTTAGTCCTCGAGTGCAGCAAAGCATCTGTGATTGGTTTTAGAGTCCTTGTTATGTAGAGGTAAAGTTAGTGACTTTGTTTGTTTACAGCGGGTAATCTTTCGAAATACTGAACCGAACATGAAAATTCTTTCACAATCAGTAAGATGCACTATTCAGGAGTGCTAAAATCTATATTTCATTACAATAGCCTACCATGTAGCGCGGCCAAGCGTTCGCTTAACGCGTATGTATATAGTACGACAGTACCAAGCTCGCACGAATCGAGATAAGCTGGTCGAAAATCGGACGAATATGTAAGCAGCTATTAGTGAATATACTTAGTATCAAAGAAAAAGCTTTAATTAATATAAAAAGTACTGCATAAATAAATAAATAATAATTATAATTGCTTAATTGATAAAAAAAATGATATGCAATAGCTTTAACGCTGCAGTCCGCGAGTGCCGCACGTTTATTTTATTTTTATTTATCTGTTTGCTTCTATATTTAAAATAGTATAAAATCAAAACTACCGAATTAAATTCTCTCAGTAACAGTAACAACAGTCTCAGTAACAACAGTAGACTCAGTAAAAGTTTATGACAAATGCAGTTTTAAAAACATTTTTACTACTGCCATCTCGTTTACCGGTGGTAAAAAATGACGTTCATAAAATCAATTCGCAGTTTGTTTTTTCGGCCTTTGACTGACTATTTTAAACTTCAAAGGCCATTTTCGGAAGCTGTCATTTACGTAGGCTGTGAGTGCTTGTCAGATTGTTATTTTCGTTTTTTACAAAAGAACTTTATTAAATAAAATCAAATATGTAGGTATATGTACGTTGACTTTCGAGTGATACCGAGGCAACATTTTAGTAATTAAACTATAGTTCACGTTTAATCATACTCATACTAATATTATAAAAGCGAAAGTTTGTGAGTGTGTATATTTGTTATGTATTCTTTACGTGTAACCGGCTGGAGCGATTTTCATAAAATTTGGTAGGGAGTAAGCGGACACTCTGGATTAACATACATTCTACTGTTTGCTGTGGAAAAATATCTTATTCCCACAGGACAATTGATACATCTATTTATATTCGACAATCGATACATCATTTTAACGCGCGCGAAGCTGCGGGGTTCAACTAGTTAGAAATAAAATAGTGAAACGATTTTCCTTTGTGTTAGGTATTCAGTTTATACAACCGGTTGCGCACGACGCTCATATGCTCATATCTTGATATTCACACACACACTCGTATATATTTGAAGTCGGAAAGCGGTAAAGAGTGAGAAAAATCACATAGAGGGAGACTTACGTGAAAATAGTTCGTTATTTCTTTAACTTTTACAAAAAAAATGCGCAGCGACACTGTTTGACACAAGCCTAGCGCGGATACCGTCTTGATATTGCGGAGTTTATCAATATTCAGAAATATCATACTAATATTATCGAATAGTTGAGCTCTAATCAATCCACCGAGCTTCGTTGGACAGCCATCGGAATGCCTCAACTCCGACATTCCGAGCAGAATGCCCCGGATTCTCAGCGCGCGGATGCCGTGCTGCGGTCGCGCAGAGATGGCGGAGACGATTTGGAATTTATAGACGCCGTAATTATGATCTGTTGACATTTACTATGGTTTTCGTCATTTAAAATACATGATTGAGAGCAAAAGTACTTTATCATTATATTGCCTTAGTTTCAGAAATGCTGACTGAATATAAATTCGTAGACCATGCATCTTTTTAAATCATACAGAAACCTTTAGATAATTTCAGCGAGGAAAACCTCTCGTTTTCAAATGCAGTTCGCAAATTATAGTTTTTAATATAAAATTTAAAATAAAGTATGTCTGTAGTACCTTTATACTTAATGGCAATAAAATAAGATAATGATTAACGAAGATAATTTCAAGTCAGATCGTTTTTTTGGGTGACGGAATTTGATTTGAATCTTGCCGTTTGGAGATAACATACATTCGATCTACCTAGGTATATGAAAAAGTGAAAAGCTACTCACTTTTGGCTGTTTAAAGATTTTGCTATGTAAAATCAGTGTAGGAAAGGATTTTTTGATACTTCACTTCATATTGTGTCCTACAAAGTCGCGGTTAACACCTAGTAAGTTTTTTAAGCTTTTACATACATTTTCAAAATGGTAGAACCAGTGTAGTTCAACCGGGGCCACTGCCACACCTATTTCTAGCGTGAAGCATTTCTTGCGTTTCGATATAAAGGTGTGGTTGCCGGCACGCTTTCACATGAGGCGACCGTCTCGGGAGTAGGAACGCTTCTGTGATTGACTTCAGATGGAACCCATGGTCTGTATGAAGTTGATTACAGATGTCCATGGGCGGCAGTGGCCACTTACCATCAGGGCGACTGTATGTTCGTTAGTTACTTCAGTCAGATAAAAAAATATATAGCACGGGCTTTGAACGCGGCGATCGAATCAAACAATTCCGTAACGAAAAAAACCTAACACCCCCCACTCCGCCTACCATGTAGCGTGGCTGAGCGTTCGCTTAACGTGTAGATATGTATATTTTTAATCTATATATGTGTATGTATATATTATATAATTTATGAAAACGGATTTAACTACTGACATATCAACGCACAGTCCAAACTAATGCAATTAGAGACTTGAATTTATGAACCACGTTTCTTTTTTAGTTAAGGTGAGCACTAATAAAGGATTTTTGAAAAGTCGCTTCTTAAGGTGATAAAAATTGGGGGATAAAGTTCGCTAATGAGTCTAACATAATGAAACTCAGTACTCAGTTTGATATATTGTTGACTATTGAAAAAAAAAGAAGAAGCGTTGTGCATCTTAAATGTATACCTAATAGAAGGATGAGATGGACCACAAATAAATATGCGAACAAAGTCACGGGTTCTGCTAGTATATATCAGTTATTGTATTTAATGTCTCTAATTACTCTATTAATCTGATTCTCTGTCCTCGGACACGACTAAGTCCGTGCCAGGTGTATTTGCGGCAGTAATTATCTCGTTTGAGTAATTATCCCCGTAATACCTGGATTGCAACTTAATCTCCTGCGCAAATAGATCTTATACCCCCGACTTTAAGTGTCAGAGTCGTGTGACAAAGCTGAAGTGTATAGTTATTTAATGATAAATAATCTTCGTTTCTGAAATCTGTGTAAAAACGGTACTTATTAATACTTTGCTGAATATCTGCTTGTCTGTCTGTCCATCACCACCGCCACCAAGCTGTATCTCACGAATCGTAAAAGCTAGGTAATTGAAATTTTCACAGATTATGTATTTCTGTTTTCGCTATAACAACAAATACAAATGTATTATGCAAATATAATAATTGAATAAAATAAATCAATTAGGGCTCCCATACAAGATACGTGTTTTTTTGTCGTTTTTTATTGATAACGGTACGGAACCCTTTGTGCGCGAGTCCGATATGCACTTAGCCTGTTTTATATTTTGTTCTTAAGGTCATTTTAGTGCTTTAAACAATTAAACTTGGCCCCAATTTGGGTAACTGTATTCAGGAGGTCAACAATACGAAGCTCCGATGAATAATCCCACTTTTATTGAAAATCAAACTTCACTGCTTTGCCCGTAGAGTAGATAATCGTGTAGAGATTCCTTAAATAAATTCAGTATTGAAATCAGAGTCGAAAATTACTGACACATAATAGTTTTGTTGGCAGTTGCCGTTTCATAAGATTTCGCCATTAGCATTGAATTAAATCAAAATTAGTGGAGTTTTATCACTACATAGTATAAAACAAAGTCGCTTCCCGCTGTCTGTTCCTATGTATGCTTAGATCTTTAAAAGTACGCTACGTATTTTAATGCAGTTTTTTTAAATTAATAGTGTGCTTAAAGAGGAAGGTTTTTATGTATCATACAAGTATAATATAGTAGCGGAACACTGATAATTTTAGATTTTTGACTTTTAGGCGGACGAAGGACGCCGGATCAACTAGTCAAGTATAAAAGTGGTGATTACAAAGGTGACAAAACCCTTAATTGTTATATTTTCGGTGATACAACCATAACACCTATTACATACATATTGTTATACATACTGTTAAAATTTAAATGCGTAAGATAAATATTGTTTAATTAAATAATGAAATACATATTTTTTAGTCCTAGGGAGTGGAAGCGAAATTTTGACAAACTAATCGGACATGTTTTAGGTCACAACCGAATTGGAATTACCGCTAAAGTAGGAGTATACATCTTAAAAGTAATATATTCGCATTCATACATGCATGCCTATATATTTTGTGTCTTGGATACCTCATACATATAACTCAACATTTACTAACTTCTCAAAGGGTTACTACCTTCTAAAGGGCAGGTTTTAGTAAATTACTATTGTATAAAGTCTATCGAAAATACTATTGTCGCAAGAATTACTAACATTTTGATCCACAATAGAAAACAATAGTAATGTAATGAATCTTATTATTTGTATTAAAGTATGAATTTGGATATCTTCTTTTAGTCGTCAAATGCAATTCTACGTTTTAAAAAGATTCGCACAATAGCTGCCATTGCGAATGCGAATATTCTTTATATCACAAGACAACAATAACACATACGATCTTTGCCATTTCTATTACTTCCAAACTCTATGTCTACCAGCGAATAAAATTTAAACAACAGTGTTATTTAATTATTGAAAGCAATCGGTTTATTTCAAGCACTCACTTTGCTCCGGTCAATGGAGCTCTTTGTCGGAAATATTAATTTATTTGTGAATGAGGTGATCACGAGTGCTCTTATCTCGACCTGACACGCAAACCATTTTAATGCATGTTCCCATTAAACTAAACGAACGTTGCAATTGATTTTTAGTTATTAATGTTTGAGAAGTATATCACAACGTCAAATTTTTTTTGTAGCAAACTGAAGTAGCAAACGAGCATGCAGTCCACCTGATGGTAAGTGGTCACTGCCGCTCATGGACATCTGTAATCAACTTCATACATAACATGGGGTATATCCGAATTCACTCACAGATACGTTTTGCTACTCCCGAGGATTATGATGGTCGCCTAATACAAAACTTTGCGGGCAATCACACCCTTCCATCGAAACGCGAAAAATGCTTCACGCTGGAAATGGGTGTAGCGGTGGTACTTTCCCTGTCGAAAAATACTGGTTCTACCACATGATAAATGGAATACGCATATATATATGTACATACAAATATCTTGAATTGTGATCTTGAACTAGGATATTCCCGCGGATTCGTCCGCTTCGGTCACGTCTACGATGCCAATGAGTAACTTATGTATTAATCTAGGTCATAAAACATCCCTGTAGTTCCGAGATCAGAACAGGGCTACGGTATTCCCTGCCTGTCGTAAGAGGCGACTAAAAGGGGCTTCCGAGCTTGCGGTGGCTAAAGTGGGAGCTGGAACCGTTCGACAGACGACCCCGGGATAAACGGCGGTATACGTGGTCGTATACCGTCGTAAAGACCAGACAAAGTGGTGGGCCCAGCTGCTAGGCCCTATGAGCCTGATAGGGCGACGCGTTTAGAGGACTCCAGTTGCGTTGCTTAGGAGATCCCGGAGTCCTCTTTGTAGCGCTTAGGAAGGCAACCAGGGGGGTTTTAGTGCGGTAAAAATCCCACATAACCCTGCGTAATCTAGTTGATTATCTTGAAAACTTACCTAAATAAAAAATATGTTTGAAAACTTACTTCTCGTAGACACTTCAAGAAAATTTTCACGGATTCCAAAATCAGAATTATGAAATTATTTTCCTTAAACCATAATGCATTCAGCGTAAATAACTACAGGCTTTCGGTCTTGTCACGTGCGCGAAAAGGGGTATATTTTTATGGAATACGTAATTCTGTTTGACTTCATACGCGATGTCCATATTTGCCGAAGACTCCACGTCCTACATGCAAAGAGCTGTGTGTTTCCACTGTCGATTTCAATTTGATATCCCGATAAAATATTCGGAAACATATAAAGTTTGAACGTGGTAGAACCAGTGTAGTTCAACCGGGGAAGTACCACCGCCACACCTATTTCTAGCGTCAAGCATTTCTTGCGTTTCGATGGAAGGGTGTGGTTGCCGGCACACTTTTATATGAGGCGATCATCATAGTCCTCGGGAGTAGCAGCGCATCTGTGATTGACTTCAGATGGAACCCATGTTCTGTATGAAGTTGATTACAGATGTCCATGAGCGGTAGTGACCACTTACCATGAGGTGGACTGCATGCTCGTTTGCTACTTCAGTCAGAAAAAAAAAGAAGTTGCACCGACGTCCACGAGCGGCAGTGATCACTTATCATAAAGTGGACTTCATTAATTTTCAGTTGCCGGGCTCGGGTATTTACTTAGGTACAGAATTAAGGGTTTATTACATAGTCAATCACATTAACTATTAATCACACTGTCGTCCACACATTATTGTCTCACTCCTGAGCACGGGTCTTCTCTCACCTCACATATTGGTGGACTTCACATACCTCTGAGAACTTTATTTTTTTTAAAGAACTCTTGAGTGTATAGAAAGAAAGAAAGAAAGATCTTTATTTAGTCAATTTTTGGGTTACAATAATATTGATTACATAAGATGTTTAAAAAAAAAGAAAAGGGCGCCAAAAATTGAATATGCCGGTTAAGGCGTTCTAAATGTATGGCACTCACATACTCGTATTTATAGGTTTCTTCACGATAATTTCTTTCGCCGAAAAGCAGTGATAATTAATTTCTAACACGCATAATTTTATAAAAATCAGAGGCGCGTGCCTGGGATTGAACCGGATCTCCCAATCGAGAGGGCTAGTTTCAACCACTAGGCTATCACTATTCGGCTATCTACTATCCTGATGCGGTAATGTAATTACCTTCACATTTAAATACTTCCAAGAAAATTAATATAAAATTGATTATTAATTAATATAAGATTGACTTCAGATGAAACCCATGTTCTGTATGAAGTTGATTACAGATGTCAATGGGCGGCAGTGACCACTTACCATCAGGTAGACTGCATGCTCGTTTGCTTCAGTTAGATAAAAAAAATACATAATAGTCTGGTATAATGGAAACAAAAAGTGCCTCTAACGAAACAGGTCTTAGCAAATAGAGGGAGACATCGACTGATAGAGAAATGTTCTCAAGAGCCTTTCGGCTACGAAAAAGCACAGCCTTGGGAAAAAGAAATAAATAATGTTAACTTCATTTCATTAATGGAAACTCAAAAGTTCTTCACAATTGATGTATAGACATTTGACATAGAATTGACGACCCGCGTGGCGCAGCGGTTACCATACCGGTCTGACGCGCATTGGGTCCCGGGTTCGATTCCCGGCTAGACGGGTATCTGAATGATGAGTTGAGATTCTTGTTCTGGGTCTGGGTGTTTGTGTATCGTCTTGTGTGTGTCCATGGCACCCACGACACAGGTGAAAATCCTACTGTGGGGCTATGAGTGTAGAAAGCGTTTGTTTGTTTATAGTGGCACTAATATGATTACCGAGCTAGTGAAATATGTTAGGCGTGTAGCTGTTTTTTTTAATATATAATATTGATGTAGAGAATAGCACAGAATTGCGAAAACGTGAATGCAGTCCACCTGACGGTAAAAAGTCACTACCGCCGAATCTGTAAGCATCTTCCTATAGAAAAAGGCTTCAATCTGAAGTCAATCACATATGCGTTGCCACTACCGAGGAGTGAGATCTGATGTAACATACTTCCACCGAAATGGAAGAATTGATTCACGCTAGAAATAGGTTTGGCGGTGGTACTGCTTCGGTGAAACCATTATTCTAACTTGAAATGCAACATCTTGTAATGAAATAAACACAATTGAGACAATCTCGGTTGTAGGTCCATATGTAAATACAGCTCTTGCATTGGACCATCAGGTCTTTTTATTCAGTGCCTTATTCAGTACTTATGATTTAAGGATATTTGTAGCCAGAAACATTAGAAAGTAGCATTTTAACTTACAATTCAGGGATAACATATTCATGAATGACATATGTATTACCTCTATCGAGTTAGCCATAAAGTTATTTTCCTCTTAAACTTACTTTTTAGCAAAGTAGCCTTTTCTAAAAAGAAAACAGTTTTTCCGTCGTTTAAAGTTCGATATTTTCACAATATCTGCAATCTTTACGCTACGAAGCTATGAGCGTTCCATTCAATCATGTTTATTTATCACTAAAAGAATTTTCTTGTTGACATTCATCAGATGAAACGTAACAACTCGTTCAATATTTACTGAAGAGATTTTCTCCATTGTCTTCTGTGCTCGACTCGAAGTAACACAGTTACAGTAAAATGTACCTTGTGCTCAGAACAGAGACGTTTACGAAACTATTTTTCCTTATAAGTTGTACAGGATTGTTTTTGTACGCTGCCTTAGCATTTTATACCTTCCACACCGCGTATACGAGTTTAGGACAAGTACAATATTCCGATTCGCAAGACCTACCCCATATGGATTTTGATGATATCGGAATCGATAAGGATTTAAAATATATTTTAGTTTGGACCCAATCAATCGAACCTATGAAATCTTCAACTGAAGGTCAACAGATATTTACAGACCACCGATGCGAATTCTCAAACTGTTTTTTGACGACTAATAAGAAAATGCTAAAAGACTATAAAAACTTCGATGCTATAATCTTCGATAACAAAGTTATGAAAAACTGGATAAAGATTAATTTACCCCAATCAAGATCACTGAGGCAGAAATACATATTTTACAGCAAGGAATCTTCAGATGACAGTCCCGTTTGTAATGTTAATGTTGATAATTATTTCAATTGGACTTGGACCTATAAACTAAATTCGGATATCGTTAGTCCGTTTATAGAAGTTACGGATTTACAAGGGAACGTTGTGGCACCGAAACTGAATGTAAACTGGACGCATAATTTACATCTATTGACGGAAAAAGAAATGGATGCTTTGAAATCGAAACGTAAAGCTATGGCATTGATTTTGAGTAATTGTAATATAAGAAACCATAAAGTGTCATTAATAAAACAATTAAAAAATGACTTCAGAATGAATCTTTTAGAATTTGATGTATATGGTTGCGGTTATCTAAATTGTTCTATAAAGGGATGCCTTAAGGATTTAAAAGATAACTATTACTTTTATTTAGTACATGAAGATAGCTTCGCAGAAGATTATGTGACTAAAGAAGTAATAAAAGCTTACCATCATGATGTTGTTCCAATTGTCTTTGGCGGAGCGGATTACAGCAGGTAATTTTAATTCGTATTTATTTTACTTATTTTTCAATTATTAAAATTGACCATAATTTGGTGAATACTTGTGATTAGCGATTAGAAATTATAAATTAATAATCATTACTTTACAGGGTAGAAAAATATCTAAACTAAGAGTTTGCTAAGGAAAATCAGTTAGGTACTTAAATGTGGGTGAAGTCTACCAATTCGTACTTAGCTAGTGCAGTGGACTATGGCCAGTAATTCTCTAATTGTAATAATGAGATCCGTGCCCAGCAGTGAGACAATTATGGGTTAACGACTACACCATCGTACGAAAACTTATATAAAGTAGTGTTTACCGTTATATATATTTGGTTTCTAAATTTAAATACTTTGAAGGCAGAAATCATTGCATCCATATTATAAATGTGAAAGTGTGTTTGTTTGTTCCTTTTTCACATCGTCACATAGCTGTTATATGATGGTTTTTATGCTGGGAGATAGGAGGATGGAGAGTGACTTAGGCCACTTTTTACCGCGCTCTCTCATTTCCATGAGAATATCGATGTTTTGTTAGGTGATACACATTTAGTAGTTCCAGACGTTGTTAATAGATGGCGTTAGTAAAATTTATTTGCAAATTGTGAATCACGCTATCAAATGCTAATGTTAATTCCCTTTGACCGTGTAGGCGAACCCGCGGGTAAGAGCTAGTTAATAATAACTAGACATCGCAAAAACGTTTATTGAAATATTCCTTTATTTATGACCTTTTTTTTTAGGTTTCTACCAGATGGTTCTTACATAAAGGTTGGAAGGATGTCATTGGATGAACTAGCAGCAAAAGTGGAATACACTATACGAAGCCCTTATATGTATTACACTTACTTTTCATGGAAAAAGTTCTACGCTTTCCATGAAACGGAAGAGTTTAGGGGCATTTGTGACCTCTGTGCTTATCTTAATGATGAAAAGAAATTTGGAAGTTACAGTGTCTATAAGGAGTTTAGGAAGTGGTGGTACCCTGGGTCCTTGTATGACAGATGTATTCCAAGAGGTTCAGAGGACTTGGCCGAGGTCCTCTCGTATATCAATAGTACGGTGCATTTAATATAAAATACATTTAATTATTAAAATGAATTAATTTTACCATATTCTTTCATTGACTTATCTGTAACAGTCTAATAATATCTTACTATAAAATTATGCTTCTATAAAATATAAAATTATAATGTATAACGCTTCTGTTTTCTTAAACATAATATATATAGCATAAAACTATTTGAAAAATGGCTTTTCCAAAGTTCACACTCATGAATAAAAAAAAATCTTACTATAAAATTTGATGTAAATCATGAGGAATTAGTAAGTATGAGATACTAATTACACGTATCTTCCTTAGCACAACGCATCTCAAAAGTATGATGAAATTGGATTTCTTCTCATAAAACTCTGATAAAAAACCTACATCCAAGTGTTAAACTGGTAGAGGTTCAACAAAAAGCAGCGAATTAAATATTATTTTATAAATTTTAGAAATGCTCGCTACCGCTTAACTAGATTTGCGAGCGTAAAAATTGCTTCTGCAGCTAAGCCTTTCGCTTTGTGAGAACAAAGGCTTTGTAAGAATATAATAAGTTTAGCCCCGCGGCAAACAATGACCTCCTTGAGAAAAAGCCTTAAATGTCAACAGTTTCGTTAAAGAACAATTGCTTTAAATGTCTTGAAGGTGACGGAAATAAAGCTTGCTTAACCTATCCACTTTTGTTGGACTAAAAATAGAAATATTTTTTTGAAGATCATAAGTATATAAGTAAGAAATGGTATTGTGACGGGAAACTTTCAGGTATGTGTAGATTGTAAAATAAAAAACTTTTTTAGCATTTAGGTGTGGATTTTTCATAAACAGGGCGTCGTTCAGTATAGAGTTCAGGCTGTTAAATGTACGGCTAATTAAGCCAGTTTACTGAAAAATATACCTACCATAATTGTGGAAGATTTGTGTGTGGAAATTAAATTTGGCAATGGCAGTGATCGGTTAGGAAGTAATCAAAAATCTTTATAATAATATACACTCTAGTTTGGGGCGGCTACCATACGGGTCTAACACCAGAATTTCAAGTACAATCATGATTCATCAAACACTTTATATGATGCGACCATCTTAGTCCTCGGGAGTAGCAACGCATCTGTGATTGACTGTACTTGATTACAGATGTTCATGGCCGGCAGTGACCACATACCGTCAGGTGAACTGCATGCTCGTTTGCTACTTCAGTCAGATAAAAAAAAAATAGTCATAGCGCCACTCTATCCTGTGTTATATCCTATACTTTCCGACGAGCCCTTTTGCCTAAACGTGATAGCTATTCGAGGACCACGAGTAAATGTTGGCTTTGAAAACTCTTTTTACGCTCATAGCCCCACACTAGGATTTTCATTTCATTTTAGTATACACACAAAGACACGGAAACCCAGAGCCAGAACCAGAACAAAAATAAATCATTCAGATACCTGGCAGGGGATCAAATCCGGAACCCATTGCGTATCAGACCTGTAAGGTAACCGCTCCTCCATAAGAGTCGTCATTTTAATTTGATTTGTCAACTTAATTAAATTGACGTTAAGTGTTAACAAATTCGTCTTTGTTTATTACGACACAGAAAATAATAAGAAGCTTTGATTGTATACATTTTCTGTCTTACTTTCTTTACTTGTTCAAAATATTTACAGCACGGATCTTTAGAAGTTAGCTTCGTAAGTCAGCAGTATAGTCGCCTGCTCGCATATTCAACAGGGCTTCCTGATCCTACTTACTCGCTCCTCCACTATGCTAATGAGCGACCTCAATTTTTTATGGCAATATGTGGCAAATCAGCAGACAGCCCACTTGGTGTACTTGGCAGTTTTTCGGTACTTGAGTGGTATTTGAATCCAGTCTTCAATCGGTTTGATGTTAAGTAACTGTCTATTTTTATAATCATAACAAGAGACATTATTAAATTTTAAAAACGAAGATCCCGACTACTTAGAAATAATTGATGGCCTTCAGTTGACAGTTTTTGAGCAGTTGGGTTTTTTGTTCTGAGTCGTATAAAATCAAATAAGGCTATGTTTTAAGGTTGGTATCAAATACGGCTATCACAAAACAAAAAATGCGAATACCCAGTCAATCATGCATCTTGTCACATTCTCTCGGTGTTAACTTAATAGAGAAATACTGGTAGATTATAAAAAATCTACATATCTGTATTTTTTGGAATAACATAAAAGAGAATCATTTTTTTACTTTACCAAAAAAAGGTCCCAATGTAGATAACCACCTTTGATTTTATACGACTCTCTTATTTTGTTCTTATTTTTTGATTTTGCGTCAGTATAGTAACATGAAAGTGAAATAAGTTATATTTTTATAGTGGGTCATTTATTAGCATTAATTTTTTGCTAGCCATATTGTTGATATTAAGCGAAATTCCCCGTTTTTCTTCCCTCTCCTCCTTGTATCTCTGATCGCTAGCATAATATTTAAAAATACAACCCTCCGTACAATAAGGTCGTGTAATAAGCAAGGTAATGTCTAGGTTTAGACTGGTATGCGTTGGTTTGAAAAATGTTGTTAAGTAATAAAATAAGATTTAATATTAAGAATTTATTATTACTGAAACGAAGTGCCATATAGCGCTTTGAGGCTAGACGGAATAAAATCAGACGAAAAGTTGTCACGACACTTTTTAACAGTGTAATAAGCCGCGCGGCGTGCGCATGTTTCTCTGTCTGTCTCTCTGTCTCTCTCATAGAAAGCAAGCCAATTATTTTCGTTTCGTGTTTCTATTTTGCTTTGAACAGTGTAGAGTAGTCTTTTTGTTTTGTTAAGTTGCAATCCACCTGATGGTAAGTGGCAACTGCATGAACATCTGTAAGCAATTTCATACAGAACAAAAGTCTGTCTAATGTCTTTCAAAGATGCGTTGCTACTCCCGAGGACTAAAATGGTCCCTTCATATAAAAGTGAGCCGACAGCCACACCCTTCCAACGAAACGCAAGTGTCTTACGTTAGAAATAGGTGTGGCATTGGTACTTCTTCGGTCGACCTACACTGGTTCTACCATCTGGTAATGATATTTGAATTCAATTACTGACACGTTGCTACTTCCGAGGACTAAGAAGGTCGCCTCATATAAAAGTAAGCGAGCAACCAAAATTTCGTTCAATATACCTTGTTAAATTTTCGAAAGCTTCGATAGTGGGATGCAAGTGGAACTGTTTAGCATATCGAGACCGGCTAGAATATTCAATGGAGCTTCGTTGCTGACCGTACTTAGTGCTTTAAGTTCACAGTCGAATTTTGGGACAAATTAATCAATGATGCAACGAAGCCTTGTTATTTTTAGGAATATGATGTATACTGTGAATCGGTAAAAGTGTGATGCATAATATCATTGATACTAATAAACAATTAATAGTTAGGTCATTAGTTTTAATTGTAATCTAATATGATTCATCGGGCACGGGTCTTCTCTCAGAATGAGAGTTATAAACCGTAGTCCACCGCGCTGGCCCAGTGCAAAATGGTTGCCTTAACACACCTCTGAGAACTTTTTTTTTTAAAGATCTCTCGACTGTGTAGGTTTCCACACGATGTTTTCCTTCACCGAAGACAGTTATAATTAATTTCTAATACGCGCATAAATCAATGGTGCGTGCCTGGGTTTGAACCTCGGGCCTCCTGATTGAGAGGGCAAGTTTCAACCATTAGGCTATCACTGCGCCGATGAAGAGACCACTTAGGATCAGGAAAATCCTAAAATGAGTCAAATTAAGTGATTTATAAAAAACAAATCGACTGTAACTTTTAGTTTTATCAGTGGCATTTATAGTTTTCATAATAATTTATTGTTAAACGAAACTGAGAAGAAATCACGTCTTAATCAGTGCGATTTTTGTTTGTTTGAATAATTTAACAATATTATTTGTTATTTAATATTCTCCATTATATTTTTTTTATCTAATTGAAGTAGCAAACGAGCATGCAGTCCACCTTATGGTAAGTGGTCACTGCCGCCCATGGAATGTAAGCAACTTCATATGGAACATACATTCTATATGAAAATAATCTCAGATGCGTTGCTACTGCCAAGGACAAAGATGGTCGCCTCGTGTGCCGGCAACCACACCCTTCCATCGAAACGCAAGAAATGTTTCAAAAGTCCCAAATTCTGTCAAAGAGCCATGAATATAATAAAATCATTAGCCAGGCACTAAAGGACCTGACCAGGCATAATTCAAATTGTAGTGCAGTGGCGCCCTCTACGCGGAGAGGGTTCTCGAATATTCATCAGGCGGCTTCATTACGCCGGCTAGGACTAAAGTGACTAAACTTAGGAACTATGTCTAGTATACGTAAATTATAGATAGACTAAGTTGAAGCAGAGCAGTGATAGCAGTGTAGAGCAGTGATAGCCTAATGGTTGAAACTTGCCTTCTCGATCAGGAGGCCCGAGGTTCAAACCCAGGTACGCAACACTGATTTTTCAAATTATGTGCGTATTAGAATTTAATTATCACTGTTTTTCGGTGAAGGAAAACACCGTGAGGAAACCTACACACCCGACAGTTCTTCATTAAATAAAAAAAAACCCGGGGGTGTGTGAAGTCCACTAATTCGCACATAGCCAGTGCGGTGGTCTATGGCCTAAACTCTCATTCTGAGAGAAGACCCGTGCCCAGCAGTGGGACAATAATGGGTTGACGAAAAGTTGAAGACTTGTTTGTTACTAAAATATGCTAACAAATTGGGATTTCAGGGTGATTGAAGCCTTAGTAATTTGAGTCCAAAAGCATCACCGTCACTCCTACTTCTGCCTATACAGCAATATGCCGTGGTTTAAAAAAATGTTCTTGAAAATTACCAGAATCAAATTCTCAAACCTTTTTCATTGTATACTGGTATTTTTTAATGTTTACATCTTATAAATATTGTTTAATAACTAATAAATATAATTATATAAAATATTGTTTGTTAATGTTATTAAAAGGTGTTGTGAAAGCTACTATTTACACACCTATTTCTGGCGTGAAGCATTTCTTGCGTTTCGATAGAAGGGTGTGGTTGCCGGCACACTTTCACATGAGTCGACCATCATAGTCCTCGGGAGTAGCAACGCATCTGTGATTGACTTCAGATGGAACCCATGCTCTGTATGTAGTTGATTACAGATGTTTAAGGGCGGCAGTGACTACTTACCATCAGGTGGACTGCATGCTCGTTTGCTACTTCAGTCAGATAAAAAAATACTATTACGCGTTTAACTGGTGATTTTCATAAAATGTGGTAGGGAGTTAGCTGACGTTCTGGATTAACATATAGGCTACTTTTACTGTGGGAAATATCTTACTCCCACGGGACAATCGATACATCGGTTTTTTAACGCAGGCGAATCTGCGGGGTTCTGCTAGAAAAAAATAAAATCTAATGTCAAATTCAGTAATGCATTTATTGCAAAGTTATTATAATTTCACACTCGTTAACAATCACTTATAGTGAAATGATGTTGCAACCATAACTAATACAGTCATCCACTAATTTTATTTTATTATTAGACCTAAAATTAACTTGTTAATTAAACAATAATTACAGCTGTAATCAAACAAATTAACGCAGATTCGGCAAATATAAATTAACACAAACTAAATTTGTACAAATACCTCGGGTGGCGTGTAAATATTTGCATGAACCGGACACCGAATCTGGATATTTTCTGTATTATAGATAGGTTTCGACTGAATTTATATAAACGAGTGATGCAGAGTCACAATTCGCTCTAAATTAGATTATGAAATGTGTTTTTTTTGAGCTATTGCTTTTATCGCGGGCTTTGAGCGCGGCGACCGAATCAAGAAATTCCGTGACGAATAACCTAACACAATCCACTCCGCCTACCATACTGCCTGCCTACCGAAACTACAAAGCTCGCACGAATAGAGACGAGCTGCTGGAAAATCGGAAGAATATCTAAGAAAAAAGTACGAAAAATGGTATACAATAGCTTTACCGCGGCAGTCCCCGAGTGCCGTACGTTTTTTTATTTATTTATATACGGCAAAAGTTATTTGTATTAGGTACGAAACAAAAAAAAATTGACAAAGCAAACCGGAATAAACAATGAATTGCTTATTCTTTGCCTATTTATATTTTGTTGGTCAAATGTGAGATAAATCTAAGTGCACGAAATTTATACCTACTAATTTTAAAATAATTAAAAAACGTTACTCAATTTCTTAAAAAAACGCAATAATGTTTCGAAAATTCTACAATATTCCACCGGACGGATATTAGATTCCAACTTGCATATAGATATTTGCTTGATTGTTGTACTTCAATTTAGCCGAGAATGTGTATTAATTGAGTCATAATTTGAAGGAGTCTTTTAAAAAGCCAGAGTGTACGACAGCATGTAAAAATCTGCCCAATTTAGGCCCCTTACATATTTGCGATTTATTTCGATTGCCGCGTCCAGTAGCAATAAACGCGTATTAACACGCTTTAATAATACGCAATTCGCAATACGATTGCGTAAACTACAATCAGGATTGCTCTGTACGTACTGCGGTAACGAACCCGCACCTGATGCTCTCGATCGCCCCTACTACTGCAAGTAGAACGTCGATAGGGAGGTACCAACGTTTCACCTACTTAGGGATAGCAACGCATCCGTCATTGAATTCAGAAAGAACCCTTGATCTGTATAATGTTGCCTAAAGATGGCCTTAGGTGGCAGTGACCACTTATCATCAGATAGTACGATAGTAGTAGTAGCTACTTCAATTTGTTTCCAAAAATACTAGTCTCCATGGCAGTTTTGCGAGCTTGCAACAGCAGTATTACAGTTGCACTATTTATTTTACGACATAAATCTTCTTAAAAAGCTATGTTATAAATTAATATTATACATTACAGTTTATAAGTCTTTGAACTCGAACAAAACTCGAATGACAGCAGCGTTCGCATTGATTGACAAATTAATTACAGACCACGAGTATAGTAGGGGACGTGCATCGCATTTACTGACTACCAATAGACACCTGAGTCCCCAGTTTTGGGTGCTTAAACTGTACCAATTTACATAATAGCTTGCATTCGGGCATAGATTTTTGGTATGCCTGATTGCTAGATTTTTTTGTGCACTTATCCCTGATCCGGGATCAGAATAGGGCTACGGTATCACCTGCCTGTCGTAAGACGCGACTAAAAGGGGCTTCCGGAGTTGCGGGCGGTAAGAGTGGGGGAGCTCGAACCGTCCAGCCAATCGACCCCGTGTAGACCCCGACGATGGCATGGACCACTTGCTGTCATAAACACCAGGAGGCGCAGTGAGTACAATGCTCACTGTGAAGAGCCTTAAGGGGCCATCGCGCTCGAAGGACTCCGGTTGTGTTCCATTGGAGATCCCGGAGTCCTCCACGCGGTGAGGAGGATGGCCACCCGGGTTTGCGGTCGGGCGTTGCTCCCACGGCGTCGGGTACCTTTTGTAGGTTCCCGGATTTACGGCGAAAGTCTTTTTTACTACGCCACGTGAAAAGTAGAGTGCTACAAGTTTGGTTCGTCTGTGTATCTGTTTGGGTATCATCCTCCTTTCCTACGTAGTGTATGTTTCATTAGATCTTAGTTCTGTTATTAAAAAAAATATGATGATTGACATATAGCAAGAAAGTATTGTAAAATTAATTTCTGTACTGAAGTAAAAATCGCGATAAACATATGCCATGAAATGATAAAAGCTAACCTCATCAATTACAACGTCGCTTGGGTACCTCACGTCAGGAGATCGGTGTTTAGGGACCACATCAGTTACTTAACGATGTCCCTACGCTTGAGTTAGGGTGTTTATTCAAAAATGTAAACAGCTTATATCTACTGTTGAATAGAAGTATGATTTGACTTGTTGTTCTTCAACGTTTAGTACTCGTAGTATTATTTAACGTTTCCTCAAAATAAAAAATATTGACATCTTTTCCCATCGTTACAAACGTGTAAAGTACATCTATACACCCATCTAAAAGGGAAAACTGACTTAACTGAAGGTGGTAGAACCAGTGTAGTTCGACCGGGGAAGTACCACCGCCACACCTATTTCTAGCGTGACGTATTTCTTGCGTTTCGATGGAAGGGTGTGGTTGTCAACACACTTTGATATGAGGCGACCATCATAGTCCTCGGGAGTTGCAACGCATCTGTGATTGACTTCAGATGGAACCCATGTTCTGTATGTACTGGATTACAGATGTCCATCGGCGGCAGTGACCACTTACCATCAGGTGGACTGCATGCTCGTTTGCTGCTATAATCAGATAAAAAAAACTACTGACATATCAACGCACAGCCCAAACTATTATGAAAAAAATGGGGTTGCGGGGTTGTATGAAAACCACTAATTTTGATGTTAACTTAATGAAACTTAGAAGGTATTGGACTTTCGAGTTTGATAATAGAAAATCTTTTCACCATTTTCAGAGAAATTCCTTTAAAAATCTAATGGAAGGATTATGGTTGGCGCGAACAAAGTCGCGGGTCGTGCTAGTTTCAATACATTGACGATTACCTAAGCCATGATTGTTTAAAAACAATAAAGTAAACAATAAAGGACATTGTTTCATAAAAACAATAAACACAAACGAAAGTTCTTTATACACAAGCAACACAATATAGAATTCTCTCCTATAAATCAAGTACAAATAAATAAGATATTCATACAGTTGAAAAGTGAGAAGACGGATGGCTCTTGCATTGTGAGAGTAGGGTTGGATAAAAAAGTATTCAATAATAAATCCAAGTCGGGACGTCGATCACAGATGCGTCCCTCAGGATTGATATCGAGTCCTGTTACGAAATTCAAGACACAGATTAATATTAACTTTTCTCATATTGATATTAAAATTCTGCTTTTCATGTGTAAAGGTTTGGAGGGAAGTAAAAGTAATTGATTCTCCAATTGTCTTTTCGAAAAAAGACGAAGAATCCCTTTTAATACTCGAACGCAAGATTCTTAGACGAATTTTTGGTGCAGTGCTCGAATATGATGGTTGGCGAACTCGGTATAACCACGAGATTTACCAAATATATGACGATTCCAATATTATTAAGGTCATAAAAGTTGGACGCCTACGGTGGGCTGGACATGTGGAAAGGATGGATGAAACCCGCGTACCCCAACGTCTACTACATGGTAAGCCGGACGGACGGAGAAACCGAGGAAGGCCAAAACTCAGGTGGCTAGAGGGAGTCATGCAAGATCTAAAAACTGTGGGCGTGACAAGATGGAGGGAGCCAAAATAGACTGGACTGGAGATATGTTCTGGACCAGGCCAAGGCCCACCCGCGGCTGTAGCGCCTTAGATGATGATGAATTGTCTTTTCTTGTTCGTTCCATATTTTCAGTTCAATTATCAAAATAACGAAACAATTTTTTTATAAATATATTGGGATGTTGCATGAACATTTGTTACTATCCACATAAGATAAACACTAATATTTAAATGTTGTGTAGTAATATTAAAACACGCATTCTACACTCATAGCCCCACACTAGGATTTTCTCCTATGTCGTGGGCACCATGGACACACAAAAGACGAATTTGCAAACACTCAGATCCAGTATATAAATCTAAACTCATCATTCAGATATCTGTCTGCCCGGGAATCGAACCCGGAATATGGCTACTACGGCTATGACTGTAGCGTGCATTGCCCATTGCGCGTCAGAGCGGTTTAGTAACCGTTCCGCCACGGGGGTCGTCAATATTTTAACAGAGTTAGATGTAGGAAAGGCCAGACGTTTGCCCAGAGCGGCAAATATAGTCGGCAAAATTTGCTGCTGTACTAAAAGTTTCAAGTCATTTGTTTCTGTCACAATTTTTTACCAATATAGCTTGTCGTATTAAAAGATATTTTGTTTGTTTGTTGATTCTGTTATTTCAAAACTTACTGGGGTAGATTGTATTTAATTAAATTGTATTTATCTTCTGGAAGATATTTTGTGTTTTTCTCGTTGATATATTACTTTAGGAGAGCAGCAAATTCTAAAAAAATAATTAAATACTATGAGTATTGTAAATTTTTGCCCTGGTTGACTAAATTGATAGATGAGGTCCTGGCCCCTGGGGAGTTGAGGTCTAATTTAAATAAATTTTACTAATATTGATTACCAATTACTTTCAAAATATCGTCTCGCAAATATATCAGATAGGACTTTTCGAATTGTCCCTGTAGTTCCGGGATTAAAATAGGGCTACGGTATCCTCTGCCTGTCGAAGGAGATAACTAAAAGGAGATTCTGGGGTTGCGAGTGGCTACAATGGGAGCTTAGCGGTATGTGTGTTCTCATTCCGTCGTAAAGAATAGACGAAGCGGTGGGCCCAGCCCCCCATCTGGGAAGAGCCCGATGGAGCAACGCACTCAGAGGACGGCGGTTGCGTTCCTTTGGAGATCCCGGAGTCCTCTTTGTAGCGCTGAGGACAGCCACTGGGGGGGGTTTTAGTGAAGTAAAAATCCCACTAAACCCTGCGTCGCTCCCATGGCGTCGGGTACCTTTTGAAGGTTTCCCCCTCGATAGCAAAAAAATACTTTTTGAATTATATTGCTGTAATTTACATTACCTGATAATATTGGGTTGAAAATTACTATTTGCTGTTTTATATCAATTTCTCATCTTTCCGCAAAAAATACTGGCGATTAAATACTATTCAGATCTATATGAAACAATAGAAACACAAAAATTCAAGTTGGTAGAACCAGTGTAGTTCGCCCGGGGAAGTACCACCGCCACACCTATTTCTAGCGTGAAGCAGTTCTTGCGTTTCGATGGAAGGGTGGTTGCCGGCACACTTTCATATGAGGCGACCATCATTGTCCTCGGGAGTAGCAACGCATCTGTGATTGACTTTAGATGGGACCCATGTTCTGTATGAAGTTGATTACAGATGTCCATCGGCGGCAGTGACCACTTATCACCAGGTGGACTGCATACTCGTTTGCTATTTCAGTCAGATAAAAAAAACGAACTAAGCATATGAGTTTAAAAAGGTAGCAAAAGCTTTTTTTTATGATGTTGGTTATTATAGACAGTGAATTGAAACACAATTTGTTTCTATATTTCTATATATTTACTTTTTATTATTTTTATTACTTTCTATATATTTTACATAGGTAACTGATGCTTTTCTAAAACAAGTATGATCTAAAAATATAAATCATTCCCCACTAACGTGTAGATGCTCATAGCGTAATTTTCGACAATTGTCCCTGTAGTCAGGATCCCACCATTTCCTCAAATGCTTATAACTCCTGTGGGTCGTACTGTCATTCGAATTCATTTTCGAGCAAAGACCGCATAAGTGTGACCTAGATCTTGGTGTATAAAAGTAATGGTTCTTCCAATCGAAAAAGAACTCGTAAGTTCTGGGATTTTTAATGAGGTAGTCTATAATCGCACCCAATTTCTTCATGTCCAAATGTTGCGAGTTGATAAAGGACCCAGGTGGCATGAAACTGGAATAAGGAATAATGGCAAGTATTAGCAAAGAAAACATTTTTGAATGAAGTATATGGCATCATTTAGCGGAATAGAGTTCATCTCATAGTTATGGCAGCCTGAGTGCATTAGAAATTCTGATGTATTTGAAAGGTGTGGTGAGCGGAAGTGGCTACTTATCATGTTTGGTACTTCCGTACTATAAAAAATTGCATGACTACATTTGAGGGTCAAATATCCCATTAGTATATCTTCCAGAAAAAACCTTTGAAGGAAAAAAAAATCAAACCATTTAACCATTAACCTTGGTCCAAAACGTTATGCCAAAAATCTTGTTTTTAATGAGATACATAGAATTTCAGATTTTATACATTACTTATTCAAAGCGATTTTACCTGGAATAATCGAGTGTTCCCAGTACGATAGGAATAGCCAAGTGTGTCATGGCCTTAACAACTCTATCTGTGACGTAATCCTCTGCAATTTCATCTTCGAGTACCAGTTGAAAGTAATATTTTTCTTCAATTAGTTTGTAACAGTTAAATATACGGTTTTTGGGACATTTGATATCGCCACATGGACCGTAGAGATCTAAGCTGTAATTGTAGCCGCGTAGCTCGTAATTTAGGTCTTTTATGTACTCCTGATACTTTGTTTTTAAACTACACTTATAAACTACAAACGCGACAGCTTTTGTTTTCTTGCTTATTTTTTTGGTAAACCGATCTTTATGTGCCATTTTCTCAACCCATTTTACACCTCTTCTAGGGCCAACTATTTTGTGTTTAGTGTCATAGATATTGAAAAACGGATGAACAATGTCAGAACTCAATTTGTACGTCCAAGTCCAGTTGAAAAATCCGTCAAAGGCAGAATTACAGATAGGATATTTCGACGCAGACTCAAGAGAATGGAAGACGTACTTTTGGTAAGGCGATCTGGTCAAATTTACATCTTTGAGTCTCAAATTTGCTATATCCCGTATGCTGAATATCACCGCGTCAAAGTTTCTATGATCTTCCCGAAGAAAATGCTTATCGTAGGTGATGTAGCAATTTATAAATTCACACTTCTGTTTGATGAAGACACTTTGACCCGCGATCAATTCCTGCTCTTTCGGATAGTAAAATCCGAATTTGTTTTGTTTTGATGGTTTCCAAAGTAAGATATATTTCAAATCTGTGGAAAATCTTGTCTCCGGTTTCGATAAAAACTGTTCGCTTCGATTAGTTAGGTAATGCGGAATCGAAAATATAATTGATCCCATCGTAAACAATGCGATGTAAACGCCATATTTTATTAAGTTTTTCCTCAGTGGACTTATAAAAATCATTTCTTTAACTTTATACATGAACGTTTAATTTCTTAGAAAAATGCACAAAAGATGTGTGGCACCGTTAATCCCTTGTTTAACACTGGATACGGAGAAATTGAGACAATTGAATGGAAAAATGTGTTTGTTTCCTGTTTAGTATTTAGCGTTGTTTCGAAGCCAGAAGAATGTCTGGATTCTATATCGTGAAACAATTCCAATGTTATTAGATTTGTAGCATTTCTTTAGATCATTTATGCTTTCAATGATATGCATAATACTATCCAAATTATACTATGCAAATGCATTAGTACTCTAGTCTTAACGTAAATGAGCAAGTGACAATTATTTATATATTTTGTTATGAAATTATCTACTAAATGACCATCGTTTGTGTTTATTTATTTTGCACAGTTGCTGTCCTAAAATCCAATGACATCACATCAAAGTTCTATTAAAATTGGGTCTGCCGTAAGAAGAAAGATATATTCGAAATTCTTTAGTAACTGTAAGGCAAGATGGTGGAGCTAATATTGATTAAATGTAAAAAAACATGATTGAAAAAAAATATATGAAAAAATTATAATAATACAGCATAACAAAAAAGACAAACCCGCTGAGTTTTTTGCCGGATCTTCTCAGTTGAGGTCGTGTTCCAACCCGGTACCACCGGATTGGAACACGACACACGAACACACGTGTAAAAAAATAATGTGTAACTGACAATTTGTAAGTGCCCCCGTAGGCTTATACAAAATAAACACATTTTATTTCAATATGTAAATAATTTTATATGCAGCAGAAGTTCTGTCTAAAGTAAATTACACATGCGTTGATACTCTTGAGGACAAGGATGGTTGCGTCATGTACTCGTAAAGCTTATCGCACTTGTAAAAGTAACTAGTATTTACGTAATAGCGTCTGACATATAAGTCCTTTGACGGACAGATGGACAACAGAGGGTAAATGGAACACTAACCGCCGTTGACACCCTTAGGGTACGTAGGAGGGATGTTAAGGTAACGTAATATTTCGGATCTAGATACAGATATCGAGTTATTTCGGAATATCCGATAGTTTCGGATAGTTCAGTTTCAGTGTAATATCCGTAATAGAAAATTTCAAGAAATTGCAAAGCGAAGGAAATATAAATAGATCGACATAATTTGTAGCTTATTGTTTGGTACAAGTTGTATATAATCACAATCTTGGCTGGGCAAGAGCTGTTTATAATGGGTTCTACATCATTTGAAGTCCATTCGTATTAAAAATTATTGGAAAGTTTTATGACTAACTATGAACGTGAACCGCTTGGGTCACGTCAATCATGGTAATGAGTTTCTTTTTTTGATCTGACTGAAGTAGCAAACGAGCATGTAGTCCACTTGATGGTAAGTGGCTACTGCCGCCCATGGACATCTGTAATCAACTTTATACAGAACATGGGTTCCATCTGAAGTCAATCATAGATGCGTTGCTACTCCCATGGACTATGATGGTCGCCTCATGTGAAAGTGTGCTGGCAACGACGCCCTTCTATCGAAACGCAAGAAATGCTTCGCGCTAGAAATAGGTGTGGCGGTGGTACTTCCCCGGTCGAACTATACTGGTTCTACCACCTTAAAATATGCTGTCCTATATATGTTGATCTAGGTATGTGCTAAACCATGTGTATCAAAATTTCAGCGTAATCTGACCATTAGTTTTTGCGTAAAGGTGTAAAAACCTCCTCAATCCTCGCAAACTTTCGCATTTGTGGTATAAATATGATTCGGTACAGATGGTACCATCACCATAATCACCATCTGGCCTAGGCGAAAACTATTTACAATGTCTCATATGAATTCAACTCCTTTTAGAAATATTTCGTATTTTACAACGTATAGGTATACAGTTTTCGATATATTTTATCTTGGATATCCGAAAGTTTCGGATACGTTTACGGAGTCGAGTAACATCCCTAGTACGTACACTGTCTGCAATATTCACATTTACCGCAAGTAAACTAAATGTTAACTTTTACTATCAAATTAAACAGCTTACGCTCTACTTTTTCAAGTATTTGGTAAATTAAATTGTGTATGCATAGAACTGTAAGCCTCATAATTTATACGGATATAAATTCGTGTATTCAGTTACAGTTATTTTTAGAATCGTTTGCTAAATTTTTAGTTAATAAATGAATAATATATGAATACGTAGAAATTTTTCACCAGAAATGAGTTAGTGGTAATTCCTCCGCAGTTGTCGCAAAACTTTGGATAGCCTCCTGTTAGTGGGTGAACGCTTCATTGGTGCCTCAGACACGAGGTAGTGGAGAGGATATACCGGACTCCTACCGGCTAAACTCTACCACTTGTCTGCCAATTCGCACCTGGCCAGCGCTGTAGATGGTAGTCTAAAACTCCCTCATTCAGAGAGAAGACCCAGCAGTAGGACAGTAATGGGTTAACGACTAATGGCTAAAACCTCACTGTTTTCTGGACGCTCTTTGACGGGGCCAGTGGTATGCTAATAACACTCGCAATCCCGACGTTTCCCACGTCCAGACCCATCTCTGGTTGCTGTTGCTGGAGTTTTTCAATCCTATCATCTTTGACGTTGCTCTACCACTATTTTCTAGCCAACCTATTTTTGTCTACACTAAAATTAAACCCACTAATACTAAACACAACATCCATTCACTATCGAAGTGTTTTCCAAAATAGAACCGCGTAGCTGTGGGGGTCCTAGCGGGCCGTTCCCTCATAATTTATGCGTTTCATTTCGCGATATAAAGTCGCGAATTTAACCAACTGTCGTATGAAAAACTCGTTTTCGTATCCAGAATTTAATTTATAGCAAAAATTCCTTCCCTCCACGATATTAACACATGTATCGTCGGATTCCACCTATTTTGTTTTGTTGTCGTTGATATATTACATTGCTGTTTTGTAATTAAGAAGTTTAATTATTTAAACAATGCGAGATAGGTTCAATTCGATTTGATTTTTTGATATTGTTGAGTTATTTTGTGGTTTTTATTAGGAAGTATTACTTTTATATAATAATAAACAATATATAATGCATAACGAAGCGATTGCGTGATATCAGGGTGGTCGAGGTCTTCATTACTGTCCATTCTTGATGATTTCAAGTAAAACACAGGAGTAAACTTCTTCGATTTATTCACACTTGAGGAGGTCCGATCGCTTCGACGGTTAAACAAGAATCTTTTTCTACCGGCAGGCGCTCGCCTTTTTATAACAATGTTTGGTTAGGTGACAATAACAAATTTATATAGGGAAACTAAATTACAAATCTAAAAATCACTAAATATTGCTAATTTAATAAACAAACAATTTTCGATCCTTGTACTAACTAAAATAATTATTTTCGGCGAGTGTATTTCATAAATACGCGGTGTCGCGCCGACATATATAATAAACAATATATAATGCATATTAGATTATCAGTTTTTCTTTCATTGTTGGAGTACATAACGAGGATACAGTCCACCTGCTAGTACCTACAGGGCTTCATGGGTTCCATCTGCATATGTAATTAAAGATTCATCACGAATTTATACATTATAACATGTAACGAGTTCTCATGATATGCTGCAAAACGAAATTAAAAAACTTACATCGTGAATAAAAGTTTATATCTGAAGTCAAACACATATGGTGGCTACTATCGAGAACTAAGATGGTCACCTCATATGTGCCAGTAACCACATCTTTTCAGCAAAAAGCAAGCACTGCTTCATGCTAATGCTTGCAAAGGTGGTAAAACCAGTGTAGTTCGGTTCGACCGGGGAAGTGCCACACCTATTTCTAGCGTGAAGCATTTCTTGCGTTTCGATAGAAGGGTGTGGTTGCCGGCACACTTTCACATGACGCGACCATCATAGTTCTCGGGAGTAGCAATTAATCTGTGATTGACTTCAGATGGAAAATATTCTGTATGTAGTTGATTACAGATGTCCATGGGCGGCAGTGACATTTACCATCAGGTGGACTGCATGCTCGTTTGCTACTTCAGTCAGATAAAAAAATGCTAAAATTATAAGTGGTGGTATCTCGCAGATCGGATCATATGTACCCACTCGTTTTTTCACCTTTATATATCCAGTATTAAGGTAGTAGAATGAGTATGATTTGCTCGAGAGGCGACTAAAAGGGGCTTCTGGGGTTGCAGACGGCTAGAGTGGGAGCTCGAACCGTTCGGTCAGGCAATCCCGGAAAGGACGGCGGTACGTGTGGTAGCATACCGTCGTAAAGACTAGACGGAGCGGTGGGCCCAGCCGCCCATTTGGGAGGAGCCCGATGGGGCAGCGCGCTCGGAGGATTCCGGTTGAAGGCGTTTCGAGATCCCGGAGTCCTCCTTTTCAGCGCCGAGGACGGCCAACGGAGGGGTTTTAGTGCGGTAAAAATCCCACATAACCCTGCGTCGCTCCCACGGCGTCGGGTACCTTTTGAAGGTTTCCCCCTCGAAAACAAAAAAAAAATGATTTGCTCGAATAGATAAAATAACCCAGAGTATTAAAAAAGTACGCAAACACAAACACGAAAACATCCCACAAATCCACCCAACATCGCAAAGCTGACAAATGAATTCGTTCACAATAAACTGGATCATTATCTGTCTGTTTGTTGAGAATTAAGCGCAGCACAAGGCGGCGCTTATTTTCTGTTGTTGCGCCTCAAATTGTCGACACTTGAGCACAGATTAGCTTCGTTACCCCGCGGCGTACCTGGCTTAGGGATGGGACATGAAAATATATCGATATAAATGTTAGATATTTAGTGACATATAGTATTTAAAATATATCGATATAAATGTCAAATGTGTGCTATGTGTTTTCTTAGCTATTGAAAAACTATATATACGCTTTTTAATTGTAATAGGAAGTGTACAGCTACACATAGACTGAATGTCCTTTTGATACTTCTATTTCTTAAAGGGAACGGAAATAAATAAGAATGAGTAAGCAAACCCTTTTCTCATATCATAAGCCACGACTCGTCATGAAATCCGACAAATGAATTCGTACACAATAAACTGGATCATTATCTGCCTGTTTGTTGAGAATTAAGCGGAGCACAAGGCAGTGCTTATTTTCTGTTGTTATTTTCTCTCTCAAATGATCGACACTTGAGCACAGATTAGCTTCGTTACCCCACGGCGTACCTGGCTTAGGGATGGGACATGAAAATATATCGATATAAATGTCAGATGTGCGATATATTTTTTCTTAGCTATTAAGAATCTGAATACACAAAGTTTTATTTAATAAAACACATTAGATAGCTACAATTAATGTTCTTTTGTTACTTCAATTTCTTAAATGAAAAGGAAATGAATTAAAATGGATAAGTAAACTCTATTATTATACCTTAAGTCTCATGTCGTCGTAAAAGCCGACAAATGAATGCGTTCATAATAAACTTTATCATTATTAGTTTTTTTTTATAAGAATGAAGCGCAGCACAAGGCGGTACTTTTTTTAGTGTTTGTTACACTTTTAAGCGAAAACTATCGGTTGAATTGCGCGATACTTGGCACCCACATAGTTTATAACTTAGGTTAATGGAAAGGATACTCATTACTATGATAGACGTGACCGTAGCGGACAAAGCTCCATAACCTAGTGATCATTAAATTTTTGAAAAAAATTGGTTGTCTGTAAAGTTGGTTTACTGGCCATAGTTGAATATGACGACGTCATAAGAAAATACTGATGGAATGGTTGCATTTTTCAAAAGAAAATTTTAATTGTTATAAATTATGTTTGATAGATATTTTGTATGGATATAGAGTAGGGGATAAATGGAAATCATAATGGAATTGATCAAGTTACATTTATTTGTACAATGTATAAAAACAATTATGCCAATTTTTTAACATAATTGTATTTATGTACAAGCCGATTGTGCCTCTTTGTCGCTCATTCCGCGCTCTCGCTTGCACTTCAAGCCTTAAATCGAACGCCTTAGAGTGAGGTAACGCCGCATGAGTCATGTTTTTTGGTGCGTTCAGCCGGCTCCATCGAATTATAAGACGTTGTCACGTTAATCAGAAATAATAATAATATAAATGTAGTAATATCGATGTTGACAAGTCACCTCCCTAATCACAAGTGGACGTTCGAAGTGCGCCATTGCGCGTTCAGATACGCTCGTGTTCTGTGCTTAATGGGGATCTCGATGTCGGCTTTAATTGTTTTCTTTACCTTTGTTCGCAGTTTATTGCGTTGTCTCCGAAAAATGTGGACGGCAGCTTTGTAATATTTGGAATACGGAGACAGGTTCGACTGATCGTAAATTTATGCTGGATTGTGTCATGTAAAGGTTCATGGGAGAGGTAGGTTATAATTTTTTAACTTTTTTTTAAACTCTCGTCAACCCATTATTGTCCCACTGCTGGGCACGGGTCTTCTCTCAGAATGAGAGAGTTTAGGCCATTTTCCATCGCGCTGGCCAAGTGCGAATTGGTGGAATTCACACACGTCCGAGAACTTCTTTTTTCAGAACTCTCGGGTGTGTAGGTTTCCTCGCGATGTTTTCCTTCACCGAAAAGCAGTGATACTTAATTTATAATACTCACATAATTTTAGAAAGATCAGTGGGGCCTTCGTGTTTTTAAACAATACCGACAAATTCTTTAAAAAGATGAAGTAGCAAATAAGCACGCAAACCGAAGGTTGAAAGTCGGAATAGCTTGTAATTTTAATCCTTCTTTTAAATCAATACCAATAAATCCCAGTCCACTGGATGGTAAGTGGTCACTGAACAGAGGTTGTAGCTGAAATTTAAATGCCAACAAATGCTAGGTATATATTTTGAAATTATTAAAAATTTATTTCATTTCAGTTGCTGCAATCTTTGATTATGTCTCGCTGCTGAACTTGAATTTGTGCTCAAAAAGGACTTCAGTCTGTAAGACGAAGGATTTGCTAGCTAAATTGATGAAAATTTAAATTTCATGTAATGTATTATTGGTATTTTAACATTTAAAAAATGCAGTTATTATAAAATTAAATACCTGTAAGTTAACAGAAGACGGACCTGTAGGAGCGGCGCAGGGTTATGTGGGACACTCACGTAGTAAATCCTCCCGTAGCCATACTCGTGGTGTGAGCGTGAGTGAGCGGCTGGGCCCACCGCTCTCTCTAGTCTTTACGATTATACCACACACTACGCGATCACACATACCGCCGTTCTTTTAAGTCACTTCTTACGACAGGCAGGGGATACCGAGGCCCTATTCTGATCCTGGAACTACAGGGACGAGAAGACACGTGTAGAGATTAAAACTACTCATAGACGTATGAAATGAACATTTGACAGTATTGAAAACCGATACCTCAGTACACTAGAAGTGAGAACAATCATTTCGTTCCTCAAACGAACACAAAGGCATTGAAACTCAATCACAGCGAAGCGCTGAAAGAATAAAAGCATGCTTCGGTGCGCTGTGACATTTTCAATTCCATTTAGGCAACCGCGGCCGCAGCTGGACTGACACTAGGGTGTGGGTTTATTGCATAAGCGGAGCGGGCTAATATTTATACATGACATACGGTTATTTTTTAGCTGACGTTCCAAAAGATAAGAGTTATATATACGTGACGTATATCTTTAGGCACATTAAACGATTTTTAGTAGATGAAAAACTGGCGTCACCCCCATGCTATGACGTAGTCATGAGTATGCGATATCTATTCGAGACTGTAGATTGTTAAAAAATATAGTAGATATATTATAATATCCAATAATTGTATTATCTTTTTGATGCATAGAAGCAGTTTCAAACGCTTTTGTGTTGTAGTTTGTAATATTTGGTATAAGTGAATCACACATTATAACACAAACATTTAGCTGTGAGGACAGATACCTCAGACTAAAAACAAATCACAACGAGTAACACTAAGGTAGCAACACCTTTGTTTTCGGTCATACTTAAAGTTGCCATTAAATAAAGTGTTACAATACTACTTACTTTACACAACATTTATTCTGTGTGTAAAGGGTTGTCGTCAGTCCATTATTATCCCACTGCTGGGCACGGGTCTTCTCTAAGAATGAGAGAGTTTTAGGCCATAGTCCACCGCGCTGGCCAAGTACGAATTGGTGGACTTCACACATCTCCGAGAACTTTTTTTTAAGAACTCTCGGATGTGCAGGTTTTCTCACAATGTTTTCCTTCACCGAAAAGCAGTAATAATTAATTTCTAATACACACATAATTTAAAAAAATCTGTGGTGGGTTTGAACCTAGGTTTGAACCGCTGACCTCCCGTTCAAGAGGGAAAGTTTCAACCATTAGGCTATCACTGCACTAAAGTGTGGGTAAAACAGATAAAAACGTAGATCTTTCCCGTCATTTTATCAACAATAAGGCCACAACCTAATCATTCGCTAGACTAAATCACTGGTCCCACTGGGTCGTTTACAGTGATTTAACACGTAATTAGTGGTATGTGGTATTTGAAACAATGGAGCAAGGCTTGAGATAAAGGTCTTACATTGTATCTCGTTTACATACGTAGATGTAATGATTAATCCTACGTAAAAAGATCGTCACAAAATACCTACATAAATAGATCGTCACAAAATCAACAAAGGGGTTGATTTTGTGACGATCTCGCAATTGGCTGACAGAGAATGCACCTTCAACCTTCAATTCTGTGATTATCGAGAGTAACAAATTAAATGTAAAAAGCATTCTCGTTAACCCATTATTTTCCCACTGCTGGGCACGGGTCTTCTCTCAGAATGAGAGAGTTTTGGCCATAGTCCACCGCGCTGGCCAAGTGCGAATTGGTGGACTTCACACACCTCCGAGAACTTTTTTTTTTAAGAACTCTCGGGTGTATAGGTTTCCTCACGATGTTTTCCTTCACCGAAAAGCAGTGATAATTAATTTCTAATACGCACATAAATCAGTGGTGCGTGCCTGCGTTTGAACCTCGGACTTCCCAATCGAGAGGGCAAGTTTCAAACATTAGGCTATCACTGCTCTTAATAAACAGTAAAAAGCATTAATAAACATTTTTTGGAGTTAACTCCTTAAAAATCGATTAGCATACATAAGGGCCCGGTATGAGAAAAATGTGAGGAGTTAAATCTTGACCTCGTTACGTTTTTTTATTGAGTGTAACGCCATCTAGTTAAAACTTTTATTTATCAAACTTAGTTTGTTCTTTAAATCTGGGATAACGAGATTCGAATCCCTTGCATGGCCCTCCGAAAAGGCAATAAACTAAATATCATTTTTTTATTTAAAAAAAAACATTACGATGAAAATTAAAAGCCTGCGAATTATTTTTAAACTTCTGAAAGGTGTATAAAGTATATCTACGCGTAGTTAGCCAGAGCGTTGGAATGTTATTATGTAGCTTAAATTATGTGAAGAGAAATATGCCCAGCAGTGAGACAGTAGTATTCCTCCTGAGGTATTCCCAGAGCGCTATGACATGGGGCTCTTCAAGAAAGGTGCAAAAAGAGCTCTCCTTCAAGGCCGGCGATGCATTGGCGACTCCTCTGGTGTTGCAAAAGTCCATAGGCGACGGTAACCACTTTCCATCAGGTTGCCCGTCTGCCTTATCGTTAGGTACATATATAAAAAAAAAGTAGAGAGTTAACCTAATTTAGGTGACGTAAAAAGAGTTGCGTTATGTTGATGTTTCTGTATGAGGCATCGTAGCACTAAAACGAAAGGACTATCTCTCCGGGACGTTACATAGCCTCGTTTTCTTTACTGTTCACAAGTATTTTACCTAGATTTATTAGGAGAACTTGAATCGTAGCACTATTAGTACCAAATATTAGTTCTATGGGGCTATAATCAACCCAATGTTTATATTAGCATTACACCTAGAGAAGCAATATTATTTGGTTTAATACGTAATAAAAACATTCGCGTCTTTCTGACGCGGTCGGGTAATAAGTAGAAAAGGACGAGGACAGCAGCTACTTCTCATCAGTTTCCTACAAAGTTCGCAATTTTTTTTACATTTTTTATGAATAATTATTGCGTTTTGACTCATCTTTGCAACGTACAAATAGGTATGGTAATGTCGAAAACAATCTTAACTATGCAATGTTTTAAGGCGAAAACATAAACAATGATTGGTTTTGACTACCTGCGTGGCGGAGCGGTTACCATACCGGTCTGACGCGCAATGGATCCCCGGTTCGATTCCCGGCCAGACAGGTATCTGAACGATGAGTTTAGATTCTTGTTCTGGGTCTGGGTGTTTGTGTCTTCGTCTTATGTGTGTCCATGGTACCCACGACACAGGAGAAAATAGTACTGTGGGGCTATGAGCGTAGAAAGCGTGTTTTTTTTCATAAACTCGTACTAAGAATACTCGTGTATTAAACGCTTTTTACCGCGTGTGTACTGCTTACTTGTATACGATTAGTATTAGAAATTAAGTATTTTTTATATCAGGAAAAAAATGTTACCTTCTCATGTATCTATTTTAAATATGACTTGATTTAATGGTAAAAATGGAACATACTCCGGACTCCGGTGATATCTGAGTTAGAATATTACGTTTATTCAAGGCAAATCTAATGGAATCTTGTTCAGGTACAGTCGTGACGCGCATGGAACGCGGCTTATACATACCAATGAGATTTTATAAGCGTAGCGTTCTCATAAACAAATATTCATATTTTATCTGTACGTATTATTTGTGTTATCTGTTGTTTTCGGTTTTATTAAAATATGTAATTTACATAAATAAATCAACATAGGATTTTTTTTTGACATGAAAGTTGATTGCATTTTTGGTAAGAAACTTATAGTAATTATTTTAAAGCAGATATTTCGCTGGATCACGACGACGGAACTATGTTTATATGTATAAGCGCTGACTTCATAATGATGTACTAAGTGCTGCGTGTGTTCTCAACAGACAAATATTTGAATTATTATTTTTGTTTTAGCATGAAAATTGGTTATATGTTTGGTTCAAGTAGATTAGCATTAAGTTTTTTTTATATCATAAAAAAAAACAGTTACCGTCTCATGTGTTCAAAATTTGCTTAATGATAAAAATGAAACATACTCCGGTGATATCTGAGTTAGAATATTACGTTTATTCAAGGCAAATCTAATAGAATCTTGTTCAGGTACAGTCGTGACTCGGAATGGACCGCGGCTTATACATACCAATGAGATTTTATAAGCGTAGCGTACCCATAAACAAATACTCATAATTTTATCTGTGTATATTTGTGTTATCTGTTGTTTTCGGTTTTAAAATATGTCATTTATTTATACAAAACGACATATTTTTTGACTTGAAAGACGATTTTTTTTTTGTAAAACAATTATAGTATTTATTTAATTATTTTACTCAGATATTTCGCTGGATCACGACGACGGAATTATGTCCTACAGCGCAGACTTCAGAATTATATAACAGAAACATGTTTGTGCCCCGTACAGTAAAAAGGTTGAGTACCTCTGCATTAGAAAATAACACATTAACGCTTTACACATGTTATTTGGCAGAAATATACATGACATTGGTGCTTTGAGGGTAGAATTACAAAGGCATTTAACTTGTTTATATGAAAAAGAGCAGTGATAGCCTAATAAGAGCAGTGGTAATTCAGCCTCACAATTGAGGGTCCCAGGTTCGAATCCCAGGTACTCCCCACTGAGTTTTTCTAATGTTTGCGTGTACACTAAGTGTACTGTCACTGCTTTACGATGTAGGAATACATCGTGAATAAACTTACGCACTTTGGAATTATTTCAAAAAAGATACTCAAAGGAGCGTGAAGTCTACCAATTAGCACTTGACCAGAACTGTGGGCTAAGCCAAATAGAGCTTTAGCCCACAGTTGAGAGCTAAAGTTTGTCATTCTGAAAGAACACTAGTGGGGCAACATCGATTTGACGACGATCATGCTTCCTATTTTTAAACTATTTCTGGAAAGTAAAGTCCTTACATATAAACCAATAAACGATCATATAAGTGCACCGAAGCTCGTAATTAATATTTATCGGCAGCAAAATGTTAACTGAGCGAGTTAGCGGCTAAGTGAGTTGTTCGAGCAATAAGCGGTTTGTGCCGTGCATTGCGCTGTCAATGGAACATAACTCAGTTTGCGCGGGGACGTGTACCGTCGGCAAAAAAGTTATTGTTATTTATTTATTAGATTGAGTAACACACGAGCATGGAGTGCACCTAATGGCAGGTGGACTGCTGCCCAAGGACATTTGTAATCAACCCCCGATAATTCACCAGGTGGTAGAACCAGTTGACCGGGGAGGTACCACCGCCACACCTATTTCTAGTGTGAAGCATTTTTTTGCGTTTCAATGGAAGGGTGTGGTTACCGGCACACTTTTACATGAGGCGACCATTATAGTCCTCGGAAGTGGCAACGCATCTGTGATTGACTTCGGATTGAACCCATTTTCTATTTGAAGTTCCTTACCATCAGGTGGACTGCATGCTCGTTTGCCACTTAAATCAGATAAAAAAAGGAATTTAACTAATAGTAGGTGGACACTGCTCGTCAAGGACATTTGTAATCAACCCCTGATAGCACGAGGTTCCTTTTTGGGGATGCCATGAATCTATTGCTACTCTTTAGGTTACATAGTTACAACGCCTGATACTTGAACTCTTATCAACCCATTATTGGCCCACTGCTGGGCACGGGCTTCTCTTAGAATGAGAGAGTTAGGCCATAGTCCACCGCGCTGGCCTAGTGCGAATTGGTGGACTTCACACACCTCCGAGAACATTTTTTTTTAAGAACTCTCGGGTGAGTAGGTTTCCTCACGATGTTTTACTGCACCGAAAAGCAGTGATAATTAATTTCTAATACGCACATAAATCAGTGGTGCGTGCCTGGGTTTGAACCTCAGACCTACCGATCGAGAGGGCAAGTTTTCAACCATTAGGCTATCACTGCTCAATGTCTTTAGAATTAAATATCCCTGATATACACCTAATAATTCCAAGTCCCAAGCTATAATCGCCAACTTTGCCTAAACGTATCAATCATTGTTATAATTCTAATTCTTCATTGGTTCTATCTAAATTAAACAATACCATTAGTCGATATTGTACGTCGCCTTTTATGACATCCAAAGGAAGAGCGGGAGTGTCGCTATTCAATACATACACAATTTGACTCCTTATTTAATAACCGAAATATGTCGTATTTTAAGCTATTGCATATCTTTTATCGCGGACTTTAAGCGCGGTAAGGGGCCATCCATTAATCACGTGATGTTTTTTTTGGCATTTTTTGACCCCCCCTCCCCCTTAGTGATACGTGGTGAGGTTTAAGACTATCCCTCCCCCCCCCCCCTATATCACGTGTATTTTTTCGTACCTGCAAAGAATCTATTTTTTTTATTTTTAAAAAAATACTGGTACAAGTATCATCTAATTTTATTATAGAAAATTAAAGACTACTTTAGTAACGTTCAGAGGTAGACAGAAAGGTTGTAGTTTGTTTTTTACTGACATAAAAATAATGAAAGAAATGCGAAAACTTTTATTGTACTAGTACTACATGAACATTATTTAATGTACAATATTTTCGGACCACGGAGTAGCGAGACTTTCTTCAACACCAATAACTGGATAAGCATCTTGCAAGTCAGTTGTTGGCACAGTGCTTTGTTGAAGATCAACATCGGTTTCATCAAGCCACTCGGCGTCATCATTTTCGCGCTGGTATAGCAAACATGTACGAGAGAGTCAATATTTGCTACAGGTATATTATCATTTATATTTCTTAACTAATATGACAATACAATTAAAATATTTTAATATCATCACCAGGTGGTGAAGTGTGACGATCGCGCTTGTTGTGGACATATGCGGAGTTCTATACGATCCATTCTGTTGGAACGCTTCCTAATACCTCCTTACCCGATTTTGCAGTCATCCAGTGGCCTATATATTCCAAAGAATCAAGAGCATGATGGCAATGTTGATGTTGATCTTCAACAAAGCACTCTGCCAACAACTGACTTGCAAGATGCTTATCCAGTTATTGGTATTGAAGAAAGTCTCCCTACTCCGTGGTCCGAAAATATTGTACATTAAACAATGTTCATGTAGTACTAGTACAATAAACGTTTTCGCATTTCTTTCATTATTTTTATGTCAGTCAAAAACAAACTACAACCTTTCTATCTGCCTCTGAACGTTAATAAAGTTGTCTTTAATTTTCTATAATAAAATTAGATGATACTTGTACCAGTATTTTTTTTTAAATAAAAAAATAGATTCTTTGCAGGTACGAAAAAGGCAGGCGCGCTTGCCGAAAAATAAGTACACGTGATTTATTACTTTACCCCCCTCCCCCCTTGTGATATTTCGTGATTTTTTTATGGACCCCTCCCCCCCCTTTTGAGCCTCACGTGATTAATGGACAGCCCCTAACCAAATCAAAAAATTCCGTTACGAAAATCCAAACACTCTCCACCCCGCCTACCACGTAGCGCGGCCGAGCGTACGTATAACGTGTATGTATATGGTACGACAGTATGACGCTTGCACGGATCGAGAGGAGCTGCTCGGAAATCGGACGAATTTCTCAGCAGCTGTTTGTTAGAAGGTATGTAGTATCAAAAAAACTTGAATTAATATCAAAGAAAAAAAAATATAATAGACTAAGTTAATAAAAAAAAATGCTATGCAATAGCTTTACCGCGGCAGTTCCCGAGTGCCGAACGTTATTTTCTTATTTTTTATGTTGACGCTACACCGTATCGAAACCACTTCGGCGAGACGCCAAGACACAATGAAATTATTGAGTTTTTTCGAAGGCATTTTGTGTAACGACGTACTATTTAGGTAAATATTCGCTTTATTGAGTTATTCATGTTTAGAAAATTTTGATAGTATTTTTACTTTTATGAGACAGTCCTATAGCGCTTGAATGCAAAAAATCAGGTAGTAGAACCAGTGTAGATCGACTGAAGTACCACCACCACACCTATTTCTAGCGTGAAGTAGTTCTTGCTTTTCGGTGGAAGGTGGTTACCGGCTTACTCTATACGAGGGGACTACCTTGAAAACTGTTATATATTAAAAATAGTTGCTAACAGATGTCCAGGAACGACAGTGGCCACTTACCATCAGGTGGACTGCACAAAATGTCTTTCTTTTTTTGCATACGCCTTTTTTTTTGTTTTCGAGGGGGAAACCTTCCAAAGGTGCCCGACGCCGTGGGAGCGACGCAGGGTTATGTGGGATTTTTATCGCACTAAAACCCCCCCGGTGGCCGTCCTCGGCGCTGAAAAGGAGGACTCCGGGATCTCGAAACGACTTCAACCGGAATCCTCCGAGCGCGCTGCCCCATTGGGCTCCTCCCAGATGGGCGGCTGGGCCCACCGCTCCGTCTAGTCTTTACGACGGTATGCGACCACACATACCGCCGTCCTTCCCGGGATTGCCTGACCGAACGGTTCGAGCTCTCACTCTAGCCGTCTGCAACCCCGGAAACGGCTTTTAGTCGCCTCTTACGACAGGCAGGGGATACCGTAGCCCTATTCTGACCCCGAGGCTACAGGGACTTTTTGCATAGGCCTACGGAGGCACTTACAAATTGTCAGTTATGTATATATATATATATTTTTAAACTTATCGGAACACGACCTCAACTGAGAAGATCCGGCAAGAAACTCAGTGGGTTTTTTTTCTTTGTATATCTTTTTTGCCATATTGTTTTTGCATTGGTTATAAAAGTTAGCTCCAGTATCTTGCCTTATATTTGACTGAACAAGAAGCATGCTTGTTTGCTTTAATCGAATAAAAAACTAACAGTATAGTCATTCTAGCCGAAAAATACATTTTAATGTAATGTTAATATAACTTGCATCCAAGAACCATTTTCAGCTACTTATGTTTCCTCACAAAGAAATCCTAGCGCTAGTCTGATAATGCCGTATCTGCGGAAATAGGGTTGCCGACCTTTTTTAAAAAATATAGCGAATAAGAAACATAATATTTTTTTTATTAATTACCTTCATTTCTTTTTAAATGTACACTCAAACTATATACATGCATTATTTCTCATAATCTTTTTTATTATTAAAACCATTTTCTCTTGGAGCGATGGCACATTGAATAATTGATGAAACATATACAGTTTTCCCTATTTTCTTTAACGTAATTAAATACGTATTATTTTAATTTTAATTTTATTCCAGAATAAATGTTTCTTTTCTTTATTATTATTGTTATTATCATTTGAGTTACATGTTACTCGCTCCTTTTTGCAAACAGTCTTCGCCTATAAATGTAGTTGCACTTAGCTTTTCCTTATTGTAGACTTTTGTTCTTTTTATATTATAATTGGTGTAAACTATGTAGGTGATCAAAAATAAATAAATAAACGTATATATAATACGATTGTTAAAAATATGGTATAATTCATACATAGTGTTAGATTAGACGAAACAAATTTATAATACACGCTCATGATAATTTATACTTACAGGTTAGTAATTCAAAAACACATTGAAACTTTCGTAAAAACTCCCTGTGCATGGACAGTTAGCAAGCTTTTTTAAACAATATTTACATAAACGAGCGTTGATTTCGCTCACTGTTCCAAAATATTGTAATTTAATGATCTTAACAACAATAAAGATATTTTTGTTTGGTATCCTAATAAGATTTGAATACTTTTTTTAAAACATTGAAACAGCAAACAGTTTGCCGCCACCCACGGACAAATGTAAGTTAATTCATAAAGAACCGATTCTATCTAAATGAAAGTTATGCTATTCCAGAAGTCTAAAGATAGTCGCCTCATGAAAGTGACCAGGCACGCTAAAAATAGCATTTTTTTTTGGTCCCGAGGGTGAAACCTTCAAAAGGTACCCGACATCGTGGGAGCGACACAGGGTTATGTGAGATTTTACCGCAGTAATGCAGTAGCGCTGAGGACGGCCATGTGGGGGGGGGGGGGGCACATGGCCGTCCTAATCGCTACAAAGAGAACTCCGGGATCTCCAAAGGAACGCGATCGGTGTCCTCTAAACGCGTTGCCCCATCGGGCTCCTCCCTGAGCAGCTGGGCCAACCGCTCCGTCTGGTCTTTATGACGGTATGCTACCACGCATACTGTAGTCCTATTCTGATCCTGGAACTACAAACGACGCTAAAAATAGCATAGCGGTGGTACTTACCCGGTCGAAATGCAAACGTTCTACCTTGCAAACTACATATGTACTTAATATGCATACTAAATAGCGTCCCACAATAAGTCTCTTGTCTTACCCGTCTTATATACTATATGGGTGGCAACCATTCTAGAATATGTTAAAAACATGTTAAGCGTAAACATGTTTCGTAGAGACGTTAGCGTAGTTTAGTCGACTTTAGCCGCAGACATCCCCGCCGGTCACTTGCTTAAGCATATTCGCTGCAAAGTAAATATTGATATCTTTACTTAGCAACTTCATGTAAGTAGCATTATCTGTTTTGTCTTCATATATATATTTTTTAAGTTTACAGTAGGCACTTACACTACAGTTCAACAACAACATGTTCACGGAAGAATTAGAGGTCGCGGTGGTAACTTCCCGGCGAGAGCATCCTAATTTTACTCTCGTCTCAATTGATTTCAACTGAATTATTAAATAGTGGCACAAAAACACTTTCGATTTTTAACTTATTTATTTATTTATTTTAAATTCTAGTAATTATATTAATTTCAATAACTTTGACTATTATTTCGTAAATAATGAACCCGCACCGCCAGCTCCAATCGCTTTTATGCACTCCCATCCTTCTCTCCAGCACCGCCAGCGCCGCCATACTAATCATATCAGCTCCTCTCATTTTTGTATCGTTACAAAATTACTATATCTGTTTAAGATGACATTCGTTTGAGACATGTATGTTTATGTAATTTTTGATAAAGCTACTATATTTGAATAGTATACAATCCTCTCAAGGAGGATGCATTCCCTCCGAATCCTTAACATTTATATAAAATACTACAATGTTATTTAAATTTTGTAATATAATGTAACAAAATGAGTTGAATGACCAATGTTTGTCAGCCCCACTGTTTAGTTGGTGGTTCGGTACTTATTGTACGTTGGTTCCTAGTTTACCCGCGACAATGTAGTCTGAACACCACTCTCCATCTATACAGAGCTTATGTCTTATGGATTTAAATCATGCAAGCAGATATTATAAATAAAAGTTTTTTTTAATTGTAACATGTTTAATGATTTTATAAAAGAAATAATTTTGAGTTTGCTATTAAACCTACATATCATTTCTTTATAAAATTAATAAACGCATGCAGGCCATTTTTTATATGTACATATGTGTGTCAAATGCATCGTAATACGTGAAACAAACACACATCCATACAAACGCATTTATAATATTAATAGAATAAATAAGATAGTCATAAGATATTACTAATCCTATTAAATACACACAAGTGGACATCCCGTTTCCAAATTGTTTCAATAGTTAATGTTACTTTGAACGTCAGAACTGGAACGTGTAGGAACATGTTAAGCGCTCGTACGGCGCAAGTTTCGCAGGAAGAGCGGCGGAAGTTCAGCTACCGACAAAATGGCCGCCGGACACTTCCGCTCCAAGCATATTGTGCTTTAGACAACGAAGTTCTCTTACCTAAGCATAGTGTAATTTTTTACGAGAGGTTTTTGTTGTGTCTATTTTTATAATAAGTAACTATAATGAGTATATGACGTACCTATAAAGAAAGTAAGATAAAAAAATGTTTTTGTTATTTTTGATAAAACTATTATATTAGATTAGTGGACAGTAACTTCTTTATTGATTTTAAATAAACAAAATTTGCCTGTAAATACTTATATCTTTAAATACCAAATATGTTCTCTTTTATAAAATTGCAGTATTAACGAGCATGGAGTACATTTGAAATTTGGCACAGACATAGTTACTGTGCCAAATTTCAAAGAAATTCGACCAGTAGTTTTGCATAAAAGACTAACATACATACATCCTTACAAGCGCATTAATAATTTTACTAAAATATTGCAATGTTATTAAACATAAACAAGTGGACTTCCCGTTTCCAAATTGTTTCAATAGTTAATGTTACTTTGAACGTCAGAACTGGAACGTGTAGGAACATGTTAAGCGCTCGTACGGCGCAAGTTTCGCAGGAAGAGCGGCGGAAGTTCAGCTACCGACAAAATGGCCGCCGGACACTTCCGCTCCAAGCATATTGTGCTTTAGACAACGAATAAGTTCTCTTACCTAAGCATAGTGTAATTTTTCATGAGAGCTTTTTGTTGTTTCTTTTTTTCTATAATATCTACCTTAAGAAAGATTAATACAAATAAACGAATTTGTTTATAATAATAATAATGATAATAATATTTATTTGTAAAAAAATGCATAATATTAATTGTTTTACAGTTAACATCAAATATTACATTTTTTTTGTCATCGCTGACATACAAATTTATATAAGTAGCATATAAACTAATACTTATAATATAATTTAACATATTAAATCCAAATGTTACAACAATTACGAAATTTAATTTTAAGATGTCAAAATTATTAATATATTAATGTCAAGTGTTACATTTGAATACAGTATTACTCAATATTACATTTATATCAATGGATTTGGAAACATGAGACAAACTTACAACCCTTTTTTCTCTTTAGGGGCGAATTTCCAAAAAATAGTGCCTGTATCCTTTCTTAGGGCTTACCTTCACGATAAAATAAAAAATGGCGAAAAATTCCAAGTTTCAAAGGACAGTACAGTACATCAACGCACACCACAAGTGCGTTAATGTCATTAGTTAAGTCAGTTTTATTTTTTAAACTCATACGTTTTTTTAATTTTACAATCGGTACGGCCCTTAATCTATTCATATATTAAACAGGATTTATAAAGTCTATTTTTATTGTTACGATCCTGGGCTTGTCCCTACTAATAAGTGAATTAAAAATTACTTTGCAATGCTCTTGATTAAAAATATTTCATAATAAATTATGAAGACGCATAGGTGTTTATGATATTTAGATTAAGTCTTATTTTAAAGAAGTTCCACTTTAACGTAAGTCATAAACCATAAAAAAATTGCTGAAAGCATAGAAACAGCGTACGCGGACCGCGTGCCGCCATATTGTCTGCGACCCGCATTTCCTGCTAAACTTGTTCACTGCAGAACTGTATTGTACCTAGAACTATGATCGTTATAGCTTATGTTCTTCATTCACAAATGGTTTAACAGGAATAACAAATTAGTTGTCAGAGTAACGCGCTCTCTCTATCTTCAAGTAAGACTAATTTAATCTGGGATTGTATCCGATGGTGTGACAATTTTCCATAAGGTGGACTTCTTTAAAAAAGTATGCCAAAAATATCGAGGTACAGCAAATTCTCTTGTATTTAAAGTCTTATTTAATTATGTCACACATAGTTAAATAGTGGATAACAAACATAGTTATATACCTAACACTGAGTGTGGAATTGACTATATTATGTAAATACAGACAATTTGACAAGATTTATTTTTAAGAAGTTCTGCTTTTACGTAAGTCATAAAATATATTGCAGGAAGCATCGATACAGCGTATGCGGACCGCGTGTCGCCATATTGTCTGGGGCCCGCATTTCCTGCTAAACTTGTTCACTGCACAACTCTATTGTACCTAGAACTATGATCGTTATGGCTTATCTTCTTCATTTACAAGTGGTATAGCAAGAATATCAATTTAGTTCCCAGAGTAACGCATCTGTGGCTAATCTCAAGTATGACTAATTTAATTTGGGATTGATAATAGGTATCCCATGTTGTAATAACTTAACATAACTTACCTTCATGTTTTCTTGTTTGTTACCTGTACCTTTCAAAAAACAAAATGTGCTGAAGTTATTGTAGTAAATGGAAGTCTTTTGTATTTGAATACTTATTCAATCACGTTGCACTACAGAGTTACCTAACACTGACTGTAGAAATGTATATTAAGTAAATATTATTTAGGTATATCAGACTTCTGTAAATAAGTTTTATTTTTACCTAAATCATAAATCATATTGCAGGAAGCATCGATACAGCTATGCGGCGCCAGTCCGCATGTCACCATGTTGTCTGCGACCCGCATTTCCTGCTTAACTTGTTCGCAGCATAACTGTGTCGTAGCTAGAACTATGATCGTTATGGGTTATCTACTTCGTTCAAAAGTGCCACGAAAATCAATCTGAAATTGATTAAAACTTTCCGATAGTGCAACGCCTTACCATAAGGAGGACTGCTTTCTTGTATGCTACTTGTAAATTAAAAAAAGGAGCCAGAAATATCGTGGTAAATGAGTATTTTATATTTGATACATATTTACTCACGTTGCACTCTACTGAGTTAAATAGTTAAAAACGTAGCTATATACCTAACATTGAATATTAAATTGTATTTGCTATGTAAATGCTATTTATAACTATCATAGTTTATTAATTTTAAAGAAGTTCTGCTTTTACGTAAGTCATAAATCATATTGCAGTAAGTATCGATACAGCGTATGCGGACTGCGTGTCGCCAAGTTGTCTGTGGCCCGCATTTTCTGCTGACTTGTTTTGCACAACTATATTTTATAGTTGTACCTAGAACTACGATGGATGCACAGATTTATATTCTTAATTTACAAGTGGTAAAGCAGAAATGTCGATTTAACTCTCAGACTAAAGCGCAAGGTTGTCTGCGGCCTGCTGCTAAACTTGTTCTCTGTACAACTGTATTTTAAAGTTGTATCTAGAACTATAAAAATTAAATGAATTAATTAATTAAATTAATTAAATCACCTTTTAACACTGAACACAGGCTTGTTTTTAGTGTTAAAAGTGGACAACAAACGTGGTTATATACTGTAATTTATGGTGTAATAACTTACCATAAGGTGGATATCTCAAAATAAAAATCATGGTAAATTAAAGTATTTGCTATTTGAATACTTATTTGATCACATCGAACTCTACAAAATTAAAGAGTGGATAACAAGCGTAGCTCTATATACATAACACTGACAGTCAAGTTATCTGTATTTTATTCTATCTGTAATAAATAGATTGACTTGGCAATCGCATTAAACGATCTAATTTATATATGTATTACTTGTGAGATATAATACATTGTATTTCCATGCGATTGCCGAGTCAACCTTTTTATTTAAAACATTAAAGATTTTTAATATTGACATGGTCACTATAAGATGTTGTTAGGTTAGAATATTACGTAACAAGTTAAGATAGAAAGTCCCTTAAGCAGGGACTGAACAGATTAATAATCGACTTGGTATTACAAGGATCTCACAACTTTTTTCTCTACTTGGTAGAAAAACTTAGTTGCGAGACTTGGATTTTTTTTAAGTATTGATTTTTATTACATTAAGTTATCAAGTAGATACATAAAGTCCTGTAAATTACAAAAACAAAATGTGCCGGAAGTAACGTAATAAATGAAAGCTAAATGGCTTTCATTTACTACGATTTTTTAATACTTATTCAATCTGCTTGCACCCTACTTAGTTAGACAGTGGGATATGATACTAGCTATGTACCTAGCAATGACCGTCACAATGTCTGTTAAAATTATTTATATAAAATTTATTTTGAAGAAGTACCATTTTTATGTAAGTTATAAATCATATTGCAGGAAGCATTGATACAGCGTATGCGGACCGCGTGACGCCATGTTGTCTGCGGCCCGCATTTCCTGCTAAACTTGTTCATTGCACAACTGTAGTTTAGAGTTGTACCTAGAACTATGATAGGTAATTCTTAAACGATGATTTAAAAATATAAAAATACAAAAAATATTAATCTGCTAAAGTTATCAGAATTGTAATATAGCGTCCAATTGTCTTTTATTGATAAAATACGAGTATGTGAATGCCATACAGTTGTGCAGTGAACCGGCACATTCAATTTTTGGCGTCCTTTTTTTTAAATCTTATGTAATCAATATTATTGTAACCCAATAATTGACTAAATAAAGATCTTTCTTTTTTTCTTTCTAAGCAGGTTTATTTTCATTATTTACGAGTGGTTTCACAGGAATATCAGAATTGGCAAAATTATTAGTTAAATTTTATAAACTGTTTATTCTGGAACATTTCAGTTGTGTACTACAACATATCAAATTGCAGTCTTATGGTGCAGAATAAACCCAATAAAGAGAATTACTACCCGCTCAGTGAAATAAATAAACTAACAAAAAGAAGAATTAACTTTTGAATAAAATTATAAAAACGTAGTATGATCGAATACTTTTAAGTTTATAGCTTATGTGTATTGTATATTTTAATGAGTAGTTAAAGTTTTTTTTGCATTATTTAGTAAATTAATAAGTATTCAATCCAGATTGGTAAATATTTGTATGTTATCATTCACACTACTTTTCATCGCAATGTAAATTCACAAAAAAGGGGTTGACTTCTGGATCAGATGTGTTGCTTCTTCTAAGGACTCATATAAGAAATCGACTCGCATGTAAGTGAGTAGGCAACTGCACCCTTCCACCGAAACGCAAGGAATTATTCACGCTATAATTCGGCGTAGCCGTGACACCTTATGTTTCAAACTGTATTCACTCTACTACCTTGCAAAACGATTATTTAAAAACCTTATTTCTGATTAAATTACATGAATAAGACCGATTTATTTAACGTGCTAAAAATATTATAATATCGTTGATGGCCGATTGTAGTCTCACGGTTAAGCACGAGTATTCTCTTAGATCGAAGGCCAGTTGGGCCATCATCCACCACGATGGCTCAGTGGGCAATTAAATAATGTGGCAATTAATAAATTTTACTTACTGTGGAGAATATTATTTTAAATACCTCTTAGTCCTTTAGATTTTTGCTCGGTGTTAATTTCTTTTAACGTCAAATCAAGTGATAAATAAATTATAATAAGAACATTTCTTTGAAATATCAGTGTTAATACAAAACAAATTAAATATGTAATGTCACTAAAAACCTAGAGATTTTGTTCACTGCAAAAGTGAGATAGAAGTCACTTTTGCAGTGCTTAACATGTATAAGAGCAAAACGCCCAGCAGTGAGGTATTAAACAGGTACCAGGGTAGATAATGATTTATTCGTATCGTATCGTATATATTCAAATGTGTCGAAGGGAGTGCTGCGGGGATATTTCCGACACATCCGCTGTCCGCCGTACACTGTTCGCCGTTTCCTGCTTATGGTTTATAGCTAATGTTTTATTAAACTGTTTATTATGAGACACTATCGCGTTGTTTTAACCTATAAGTTATAAATTTTATAACTTTATCACTATTTATTGATTTTGAGGACTTTGTTTTTTTTGATGCGGGAAATCTTAATGGACAGTGTTCACCATCTGATCGGGTATATCTGATTTCTCCCAATCATAACATCGCGTCGTTCTTTTGGTCGCTCGATATCACAAAACAACGTTAGCGTTACGTTAGCGGAACGCAACGTGACCTTCATAAGATGTGGGTGCAGAACGCACACACAGTCTCGAGTATTAATAACAGGTGTTAGTTTCCCTGGAAAAGAGAGCCACATCCTGTCACTTTCGACCACGCACCAAAAGTCACGAGATCAGAAACAAAAGTCGGCCTCTAATGCAGAGCTGAGTATGCTGCGCTCCGCATTCCACGCAGCACATCTCTCCAGTGTACTCTGGGTCGTCTGATCGAGGCAGTTGACGGAGTGATAGGAACTGACCGTAGACTGCCAAGTGCGATACTCCCGAAGAAGCCATGTCTTAAATGCACCTGAGTTAAACAAATAGTCAAACAGTCGAATTGCCTCAACCATTGCTGGAAAATCGGAGAAATTGCCTCGATAGTTCTCAGGTTGACACTATGATGGGACAGACATGGGCCTGGACATCGTCGTTTCGGTAGTTAGATGTGGTTTAGTAGCGGGCCAAAGTCAACTCCTATCCAAATAAATGCTTATTAAGTTCGTCACATTCAAAAATAAGAAGAATTTTCTGTTTATAAGTTTGCTCAATATAAATTAAACATACATTTAATTACCTACTAAATTTTTGAATTACTTTCTTCACTTAACAGCATAAAATTCGTCTATTTTTTCCTTAACAATTATTTTTAATATTATGTTTAAGTGAAGTAACGAAATTTAAAAGCTCGATCTTAACTTTAGTCTACTTGTTCATGAGTTTGAATTTCATAGTAAGTATTTTATTATTCTGCTAACTACTTGAAGAGTTTTGATAGCTGTTTAGAGCCTCATTGCACTTTGTAGTAATAGCTAATGACTTACTCGCATTTATGATCGTTATAATAAAACGGATACTTAGAGGTACAGATACAGTACGTAACTAAGTTCAAGCGCTACGTAATAAACGCTACGGCGTAGTAAGATAGTTCCACGGGAAATCCGCTACACTCTATCTCGCTTTCTGCTAAATGTTTTATGATCTAGTATAACATTAAGCTGTATATCATTATAGTATGATTAGACATTTTATACAATCAATTCCAAAATACTTGCGAAAGCTCTGTTGCCAAATAATCCTAATGTAATCAGTTAAAGTAAATAATAAAGCCACCTAGCGGTAAATCACGCTTTCTAGATCACGAATCTAAACTCCTCATTCAGATACCTGTCAAGCCGGGAATCGAACCCGGAACCCATTGCACGTCAGACCGGTATGGTAACCGCTGCGCCACGCGGGTTGTCAAAAGTAAACTCTGATTATTTTTATTAATACCAACAATATCATCTATATTTCTCAATTTGTGTAATGTTAATAAATGTTAGGCAATCTAAAAATAAATGACTTGTTTTTTGATATATGTCGAAGTAATGCCGCTAAAATTAAAAATACAGTGCTAACAGGAACTAAATCCCTTATCTAAGTTTAAGCGCTACAACTAGCTACGCACAGCTACCAGCTACGGCGTAGCAAGCGACGGTTTCCACAAAAGCCGCTCTCTATCTCGCTTCCTGCTGTATTTATGGCCTAGTATTAAGTTGTTCATTAAATGTTTAATTATATAATAAATATCGAAAATTGTGAAGGGTTTTTAGGAAAATATCTCAACGTAATTGTTTAAACTAAATCTGAAGTCTACTTGTTAATAATATTTATATGTCTTGATTTACGTAATTTATGACGCTACATTATAAATTTATCATAAATGTATGTCAGTCGTACAATGATGGATTGGGAAAATGATAACTTGTATTTTTAATATCCATTTGCTGAAGTAATAGAACAGAGACCGATATAGTTAAAGCCACAGTTCAAACAGGAACTGAAGCCCGCATCTAAGTTTAAGCGCTACAACTAGCTACACAAAGCTACGGGCTACGGCGTAGCAAGAGGCAGTTCCGCGGGAAACCCGCTCCGCTCTATCTCGCATCCTCTGCATGTTTTACGACCAATGTACTGTGATAGTAAACTCTACATTAGTGTTACCGCGTGAAGATTGAATTTAAGTATGATTATTTTAGTATTGTATAGTAATAATAATGCAATTAATGAAATTTATTCATTCAATGAGATTCATTCATTGCTATTAATATTAATGTAATATTAGAAATATTAAGGCAATAAATTAATCTCATTCATTGCATTAATAATACTAGGTATACTATACTATCAGATTACCTACCAATTCGCAATTGGCCAGCGCGGTGGACTATGGCCTAAAACTCTCATTCTGAGAGAAGACCCGTGCCCAGCAGTGGGACAATAATGGGTTGACGAGAATGAGATTTATGATTTTGATTTGACCATGACCACTGCACAAATTCATACTAAAAGATTCTTTAAGGTATCAAAATACTTTTATTCCTACCTCCATCTTCTTAACTTTAGGCTTCTTAACTTCTCTTCTCAACTCTCGGTCAATGAAAACTATATGCAATAGTTGACTAATATGATACACTGACAAAGTAGTTCGGATTTGAAGTACACTTTTAAGAAATAGGTATTCAGGTTATATATCTATACTAATAGTATAAAGCTGAAGAGTTTGTTTGTTTGTTTGAACGCGCTAATCTCAGGAACTACTGGTCCGAATTGAAAAATTCTTTCTTTTTTGAATAGACCATTTATCGAAGAAGGCTTTAGGTTTTATAACATCACGCTGCAACAAAATGACGCGGACAAAGTCGCGAGCACAGCTAGTATTTAATATAGTTTTAGTTTGTGATTGCACAAACATAGATTAATTTTAAGATATATAAATTAAAATATAATACGAATGTAATATTATTTATACAAACGGAATATTTACTTGAATTTCAAATATCAAAGTCTGGCAAATAATGCAAATCTTACCTTACCTAAAACGATAACTTTTTAATCATATTTAAGGTTACTTAAAACTTAAATCGAGTCACTAGAGCAAGAACCTCGGTGTAGTTCGGCAAGAAACAGTTCCGCAGGAAACTGGGTCCGCTCTATCTCACATCCCACTGCATATTTTACGACTCTACCGCGATAGTATGCTCTACATTCGTTTTTTGATGGAGGAAATGTTTTTAGACATAAATGTGATAAAAAAATTGAAGACATATTTTTTATCTCTTTATATTGTCTTATAAAAGGATAAAGTTGAAAATGGATTTTTCTTGAAAATGGATTCTGATAATTATTAGAGCATGTGTGTAGTCAAACTATTATCGTTTTACTGATGAGTACAGGTTTTCTTTTAAAATAGGGTAGTTAAGGGTTCACATCCCAATAATGCATTAGGAATTAATTTCTTATGTACACCACATACGAAATTAATTCGTAATTAAACATTTCAGGGACACATACACACGACATGACACAATCGAGCTTGCAGTCCACCTGATGGTAAGTGGTCACTGCCGTCCATGGACATCTGTAATCAACTTAATACAGAACATGGGTTCCATTTAAAGTCCATCGTAGATGCGTTGCTACTCCCGAGGACTATGATGATCGCCTCATGTGAAAGTGTGCCGGCAACCACACCCTTTTTTTTGAAAAGCAAGAAATGCTTCACGCTAGAAATAGGTGTGGCGGTGGTACTTCCCCCGGTCGAACTACACTGGTTCTACCTTGGAAATCAATGACGTAATTAAAGACTTACTCTTTTGTTTCTACTCATATATCATTGCATAGTAGTACGTTTTAAGTTTCATATACTAGTAGACCATATATTCCCAAAATATGTTTTTTTCTGTATCATGGGAGTCATGGACACACGTAGACGAATAACACTAACACCGTACAGAACAAGAATCTAAATGTATCCTTCAAAAACTTGTCTTGCCTGGGATCGAACCCGGTACTCACTGTGTGTTAGACTGATATGGTAATCGCTCCGTCACGGTCGTCTGTTATATAATTACCACACTATATTTATTTTTTCTCAAAATAATTTAAGAAAAAATTTAGTATAGCGTGGTAATTACAGTTACTTACACAGATTTCGATTCGAAATCTGTGTAAGTAGTTACTTACATACACACGACATAATCAGTTTCTACAGTTGTAGAAACTGATTATTTCCAAAATATTATACTGAGACTAATATTAAATTGATATAATATTAATATTACTAAGTATTATGGTAGTATTATATTAATAAGAAATAAAATAAAAACAAAAATATTGAAGAGATATAAAAATCACACAAAAAGAATTTCTTAGCAAATATGGTCCCGGGTAATATTTGCTATGCAATATTTTTACTTTATTTCTGAGTTTTTGGCAGCACGCCAGTGATCAGTTTCACCTTTTAGATTTAGGTTTTGAAGGAAAATATAGGTTGAATATAAATAGCGTTATACTTTTTACTAAATTTTATTTTCGCATTTTTAAAGACAACACAGCATCTATTTCTACAACATTTAATTCCGTTGGTACATTACAGTTACTTGTATATTTACTAGGCATGTGTATATAATGTTTCTACAGCATATATTTATTTGAATTTATGCTTTTTTGCAAAAGTTCAAAAATGTTTGTTATCGCCTATTTCCGGAGTTTTGATATAAATTTCATTTTATACATTGAATGATTATTATTAAATTATGACACCTCTAATTATATATCTAATCTATTTATCTATTCATAAGCCTCTTTGTATAATATAGTATTATAATTACAATTTAATTGATTAATGTAATTGAACCAATTATTTTTTTAGCAATTACAAATAATTATAATTATAGTATGTTATACTCCTTTGTATGCTTTATAGTATTATATAGATAAAAAAGAACAAATGGCAGAAAATTTTACAAACATCAAAATTCCTAATTATTATGCGTGACACTTTACAGTGTGGACGAATGATTATTCAATTAATTGAATTATAATTATGGGTATAATTATGTACATTTATTTACAGCTACGTCTACGTTTCTATGTCTATATTCGTTACATTATAATAATACATAATTTTAGCGAAGATTTTATATGTTCGTTTTAATAATATGTTATATTACTTTTTAGATTAAACAGTTATAAGAAAGATATTGTCTACACAATTGACGGTTTATCAAGTAACAAAAGCATTATCTATTCGAAACAAAGCACTTTTGAATATATTTTGTCAGCCATCTACCAATAGTAACCATTATAATTTTCTCATAATTTCATAATAACAATAATTTCAAAATACATTTTCTATAAACTTTGGTGTTAGAAAAAAAGATAAATGTGAATTGATAAAAATATTTAAGTAAGTAATCGTAGAATATAGGGATATAATCTCGAAATACATAAATAAATAAAATATTCTTTTGAGTAATATTATACACATTTTTTTAATTTGGTGAAAGCATCGCCAAGTCTTCCGTGCTTCTGTATCGCATACTATGTTCCCTGGGCCATTGAGTAGCTGAAAATATTATTTGAAAATGTACATCATCATTGAAATTTTATTCAAATTGACACTTACGATTATTTCCATGTGTAAATTATATTCATTGGCTTTTATTAAAATCCAGATTAAAGTAGCAAGCGACTATACAGTCCAGATGGTAAGGGGTCAATGCCCTTTACATACGCGGCAATGAGGGGTCATTACCTTACCTTATATCTTAAGCAATCATATAGAACAATATTGAAAAATCTGAAGTCATTCTCGGGCGCGTTTCTATTCCCGAGGAATAAGGTGGACGCCTCTTGTACAACGTAACAACTGCATACACACTAAAATTGATATAGCCGTGGTACTTTCCCGGTCAATCCATTCTACCTTTCAGATTCTGGTGTTGAAAAATGCATTGCATATATGGTAGTGACACGCTTTGTAATACCATGCCACAACGCTTAACCCTATTCAAACATATTCAAATCATATTCAAGCGTTGACGCTCAGCCCGTAATAATCAGCGTTGTGAATTACGAACAAATGTTGGAGTCGAATCTTATAAGGCCAGGAAATTCCGTTGTATCATAACTGTAGTGGTTGTCAAATTGTTGTATAATAACTGTAGTGGTTGTCAAAATTCACTCAACGCAACTTGCAACGCGCTATAAAAGTGTCGTGGCGGAGCGAAAACGCTTAAAAGCGCGTTATGTACGTCAGCCCTAAATAAAACTGGATCTATACTATCTATATAACAAACAAAACATACTATAAACGTTAAATGCAAATTGCTAACTACAAAGCAAGCTTACGTGCAGTCAACTAAACATACCTTTTTCATACCATGATCAATTAAGGATTGCTTTTTCGACGCTATAAATGCATGTCTTTATACACGTGCATGCTTATAACATGCAACTGGCTACGGTTTCAAATACTACGACACGAAGTTGCCTCGTGGCATGTTGCGATATTTTTCGTCAAGTTTTTGAAGTGAAACTTCTTTAGGCGCATGAGGGTAAAATTTTTACAGATGAAACGTCACGCCGGTATGCAACGGAAGTGTCGGAAAAGAGAGAGAGAGTGATCGGGACCGATTGAGAGAGAGTAAGACAGGGCGAACGTAGCATGAGCAACTAGCCGTGGAGTGAGAGTAGGGAGCAAGCGAGTGAGAAAGATTGAGAGAAAAAGTGAGACAGAGCGAACGTCGTATCACGCCTTTTTCCCTTCCTCTTAATCTTGGAAATTTAAAGTTTTAGATTTGTATAAATATAAACAAGATTTATAAATTAGTTCGCCAAAGAAGTTTCACTTCTGACATGTGTACTTTATACGCACGCATGTTTTTTTTTATCAAACTGAAGTAGCAAATTAGCATGCAGTCCGCCTGCTGGTAAGTGGTCACTGCTGCTCATAGACATCTGTAATCAACTCCTACAGAATATGGGTTCCATCTGAAGTCAATCACAGATGCGTTGCCACTCCCGAGGACTATGATGGTCGCCTCATGTGAAAGTGTGCCGGCAACCACACCCTTCTATTGAAACGCAAGGAATGCTTCACGTTAGAAATAGGTGTGGCGGTTGTACTTCCCCGGTCGTTACCGGTCGTACCAGTGTAGTTACACTGGTACTACCACCTTTGAGGTGATGTCGGGTCACGACATCATAAAACATCAGGATACGATTTCGAACGGTGATAATAACATGCTGTGCGTTTTTAAAGTGTTTGAATAACGCCTCGTATTCATGGCAAACATTTGTTTAGCAACATTGTTGCATAAACATGTTGCCGAGTTCTTGTCAACATATTGGAGGCAACACTTGTGTTGCGGAGTTGATTACGCCATGTTGCAGAGTTGACGCCCGGCGAGCGAAAGCATCAGTTTATCAACAAATGTTGACGTGTGTGGACGTGTTTGCAACTGTTTATAAACATGGCGGCACTGTGGACTGTGTAGTGTTGGTATCACATTTTGACATTCTTCTCCGGTAACATTTTCACGCAGACTTTTTTTTATTATCTGACTAAAGTAGCAAACGAGCACCGCTTGATGGTAAGTCACCGCCACCCATGAACATCTGTAACCAACTACATACAGAACATGGGTTCCATCTGAAGTCAATCACAGATACGTTGCTACTCCGAGGACACCGAGAACTATGATAGTCACCTCATGTGAAAGTGTGTCGGCAACCACACCCACAGACCGGCGTGTGTGGAAAATTTATATTGATTTAAACAAACTTTACCATGAATACCAGGCTTGATCCTCGAAATTATATAGACATTAGATAAACAATTGCGCATAGATATAAAGCACAGTTCACATGATGTCTGTACTGCAAAAAACGTACTCACCAGACTAGTCAAGTAGATCAAATAAACAGGTCTATAGTTGTATAGTCAAGCCAATGAAATAATCCGGTCAATAGTTGTAGAGCGAACATTAAACGAGCAGGGCCGCTAGTACGACTTTATCGACTATCCTCGAAACAACCATTGTTTACATTTTCGCTCATTGTAAACCAAATATATTGCATATAATGAAAACTTGTAGCTGGTAGAACCGGTGTAGTTTGTAGGTGGTAGAACCTGTGTAGTTCGACTGGAGAAGTACCACCGCCACACCTATTTCTAGCGTGAAGCAGTTCTTGCGTTTCAATGGAAGCGTGGTTACCGGCACAATTTTATATGCGGCGACCATCTTAGTCCTCGGAAGTAGCAACGCATCTGTGATTGAATTCACATGGAACCCATGTTCTACATGTAGCTGATTACAGACGTCCATGGCCGGCAATGATCACTTACTATCAGGTGGACTGCATGCTCGTTTGCTACTTCAATCTTATAAATATTTTTTTATTTAACTTGCCATATACATGGCAATATGTATATTTTAACTTGCAATATACATGGCAATATGTGGGCAAAAACGCAAACAATAATCGTTTCAAGGGTCATAAACTCGTACTAAGGGTCGTAAGATACCATGTGAACGCAGTCTAACTGATAAATAAAAGGTGATGTGCTAACAATACCTATTTTTTGTGACATATACGAGTAGTGTTATGGTTATTCTTTCGTTTGCATGCAACACTTTTTTTCGAACGTGCCTTGCGGGAAAATCGTGCTGAAACATTCAATAACAGGTAATTAAACGCTATATTCAAAGCCATGGACGCCATGGATACCTATACAGACTAAAAAAATCTTTTTACGACATACATTTAGGAATTAACGGCTATATGCAAAGCTATGGACGCCATTGATATGCAGACTAGAAAAAACTCTTTTACGACATACAATTTAGGAATTAAAGGCTATATTCAAATCCATGGACGCCATTGATATATAGACTAAAAAAACTCTTTTACGACATATAATTTAGAAATTAAAGGCTATATTCAAAGCCATGGACGCCATTTATATACAGACTATAAAAAATCTTTTTACGACATATATTTAGGAATTAAAGGGTATATTCAAAGCCATGGACGCCATTTATATACAGACTATAAAAAATCTTTTTACGACATATATTTAGGAATTAAAGGGTATATTCAAAGCCATGGACGCCATTGATATACAGAATATAAAAAAAACTCTTTTACGACATATAATTTAGGAATTAAAGGCTATATTCAAAGCCATGGACGCCATTGATATACAAACTAAAAAAATCTTTTTACATCATATAATTTAGGAGGTAAAAGGTTAATACATAGGTGGCATTCCTAAAAAGATTCAAGGTTTAAATTTAAAAGTTTACAATGCAACATTCAGATACCTACCGAACATTGACGAATAGACACGAATGGTACGTTTGCCTGCGCAGGTAATTCGCGGTTTTAAAGCGTCACTCAAAAAAATCCGAACATGATGCGCAGGGTTAAAATATTTGTTATTGTTCGGCGAGTTACTCGCAATATTGTTCGGAAGCATTTGAATATTGCATATTTAATTAAGGAATCAGAGAAAGTTGCATGTCAAAAATATTCAAGAAGAATCAAAACTCATTCCTTATATCATTTTTCATGCGAAGGGATACTCTAGGGGAAAAAGATTTTTAGAATAAGTTGAACTTTTAAATAATAAAGAAACCATAGAAATACCTGTGTAATGCATATTTCGATACATATCCGGGCAGTTGATTGAAACCTGTGAACAATAATTACAAAGTTAGTAGATAATATCAGTATCGTCCCTGTAGCCTCGGGGTCAGAATAGGGCTACGGTATCCCCTGCCTGTCGTAAGAGGCGACTAAAAGGGGCTTCAGGGGTTGCAGACGGCTAGAGTGGGAGGTCGAACTGTTCGGTCAGGCAATCCCGGGAAGGACGGCGGTATGTGTGGTCGCATACCGTCGTAAAGACTAGACGGAGGGGTGGGCCCAGCCGCCCATCTGGGAGGAGCCCGATGGGGCAGCGCGCTCGGAGGATTCCGGTTGAAGTCGTTTCGAGATCCCGGAGTCCTCCTTTTCAGCGCCGAGGACGGCCACCGGGGGGATTTTAGTGCGGTAAAAATCCCACAACCCTGCGTCGCTCCCATGGCGTCGGGTACCTTCGGAAGGTTCCCCCTCGAAAAAAAAAATAAAAAAAATAAAGATAATATCAGTATATTAACCTAGTGATTCACCCTGTAGCCGGGGTGTAGAATACGACTGCGGTATCTCCTGCCTGTCGTAAGAGGCGATTAAAAGGGGGCCTCTGGTGTTGCGGACGGCCAGAGTGGGAGCTCGAACCGTCCAACAAGCAAAAGAAGGACAGCGGTATGTGTGGCTGTATCTTGCCGTAAGCACCGTATGGTGAAGGGGGATGGTACACGTCCCACAAAATATGAGCCCGTTAAGGGCGCCGCGCTAGGAGACAGCGATGCGTTCCATTGGAGATCTACAAGGCTACTGAGGAAGTTTAAGTGGGTATAAATCTCACAAAACCCGGAGTTTCTCCCAAGGCTTTTGCGTACCTTTTGAAGGTTTCCTCCCCGTCACAAAAAAAAAAGATAATATACTAGATACTATTCGCCAGAGGTGTAATTCTAGGATTCTTTTTCTACTTTATTTCATCTTAAATGATATCAATACTCCATCTTATTTAAAAGATTATTTCCAGTACAGATTCTCAACGCGTGGTGAAATGCTTCGGTCGTCTAATAATTTAAGAGCAAATATTCCACTGCATTGTAGCAGTTTATTTTTCATTTCTCAGTTTATTTTCTCAGTGTGTATTTCTCAGTTAACCGTTCAGGCGGTACTGCTCTGGTACGCCTTCCCCACTAATATCAGGAAAGCTCCCAGTAGGACTACGAATAAGAACCTTGTCCGAGAGCATTAACTCAACATATCTTCTGTTTCTTAATCACTTAATACTATCTATATCTATACTAATATATAAAGCTGAAGAGTTTGTTTGTTTGTTTGTTTGAACGCGCTAATCTCAGGAACTACTGGTTCGAATTTAAAAATTCTTTTTGTATTGAATAGACCATTTATCGAGGAAAGCTTTAGGCTATATAACATCACGCTGCAACTATAAGGAGCGAAGAAATAACGGAAAATGTGAAAAAAACGGGGAAATTTATTCATCCTTGAGGGCTTCCGTTGCGTGTGCTGCGAAAACGATACAGGATACCAAAATATATCTATAAAAGAATTATTTCTCTTGAAATGATCTAAAAAAATGTCCGCGACAGTATATGTCTATCTTTTAAGATTAACTCACTAGAACCGTTTTCATGGTAATCAAATTCGGTCGAAATTAGTTAAGAGTTGTATCAACGTAATAATATTAATCTTTGTCCAAATGTGTTGTTGATTAAGAGTATTTAATTGTGAACAAAATTGTCTTTGACATCACTTAATTTCAATGAACCTCTTAGAATATATGCCAATTTTAAAATAACACCGATATAAAATTCAGCCGCGCCGCATGATGTGCAAAACATGACGCTGTATGGAGGAGGGGCGTTGCTTGCGAGGGACGCGGAAAGAGGGGTGAAAATAAAACTAAAAATATAATTTACGCAGAATTACTCTAAAATAATTATGTTCTTTTCAAAACTAAATTGTCTAAAATAATAATAGAAAATGAAACGGACAAAGTCGTGGGTAACAGCTATAATTTATAAAGCTGAGGAGGTTGTTTGCAAAAATAAATTATGCCCAAAATAACTATTCCACGCGGACGAAGTCGCGGGCACAGCTAGTTTTTATATATAATATATATATAAAAACTAGCTGTGCCTATATTAAGACTATATTAAGAGGAACAACGCTATATGAAGTTGCTTGCAGATGTCCATAGATCGCAGTGACCACTTAATACCAGAAGGACTGCATGCTCGTTTGCGACTTCGATTCTTTATAAAAAGTATCTATTTTACATACATGTCTATGGTAATACTAGAAAGTTATTCAAAAAAGTAGACACGCAATCCACTAAATTCTTAGTAGCCTCTTCAAGTCATGGACAAAAATAACATTTATATGCAAAAAAGAAGCGTGTTTACGTCTGTATTAACATGAAACAACCATATGAATACATTATGTACAAGAGACGTAATTCAGACTTAAATAAACAGTATTTTAAAGGTCTTATCTAGCTGAAGTAGCTTAAAAAGGCCGTAAGATTAAACAAGCATGCAGTCCACCTGATGGTATATGGTTATTGTCTTTAAATGCGTTGCTACTCTGAGGACTTAGATGGTCGCCTCATGAAAAAGGCAACGAGGTTTACTAGGTGGTAGAACCAGTGTAGTTTTACCGGGGAAGTACTACCGCCACATGTATTTCTAGCGGGAAGCATTTCTTGCGTTTCGATGTAAGGGTGTGGTTGCCGGCATACGTATCTTAGTCCTCGGTAGTAGTGACACATCTGTGATTGACCTCAAATAGAACCACATGTTCTGTATGAAGTTGCTCACAGACGCCCATGAGCGGCAGTGACCACTTACCAACAGGTGGACTGCATGCTCGTTTGGTACTTCAATTTTATATAAAAAAAACGATACTTCCATCAAAACACATAAAACGCTTTTTTTGTTTCAAGGGGGAGACACATTCAAAAAATATCTATGCATGGGAGCATGGGAGCGATGCCTGGTTATGTGCTTACCGCACTAAAACCCACCGGTGGCCGTTCTCAGGGCTGTAAAGAGAACTCCGGGTTGTCCAATAGAACGCGAACCGGAGTCCTTTGAGCTTGTTGCCCCATGGGTCCCTACCTAGGTCTGCGGCTGGGTTCACCGCACCGTCTGGTCTTAACGACGATAACCACACATACCGCCGTCATGCCCGGGGTAGCCTGGTTGAACGGTTCGAGGTCCAATCTTGCCACCCACAACCCCGGTCCCTCCTTTTAGTCGCCTCTTAAGACAAGCAGGGAATACCATAAATCTATTCTGATCCCGGAATCACAGAGAATGAAACGCTTCACGCTAGAAATGGGTGTGACGGTGGTACCTCCGTTCTACCTATACAATACACAAACTACTTATCTCGCACATTTGAAACTTTCGGACCTAAGCCATTATTGTGCTTTACAGTGCTTAGTTTCACCCATTCGTTGTTGCGATAAGAAAATTTACGCCAACATTCCAAAGGTGTGCCATGGTGGTATGTGAAACTTAGTATGTAGAATACTTAGCAGACCGACGTTTAAATTTATTTTGTATACTAACTCAACGCCTCGGTTTCACCCGCATTATAAAATAACAACATAACAGTATCTACACTCACAGCCCCACAACAGAATTTTCTCCTGTGTCGTCCCATACAGCTGAGACGTAAAATATAATTTACACAAATACCCAGACCCAGAGCAAAAATCTAAATTCGTCATTTAGATACCTGTCTGGCCAGGAAAAGAACCCAGAACAGTAGAACGTTTTGATTTGATAATTCTAAGTCTAGGAACATATATATGAACATAAATGTTTATTGTGAGTAATAATAAATGTTAAATAATAGGATGAAACATATTCTATGAAAATTAAAATTTGGCAGAGTTTTAAACTACTTTTGTGAAGTAATTTCCTAGCAAAAAACGATCAATATTAGTTTTCCCTAGAAACTTTAAGAGATTTAATTTCTAATTGTTCTTTTCATTCACCTTTTTTTGTTTTGAGGGGGAAACCTTCAAAAGGTACCCGACGCCGTGGGAGCGACGCAGGGTTATGTGGGATTTTTACCGCACTAAAACCCCCCCGGTGGCCGTCCTCGGCGCTGAAAAGGAGGACTCCGGGATCTCGAAACGACTTCAACCGGAATCCTCCGAGCGCGTTGCCCCATCGGGCTCCTCCCAGATGGGCGGTTGGACCCACCGCTCCGTCTAGTCTTTACGACGGTATGCGACCACACATACCGCCGTCCTACCCGGGATTGCCTGACCGAACGGTTCGAGCTCCCACTCTAGCCGTCTGCAACCCCGGAAGCCCCTTTTAGTCGTCTCTTACGACAGGCATGGGATGCCGTAGCCCTATTCTGATCCCGGAACTACAGGACGTTTTTTCATTCACCTACACACATTATATCGAAATTAGGTATTGAATACCAAGCTCTCTAACGAATCTAAAATAAAAACATAAAAACTTAAAGGAAAAGAACTATAGTTCGCTCGGTATCAGTATTTACAAGTTTAAACGAGCAAACACTTGCTTTCAAACTAAGCACCGTTATTGTGCTTATTCAGTGCTTAGTTCAGCCCATTCATTGCCGCGATAAGGCGCCACTGAGAAACTACGGTTTAAGCTGAAGGAATGTTTCGGTTAACTTCACTTTCAGGTATTAAAGGTGTTAAGTTAAATACTTATAAATTTATAGATTTAGAATTCCGAAGAAATGGTTACGGTGCATTAAAATATACCTTTGAAGGAAAATACTATTAAAAACGTTGTACCAAATTGATATAGAAATTTATTCAACACACAACCTTACGGTGCGTAAATAAGGTGATGATTAATATAAAGATGGATATAGTATAAAAGTTTAAGGATTTGTGTACATAGAAATAAAGAAATAAATAAAGAAAATTTTAAGAATATAATATAGAAATGTCGAACACAGTTATTGGTAGTTTCTACATTTAAAATACAATATCAAATTTAGAATCGAAATTATGTGAACGACAGCAGAATTCACGAAATTGAAAGAGTAAATTGATTAGACAAAGTTTTCAAATTAAGATAAAAGCCAAGTATAACATGTTTTTTGTATTTTTTTGTAATCTAGGCAGATTACCTCATTGGACACGGATCTCTATACATAACTGGACATATACATAACATATTAATTGGAGGAAAATAATACTGTCATTGGGTAGGAGGTGTTGTCAAAACATTCATAAGGCCTCAAAAATATTCAAAAGATATTTGCTGAACTGTTACTTGCAATTCGTAAAACAGATCTAATTAGACTTGAACAAACTAAGTCAAAAAACCTAACTAAACCTTATTAAATGTTTAGTTATCGTAACTGAGTAACTTTCTAACAGAATGTTTTTATTGTACACTATGTATGTAAAAACATAACAAAAAATGTGTGCGTGTACTAGCGTACACTCGTAAGAAGTGAAACTTCTTTATGACGTTAATTTTCAAAAAATAATTTACTATATGCAACTTTACAGAAATCAACTTTACAGAAATTGGTTAAATAAATTTAAATTAGATAAAGTTTAATAAAAGGATTTTATTAAACTTTATCTAATAATCTAATCTATAATAATCTATCTAATATCACGCGTGGTAGGGATAAGAAAAAGATGGCGCGTAACGGAAAAAAAAGATGGCGCGTAACAGAAAAAGATGGCGCGTAACGAAAAAATGTTACACTAAATTTTTTTCCAACCCCGATAAAGAAGTTTCACTTTTGTTTTCCAACCCCGATAAAGAAGTTTCACTTCAATAACATAGAATGTAGTTACGTCATGTGCAACAGTTTAGTCACATAACTAAATTTAGTCAGCGCACTCCTGTTCCGCCTAAAAATAGCCACAATTCAAAGGACATTAGTGTTGCAAGTTCACCGCATTGGAAGCAGTAAATCGTCACCGAATCTCGCGCTAAGCCCACGCTACAGCCGAGACGTAAAATATAATTTACTTAGAACGGCGTCTCCATTAATTAATTTAATACGGCGCTGCGGTTTCGGGTGTCTATTGGAGTAGAAATGCAGGATTATTTGCAGTTTCGCTGTAACTACGATGTATAATTGATGTATTTATTAATTTGTGCTTCGTTTTAGCGTAGACGTTGTAGGCACAATTGATTTCAAAGACTGCTGCATTTTTTTAAATATCTATAAATAGTGACCACGTTTAGGCAAAAGGAGCACAGGTCGCCCCCTCACCAGGTGGACCGATGACCTGAAGAAGACAGCGGGAAACCGTTGGATTCAGAAGGCACCGGACCGGTTAGAGTGGCGTCATTTAGGGGAGGCCTATGTTCAGCAGTGGACCTCAAAGGGCTGATGGATGGATGGATGGATGGAAATAGTGATAACTATAAATATGATATATTTAAATAGCGATAATTTATCTGATCCTTGTTGTTTTAATGCAGGGATCGGAGATCAAAATTTTCGACAGGTCCCTGAATTTTTAGAAATTGAAATATTCACAACTAACTAGGACAACTAAGCCTAAAAAGTGAACTAAGCATAAGATAAGTTTATTTATCTTATCTGATTAGTCACATAGCTAAATTTCGCAAGTTTATTCCTATTCCGCCTAAAAATAGCCACAATTCAAAGGACATTAGTGTTGCAAGTTCACCGCATTGGAAGCAGTAAATCGTCACCGAATCTCGCGCTAAGCCCACGCTACAGCCGAGACGTAAAATATAATTTACTTAGAACGGCGTCTCCATTAATTAATTTAATACGGCGCTACGGTTTCGGGTGTCTATTGGAGTAGAAATGCAGGATTATTTGCAGTTTCGCTGTAACTACGTTGTATAGCTGAGTAATGCAATTGATGTATTTATTAATTTGTGCTTCGTTTTAGCGTAGACGTTGTAGGTACAATTGATTTTAAAGACTGCTGCATTTTTTAAAATATCTATAAATAGTGATAACTATAAATATGATATATTTAAATAGCGATAATTTATCTGATCTTTGTTGTTACAATGCAGGGATCGAAGATCAAAATTTTCGACAGGTCCCTGAATTTTTAGAAATTGAAATATTCACAACTAACTAGGATAACTAATCCTAAAAAGTGAACTAAGCATAAGATAAGTTTATTTATCTTGGCTGATTAGTCACATAGCTAAATTTCGCAAGTTTATTCCTATTCCGCCTAAAAATAGACACAATTCAAAGGACATTAGTGTTGCAAGTTCACCGCATTGGAAGCAGTAAATCGTCACCGAATCTCGCGCTAAGCCCACGCTACAGCCGAGACGTAAAATATAATTTACTTAGAACGGCGTCTCCATTAATTAATTTAATACGGCGCTGCGGTTTAGGGTGTCTATTGGAGTAGAAATGCAGGATTATTTGCAGTTTCGCTGTAACTACGATGTATAGCTGAGTAGTGCAATTGATGTATTTATTAATTAGTGCTTTGGTTAAGCGTAGACGTGTCAAATGATTTTAAAGACTGTTGCATTTTTTTAACATCTATTAACAATTAAAGCTATAAATATGATATGTTTTATAGTGATAATTCATTAGAACCTTGTTGTATTGATGCAGGGATCGGAGATGAAAATTTTCGACGGGTCCCTGAATTTTTAGGAAATCAAGTAATCAAAACTTATTAGGGTAACTAAGCCTAAAACAAGTTAACTAAGCGTAAATCTCATATCTGAATTTAGTTAACTGTTCCGTCTTAAAATAGACACAATGCAAAGGACATTAGTGTTGCAAGTTCACTGCATTGGAAGCAGTAAATCGTCACCGAATCTCGCGCTAAGCCCACGCTACAGCCGAGACGTAAAATATAATTTACTTAGAACGGCGTCTCCATTAATTAATTTAATACGGCGCTGCGGTTTTGGGTGTCTATTGGAGTAGAAATGCAGGATTATTTGCAGTTTCGCTGTAAGTACGTTGTAGAGCTGAGTAGTGCAATTGAGGTATTTATAGCAGTTAATAAGTGCTTGGTTGCACCGTAGATAATGTATTATAGGCAACAATAAAAATTTAATCTATAATTCTCAAAATTATTGATTAAATTATTATTATTAAATTATTATTCTCAAAAATATTGCATTTTTTTACATTTTTTTATATAATAGATATTATTAGCCTAGTCCGTAGATCCAAGATTCTGAGACATCTTCGGGAGGCACTTCGAGAGTGACACAGATTTGCGAAATACAGCGGTATAAAAGATTTACTAGTAAAGTAACATATCGTGCAGGAACTTATATGACTGATAGATCTTTAGAAAAAAATATAAATATGGAAAAGGATTTGTGCAATTTTTACTTAATTTTGTATTTTTTATATACTTTATAACGTAGTGAACAGTGGTCTAATCCCGTCACTTTAAGGGAAGAAACGTGTCTTCTGTAACTTACTTTACTGTATAGGGTTTGTTTGATACTTTTTTTTTTCTTTTTTTTTTCTCGAGGAAAGGGAATCCTTCAAAAGTACCCGACTCAGTGAGAGCGATGCAGGAACTTATCTTATGCACTAAAACTCCCACCGGTGGCCGTCCTCGGCGCTACAAAGACTACTCCGGGATCTCCAAAGGAACGCAACCGGAGTTCTCTGAGCACGTTGCCCCATCGGGCTTATCAGGCGGCTGGGCCCACCGCTTCGTCTGGTCTTTACGACGGTATGCGACCTCACATACCGCCGTCCTTCGCGGGCTTGCCTGACCGAATGGTTCAAGCTCCTACTCTAGCCGACCGCAACCCCGGAAGCCTCTTTTAGTCGCCTCTTACGACAGGCAGGAGATACCGTAGTCCTATTCTAATCCCGGAACTACAAAGACTAGGGCACGTTTAATACTTACACATGTTAAAAAAAAAACATGATTAATGTAAATCTTATTTATTCGCTCATTAAAAATAAGTTTATGATACATGTACATGTGAGCAGACCTTGCCACACACGTGTGAGATTCAAACGGCATATGACGATGTACGCTCATTAGATATGAATGTGCAGTTTTACTAACAAGGTTGCATCTTTCATCGTTACTACGTACTCGTAGATAGATATTAATAGAGTAAAGTCCGAGAGCCACAAAACCTTCGTTTTAAATGGCATTACCTGGCGATACAAAAAGAGGTGACTGTTTAAGAAAAAATGTGTGTATTTGTATTTTAGGGCACGAATTTCATTGCAAATTTTAGAGATATTAGAAAAGATTCGCTTAACACTAACCTGAGGGCCACGACAAATTCGCTTGAGGCGTGATTGGCTTGGCGTTGCAAGCGGTCATTTCCACATGAATGAGCTTATAAGGCTACGAAACTGCGCTACAAATTGTATCCAAATTTTTATACTTCAAACAAAAAATGACTACAAACACCATTGATTTGATGCTGCAAAATTATCGATGAGAGTTTAAGAAAATTTGTGTATTCGATCTTATAAGGCCATGAATCTTCACTGTGCCTCGCAGAGAAAATTGCCGAAATTCGCTCAACTTTCGAGTTGAAAATAGAGTGTGAACACAAGTTTCGTGGCCCTCGAATGGCTACGAAAAAATCGCCTCAAGCATTTTTTGCGTACCACTGTAAGCGTTAAAAACAAATGTATGTATACATCCGTTCGTATATTCCATTAAATTTTATTACAAATGCAAGCGAAATTGGCTAAGATTCGTTTCTTGTAGCGACAAACGTGTGTTTCATGGCCCTCGTGTTAGGTTACTTTTAGCGGTTTATTAAAAAAGTTGCCTAATGATTTTCAAAATAACAGTTTGATACGTTTTATAAATATATATAAAAAATAAAAGAAAATGAATATACCTACATAATAATGAATACAAATAGAAAAAGCCCATTTAATTTTTTAAACATCTTATGTAATCAATTTATTTTGCTTATTTGTAAAGATTCCTCAATACATTTATTTATTTTTGTGTTTCATGCTTATCTTAGAAATAAAGTAATTAAGTTTCCACTTTTATAGTATCTTCCCAGAAGGCAATCTTCAAAGCTTTTTCTGTCCTTTGAACATTTTCCCTTTAATAAGTTATTATAACTATTAAAGTAATATATTTTCTTTAGATGGAACGTCAAGAACTTGTACCGGAGATAATTATCCCGGTGATATTTATCATCAAATGGTAATAGTTTATCTCAATCTGAGATTTTATGGACTATTTTAAACTCTCTGACATCGGTAGTCCCTACTCATCACCACTAAAATTGCCACTAAATGCATAATTCCTCAACCGAGACGGTTGGGGAATTATATATTTAGTGTTTACGTATAATTCTGTAAATAATTCTGAAAATATACACTCATAACCTTTCAGTAGGATTTTTCCTGTATCGTGGATAAGATGGACATATACAAAGACATATATAGAAACACCTAGACCTAGAAGCCAAATCAAAATTCAGACATCTGTCTGTCCGGGTGTTGAACCCGGGTCTCACTGCTTGTCAGACCGCTATAGTGAACACTTCACCTCGCGGATTCTTAATAAGAGAATAAAGGCGGCAGACGTTTCACGCTACTACTGAATGTCCTCATAACATGGAACTGTATTTTAAATTTTGCTACTGATGGTCACCCATCCAACTGCGGGCCAACCTCAACATTGCTTAATTTTTAGACAACTTACAATAACGGATGTATACGAAATCTTTGTGTAATACATACCGGCATTCCCTGTTTGTTAAAGTTTATGTTGGTGCGCACAGTGCGATGATGGAGGGGTTGGACTGGCCTGGCGTTGTTGCCCAGTGGAGCCTTCGGAGACAACTGGGACCCTTGCATTAGCTGGCGGAGCGCGAACATCTGGCCAGAAGATAAATGTTTCTTCGCTTAAGCGGTCACTTATAATCAAACGTTACAAGAAATATTAAGTTCGACTGTAAATTATAAGTGACTAGCTGTACCCGCGGCTTCGCCCGCGTAAAAGTGAGTGTATCGCAAAGTTTTTCCCGCACAAATCTCGACCCCGTTGAAATAATATGATAAAAAGTAGTCTATAATTATGTTATTCCACAACCTTTTCTATAGTGCAAGTCCTATCCAAATGAGTTTAGCCGCTCGGCCGGCGATTACCCGGATATACAAAGAGTGCAGAAACGAATTTAAAATATGTATTTGTGGTTAGGATCATAATTGTTATGTAAAAATTTTTAAAAATTAGACAAATTAAAATTAGAATTTTAAAATTAGACGATTGTAAACGGCATTTCTTTGAATTAATTAACAATCTTAGTGGTCACACAATACCAAGAAGCACCTTGTAAACCAAATCCTCCTCCACATTTAAACCAAAACGCATCGATTACAAAGATTGATTTTAACTTTTCTGTAGTATGTTTAAAAGTTCTGACATCACCCTGATGCTGCAGGGTGAAGTGCAATGTTTGTACTGGTCTAGTACAAAAAGGCGCTACTCTTACAAACTCATTTTACATTCATATCCTACTCAAAAGTGGACACTATCAAGTGGTCAGATTACTATAATAATGCACACGCATCGGCGGCCGGCTTGTATTAGCATGCGCGAGAGAGACGGTTACCTACCCCTGCCGAGAGACACGTCGCGATCTTTATTATTTTAAATCTCTAATATCTTTAAAGTATTTATGTGACGCATATAGTGTAAAAGCTAACAAATGCATTTATTTATATAAGGATTAATACCGAACAGAAGAAAACACACTCGAAATTAACGTAATATGTTTAGTTGAAATATGGAACATAAAAAAAAATATTGTGACTTAACCATAAGTTATAGAGATATACTATCGCGGATTGATTTTATATTTGAGGTTGCAATCCAGTGTTTCGTAGCCCTTGACGGAATCATTAGTATTCAACATCAACATTTAATTTATCGATAGACTTCGTAGTTGTTTTGTAAATAACGCCACCTAACACCTATCGCATCCAATGTAATTCAACATAGTAGTGGATAGATGGCGCAAGTATACCTAATATATAACTCATCGGTAATTCCTCGTAATTTTATATTGTGGGTAAAATGGTAAATTAAATCAAATTTATATCATATTTATTTGTATGATAATTAATTTTTATCGATTTATAGGTATGTATTATTTCATAATGAACTAAGGATCAGGATGACATCAGGGCAAAATGGCTAATATGGCGACAGTTGGATTTTGGAATTAAACACAAGTCGCGATATACCTACCGAGTTTTACAGATATATGTATGATGTCGACTCAAAATCAATATTTTTTAATGTTTTATTATTGAGATAAGTTTTCAATCAAGTCTATCTTACCCCTTGACGGAATTTTATTATCGTACCCTTTGAAGGAAATTATATAATTTGATACCTGTATTATCTTTAAACGTATTTATATAATGCATACTGTGTAAAAGACAATTTTGATCTTTGTTATAATTACGAAGCTAACGAATGCATTTATTTACATAAGGATTAATACTGTACAAAAGACAACAGACTCGAAAATAACATATTGTATTTAGTTAAAATATGGAACATAAAAATGAGTTAACCTTAAGAGATATAGTTATGCTATCGTGGATTGATTTTATATTTAAGTTTGCAAACCAGTGTTTCGTAGCCCTTGACGGAATTATTAGTAATTCAACAACAACATAATTATATTTTATCGATATTACTTCGAAGTTGTACTGTAGATAACGCCATCTATCAAATGTTCATTCAACGTAATTCAACAGAACAGTGATAGATAGCGCAAGTATACCTAATATTTAACTCATCGGGAATTCCTCGTAATTTTATTCGTATCTTTCGCATTATAAATACATTTTCATATTATAAACCCATATTATGGGTAAATTAAATCAAATTTATATCACATCTATTTGAATGATAATTAATTGTTACCAATTTAAATGTATTATTTCTGAACGAACTCACAATGACGTCCAGGCGAAATGGCCAATATGGCGATTGTCATTTGCGTTGGAATTTAACAAAATTCGCGACATACCGAATTTTACGGATATACGTTGTCGACTCAAAATCAATATTTTTTAATGTTTTATTATTCACATAAGTTTTTAATCAAATCTATCATACCCCTTGACGGAATTATTAGTACACCTCTTTGTCAAAAGCCAATACGGAGATTGTCATTTGCATTGGAATTTAACAAAATTCGCGACATACCGAGTTTTATGGATATATGTTGTCGACTCAAAATCAATATTTTTTAATGTTTTATTATTCATATAAGTTTTTAATCAAATCTAAGATACCCCTTGACGGAATTATTAGTACAGCTCTTTGTCAAAAACGAACTACCATACAAACATTTATGCTCGATTTTAACATTTTCAACCTATTTTTTGAAATAAAAAGTAGCCTATAATGGATCCCAAGGTCACCACTATCTGTATACACAATTTCATAAAAATCGGTTCAGTAGTTTTGGCGTGAAAGAGTAACAGACAGACAGACAGACAGACAGACAGACAGAGTTACTTTCGCATTTATAATATTAGTATGGATGTTTAATATAATCGAGACATATTCACAGACTCAGTAGAGTCTGACACCAAGTTCAACGTCAGACAAACCGAGTATGTCTTTACCGTAATAGTTGCGGTTATTTGTAGGTTATGATAATAAAATACACGTCCATCAGTTATATTTGCACAAAAATGTTCTGAAGTCAATAAAATAAGTTAAAAATCAATTAAAGTTTTAAGATTTTTTGTCTGTCTCTTTGTACGTGTATTTGAAATACGAGTAGCATCAATTATTTAATTTTAAGCATTGTTAACCTACCTATAGTCCTCGTTTTGACGTAATAATTAGTTTTTTATAGTCCTACTATTTCATTTCTTAGTTCTTATTATTATTATTTTAATGCATTTTCTCTTTCAAAAATTATCATAATTTATAAAGGCTACTAAAACTATAGAGCGCTTTTAGTCAATTTAAAGTTATTTTTAAGTTAAAATATATTCAACCTCGGGTCTTACGTGGGTTCATTCGGTGCATATATATATCGCGAACCCATTATTGGTCTTCTCTCGGGATGAGAGAGTTTTAGGCCATAGTCCACCGCGCTGGCCAAGTGCGAATTGGTCGACGGTGCATACTAAAAGGCATTAACACAGCCTTAACGGCATTAGCAGTACGAAAACGAAACATACCTCTTGTTTAGAAATATACATGGGCTTGTTAAAGATGATCCAGACAGCGGTTTCCCAGCATCCTGGATGCGTGGTGGAACCTTCGTAAGTCAGGTACTGTTGGGTGTTGGGTAGCAACGAACTCAAGGGTAGATGCTTGATGGGGTAGGAGCTACCTGTTGAGGAAATTAATTTTGGACCTTGTAATATTCGATCGCTAGCAGTAACAGCTTGATGATTTGAAAGTGCCTGTCCCAGGTTCAAATTTTTAAGCACGTCTATTTTTTTCAAAATAATGAGTCTATTAGAAACTGCTTGCTTGCTTTCTTTAAAATAAAATCCTAGGTTAATTGCTCACAAATTGAAATGACACCAAAAATAATAGTCTTCACTATACTTATAAGACATTATTTATGGTCGTGAAATCTTTATAGTGAAATACACGCTTTCTACACTCTATACTCATAGCCCCACACTAGGATATACGCCTGTGTCGAGAATACCATGGACACACACAAGACGAATACACAAACAACCAGACACAGAACATCAATTTAAACTTAACATTCAGATACCTGTCTGGCCGGGTATCGAACCCGGAACCCATTGCGCGTCAGACCGATATGGTAACCGCTCGGCCAAATAGTGTTGGCATCAGTGCCATTTTCTGTCATATAATACTAGTTCAGCTTTTGTTAACCTCTCCTCACTGGTCTACTACAAGAATAGAATTTACGGAAAAATTCTAACCTCGAAATTTAACTTTTCCAAATGCATTTGTTATCAGCCTTAACTCTTTATTAGTGGGCGCTCCGATCTGAAACAAACATAATCTAAACATCAAAGCAAATGTTATACAAAATTAAATTTTAGTTAATTCTGGGTACGGTATTTTGTGAAGGTAGAACCAGTGTAGTTCGACCGGGGAAGTACCGCCTCACCCATTTCTAGCGTGAAGCATTTCTTACGTTTCGATGGAAGAGTGTGCACATTTTAATATGAGGTGACCATCATAGTCCTCGGGAGTAGCAACGCATCTGTTATTAACTCAAATAGAACCCATGTTCCGTATGAAGTTGATTACAGATGTCCATCAGCGGCAGTGACCACTTACCTTCAGGTGGACTGCATGCTCGTTTGATACTTCAGTCAGATAAAAAAATGCATATTAAAGAAAAATGCTCTAATTGAAAATAACATTAATACTTAAAAAAGGACAAGAACAATTTAGTTTGATCTAGTCATTAATTCCGAAATTCTTTTATGTTTCTCTGTAATTAACATTGTATTGTTTTAAATTTTTGATTTATGTAGTCTTATAATGCATACAATCGTTTCGTGCTTATCGCTATAAATCTGACCTGTTTGTGAACTTACTTGAACCATCAATGAGATGCCAACGACCCCTTGGGACTTGTGCTGGGCTTCAGACATGTTGTGGTAGAGCTCCTTGTTGAAACCGTAGAGCTGGATCTGGAAGACATTCGAGACTTACAGGTGGTAGAACTAGCGTAATTCGTCCCTGTAGTTCCGGGATCAGAATAGGGCTACGGCATCCCCTGCCTGTCGTAAGAGGCGACTAAAAGGGGCTTCCGGGGTTGCAGGCGGCTAGAGTGGGAGCTCGAACCGTTCGGTCAGGCGATCCCGGGAAGGACGGTGGTATATGTGGTCGCATGCCGTCGTAAAGACTAGACGGAGCGGTGGGCCCAGCCACCCATCTGGGAGGAGCCCGATGAGGCAACGCGCTCAGAGGATTCCGGTTGCGGTCGGACTGAGTACCCGGAGTCCACTTTATAGCGCCGAGGACGGCCACCGGGGGGGTTTTTAGTGCGGCAAAAATCTCACATAACCCTGTGTCGCTCCCACGGCGTCGGTACCTTTTGAAGGTTTCCCCCTCGAGAACAAAAAAAAGAACTAGCTTAATTCGACTTCCCCAGTCTAATTAGTCGAAAAGTTGTAAGCTTGCAACGTTTGCCGCCTTTCTCTTATTAAGAATCCGCGTGGTGAAGTGGTCACTATAGCGGTCTAACAAGCAATGAGAGTCGGGTTCAATATCCAGCCAGATGTCAGAATTTAAATTTGGTTTGTGGGTCTAGGTGTTTCTATATGTCTTTGTACACGTCCATGTCATCCACGATACAGGAATAACCTACTGAAAGGGAATGTGTGTATAGTTTCATTTTTATTATTACTCTCATGGTGGTAGAACCACGGTAGTTCGACCGGGGAAGTTACACCGCCACACTTATTTCTAACGTGAAGCAGTTCTTGCGTTTTGATGAAAGGGTGTGGTTGCCGGCACACTTTCACATGAGGCGACCATCATAGTCCTCGGGAGTAGCAATGCATTTGTGATTGACTTCAGAGAGAACCCATGTACATTGAAATTGCTTACAGATGTCCATGGGCGGCAGTGACCACTTACCATCAGATGAACTGCATGCTCGTTTGCTACTTGGATCAGATGAAAAAAACTTATTTGAGGGTCATGAGTAGTAGTCATAGCCTTAATAAAAACTTATAATGCTTTCTTATGAACCGAAAATTGGCTGATATTTCGTAATAGTTTTGGGACAGTAACGCTGTAACTCCATAACACTGATCTCACATAAAAAAGCCCTATAAGGGTTTTCTTAGGGATGTTAATATTAGGTCAATTCCATACTCGATAGCTCTCAAGACATACGATCTTTTTACAGTAGGAAGATGCCGACTTAGTTCTTTTTTGTGTTTATATAACTTGGTTCAATAAAGATAGTACTGAAAACTAAAGCTTTTATATATGTTTCTTCTCCCATATTATAGGAAATGAGTTTTAGGCAAAAAAGGTGTGAATTTCAAATACATTTTTATTGAACCAAGTAATAATAACATATTGTTATGAATTTATTGGTAATTTCATTTGTTGACATTGCAAATGAATAAACGTGGCACGTCTAGTTCGCAAACATTAAAAATTAATTAGTGATATAAATTAAACACAATTAAGCTTGAATAACTAAATACAAATTACGAATGTTTGCCAATATCGATCAATTTTAAATCAAGTTGTGTTTAGTGAAAACATTGTTTTAATTAAATGCTCTCTGTTCAACCATCGCGATACTAAAAATAATGGAATAGTAAATTTAAAATTTGGCATTTCGAACATAGATATTTAAATGCTTTTGAGTTTAAAAAGATTGAGATTCATAGATTATAAATGCATCATGCGCCATTTGACAAGTTATTGTACTGGAGTACAGCCCATTCTTGTCCCACTGCTGGGCACGGGTCTTTAGGAATATTATACTGAAATGAAATGAAATGTCTTTATTTTTTGTATAGGCCTACGGGGGCACTTACAAATTGTCAGTAACATTTTTTTTCTTACACTACCACCGGATCGGAATACGACCTCAACTGAGAAGATCCGGCAAGAAACTCAGCGGGTTTGTCTTTTTTCTTATTTATATCCATTTTTTTATTTTTTTATATAATTACAATCATGTTTTTTTACATGGTAATGAAAGTTAGCTCCAATATCTTACCTTACAGTTCAGTAAAAGAGAACTGTTTTATTGTACTGAATACGACATAAATTTAGGTACCTATCTTTACACCTATATCTATTACTATTTAGTAAGAACATTATTCGAATTATAATTTAAATCCTACCTAATAGGTTAATTTATTATCGTAGTGTGGTATTAAATTGTGATATTACGACTGTATAATCAACTTTATATCAAGTTCATATCAACACCACTCCAAAAAAAAATATTTACCTCTCCAGGAAAAGTATGATGGTCGATCTGGTGCTCGGATCCTCTATTATCCTCCATGCCATAATGGAAATATATCTCTTCGAACTGGTACCGATAGGAGAGGGGCCCGCCGCTTATGTTCACTTGGTGTTTTGAGTCCTTCTCCACCCTGAAGACCAGGGATTGTCCAGTATTTTGAAGGACACCGCTAACCTGTGGACAAGTTTAAAAGTTACTTTTTGTGGCTATGCTATGAGATGTTTAGTGCCTTTAAGGGGCTCTAGCAAGACTAGATCATACCTGGGAAGCTTTAGTCCACTAATATTTAAGGATATTTATTTATAATACTATATATAGTTAAATTAAGAAAGAGGTCTATATAGTACTACAGCAAAATACCGTATTTTATGACACCGTGGGAGCGACGCAGGGTTATGTGGGATTTTTACTGCAATAAATCCTCCTCGGTGGACGTCCTCAGCGCTACCAAAAGAACTCCGGGATCTCCGTAAACACGAAAGCAGAGTCCTCTGAACGCGTTGCCCCATCGGACTCCTCCTAAGTGAGCGGCTGTGCCCACCGCTCCATTTGGTATGACGGTATGCGACCTATGACCGAACGGTTCGAGCGAGTTAGTCGCCCGCGGACCCCTCGCAAACTCACATACCTTCGCATCCATGGTACTAAGTAAGATAGACTTGTAGTTACTTTTATATGACCGTAATAATGAATGAGTCTATTTAACAGGCTACAGTCTTAATGGTCTTTATATCCACCAATTCGCACTTGGCCAGCGCGGTGGACTATGGCCTAAACTCTCTTTTTCTGAGAGAAGACCCGTGACCAGCAGTGAGACAATAATGGGTTGACGAGTGTCTTATTTAGGTACCACTGCTAGATCACAGGTTTTTACAGGTACCTTTTTTACGTAATACATAGCTCATCACTCCATTTAAATATGCATTTTCTCCTGACCAAAAAATAGAAACAAAAATAAAAGCTTGTATAATTTCAACGTTTTTTAATTTATTGAAAAGGTCGTGTTATTATGAAACGGGACGATTAGTTTCCCAGCGGGGCGATGTTATCAATCAATGGCCACACCTTGATTAAAGCTGGGACTCAAGCTTTGAGTGGAGATGACATATTGCTCGTTGACACGCGAGCTGAGGAGCTACGTTGACTGGAAGTGGCGATCTTTTCAAGGTGGTAGAACCAGTGTAGTTCGACGGGGGAAGTACCACCGCTACACCTATTTCTAGCGTGAAGCATTTCTTGCGTTTCGATGGAAGGGTGTGATTGCCGGCACACTTGTATATGAGGCGACCATCATAGTCCTCGGGAATAGCAACGCATCTGTGATTGACTTCAAATGGAACCCATGTTCTGTATGAAGTTGATTACAGATGTCCATGGGCGGCAGCGACCACTTACCACCAGGTGGACTGCATGCTCGTTTCCTACTTCAGTCAAATAAGAAAAAAAAAGTTTATTTTTCAACTAGTCACCCGTCGCATCGGTCGAAATTTGACCGTAATTTAAAATAAAAAACCAAACTTCATATTGTCCAAAGTAGTACGAATATTTTTCAAATGCAAATAAAATGTTTTTAAGTAATTTTGAAAGCACCCGTTAAATATAAAAAAAAGGATAAAGTGGCGCCAATTAGGGGAGGCCTATGTTCAGCAGTGGACTTCAAAAGACTGATGGATGGATGGAGTAAACATTATTCTTCTTCTGATGCAACCCGAAAAGGCATATAAAATAGTAAAATATTTCTACACGTATATATTTCTACTATAAAAATATCATAACGATAGATTTTATATTCGTGTTATAAAGGTACTCAGGAAAGGCGCGGCCGCCCTTGATTCCACAAGTTTATGTAAAAGATAAAGACACCGCTGAATGCCTTGTTATTGATGAGTTTACAGAACTTTAAGGGTAGTAATTATCATTTATCTACCCCCGCTATCTTACACCTTAATGGTTTTTACCACCTATTTGTATCCTGTCTCCATTTGGTATAAACTTCGATTCGATTTAAGTGCCTGTCGTTTAATATGACATAACAGTCAAGTACAAAATAAAATATGACAAATTTGAAGCTAGTACGATTCGACTTGAGGTACAATCATTACTCCAGTTTCTAGTGTGAAGCCCTTCACGCGTTGTGTTAGAAGGATTTGGTTCCGCCTATGCATTACTCTTCATGAGTGGCAACGGATCTGTAACTGACTTCAGGAAAGATCGCTATTCTATGTGGAGTTACTTACAGAAGTCTTTGTACCATTGACGGATTGCATACCGATTTGCTACTACAATTTTGTATAAAAAAAAGAAACCAAATATTTTCTACGTCTTCTAAAATTTTTTACTCTGGTCTTCGCATTAGAAATGTAACATTAGCTTGGCAACGGTCAATCAATATGCGCACACTCTTTTTCCCTAGGGATATGAATCATACTAGTATTATAAAGGCGAAAGTTTGTGAGTGTGTATGTTTGTAACTTATTTACGTCTAAACGGCTAAAGCGATTTTCGTAAAATTTGGTAGGGAGTTAGCTGACACTCTGAATTAACATATGGGCTACTTTTTACGATGGGAAAATATCTTATTCCCACGGGACAATCGTTACATCGATTTGTTTTAACGCGGGCGAAGCTGCGGGGTTAATCTAGTTTTAAAATAAACAAAATGCGATCAATGGAAAAAAGATAACCTTTAAGTTTGCTGAAAGCTTACTATCAGTTTATATTTAGCTCCGGAAGTTTATAGATATAATAAAATATATAAAGATATAATAAGAAATTTCCGAAAATTCTAGAGCTAAACTACGTCCCGTATGGAACTGCTATTCCATATTTCCAACCCTATTGGTTCAGCGGCCTCAATTGCACGTTGTCCGTCAGTTTTGTGTTTATTAAGTAGATAAACAAATTAACACACACCCGGATAACGCGAAGCCCGGTAAATCCGGTTCATGCACCGCGCAACCACATGTAGAGAGAAATCTAATCTATGATCCGGTTAAACCAACACTGTTTTCTAGCGCATATTTACAGTTATGCTTGTTAGTTTTGTCTGTTTTGGTTTTTAGTTTGTATAAAAATAAAGATACAAACTATTATTCCCCATTTATCCTTCTTGAATAACATTGTTTCAAATAACTGCCTTATCTAGTAGTAATTTACGTTACCTATATAAAGAACTCATCTGCAAAATTTAATTCCTTGAGACCCACTAAGACATGAAGGTCATTATCGGTTTGTTTTGTGTTTGTATAGAGTAGGTAAACAAATGAACAAAAACAACTTTCCGGATAATACCGTGCTGAAACCGGTTAAATTCGGTTTAAGCATCGCCACCGCGTGTAGCGAGAAATATAATCAACGTTATTTTGTAAAAACGATACTGCCATCTGCAAATGTAAAATGATGTTTGATAATTTTTCTATATTCTATGCCCGTATATACGTTGTGAGCGCATTGTAACATATAGTAGGGAGGATTTGTTTAAAAAAATATAGACTTTGGTGCCCTCTTGGGTAGTAATTTTTCGAAAACCGTCCCTTATTCTTCTACGTTACATGAAGAACTCTGCAAAAATTTCATAGTTTTACACCTTATCCAAGAATCGCAGTTTTAGCTTGTACATGTATTTTATTGCGTAGATAAACAAATTAACAAAAACAACTTTCCGGGTAATACCTTGTTGAAACCGGGTAAATCCGGTTTAAGCGCCGCCGCATGTAGCGAGAAATCTAATCTACGGTTATTTTGTAAAACCAATACTATATTCTCCTTGCAAATGTACAGTAATGCTTATTAGTTTTTTATCTGACTGAAGTAGCAAACAAGCATGCAGTCCACCTGATGGTAAGTGGTCACTTCCACTCACAGACATTTGTAATCAACCACATATAGAACATGGGTTCCATCTGAAGTCAATCACATATGCGTTGCTACTCCTGAGAACAATGATGGTCACCTCATGTGAAAGTGTGCCGGCAACCACACCCTTCTATCAAAACGCAAGAAATGTTTCACGCTAGAAATAGGTATGGCGGTGGTATTTCCCCGGTCGAACTACACTGGTTCTACGACCTACCAAATGAAGTTTGAAGTTCCAAATAAAATCTTAAATGAAGTTTGAAGTATGAGGCATACTAAGTTTACAAGGAACAGGTATGATTTGCCGTGGAGATACCACCGCTATTTCTAGCGTGAAGCAATTCTAGTGTTTCGGTGGAATGGTGTGCTTTACCGTCTTAATACTTGAGAGTAGCGACGCTTCTATCGCTGACCTCAGACAGAGGTTAGGTTAGGTTAGGTAAATAAACTCTTTGAAATACAAGGTACGTTCCAAAGAATTCATTTTTTATCACTGAAGTAGCAAACGAGCATGCAATCCACCTGATAGTAAGTGGTCACTTCTACTCACAGACATTTGTAATCAACTTCATACAGAACATATGTTCTATCTGAAGTCAATCACAGATGAGTTGTTACTCTCAAGGACTATGATGGTCGCCTCATATAAAAGTGTGCCGGCAACCACACTCTTCCTTCGAAACGCAAGAAATGCTTCACGCTAGAAAATAGGTATGGCGGTGGCACTTCCCCGGTCGAACTACACTGATTCTACCACCTTATTTATATTTACCTGTTGACTGGGGAACCCTAAAACGATTGTTTTATAGTTAGAAAAAAGTTAATAAAAAGTATTTTTAGCGATTTACCTTTACTATACTCCACAGTATAGAACTAAAAATAAAGATTTCAAGTAGAGATAGATGCTCTTGATATCGAACCCCGTAATTTACGTGTAGGCAGTGAATGAATATTGCAAGCGGTGCTAAGCGCGTGGAATTATTCATTTAGCCCGAATTACAGTGTAGCCATGCTAATTTATGCGACTGATAGCATATCGACTAAGCTATCGGCCATTTTGCAAGGTATTTTTAAATTTTGTATACTGACAGAACTAGCCCTTTTAAAAATATTCTCTTTATGCCTGTAATATCACCGGTTTTTAAAAGTGGCCGTTGTTTATAAGGGGAAGTAGCAAAACATTCAGTCCATCTAGAGGTAAGTTGCCACGGCCGGCCATGGACATTTGTAAGCAACTTCATGTAGAATAAACTTCTGTATAATTTGTATAGTTTGTCTATTTCTTAAAAATATGCATTGAATGACGCTATTTATATGATTTTAGACTAGTATTATCGCGGAATTGATACATTTAATACTTAACGGGTACTCACGATATGCGATTTATGAATTCTTTTTGCCGATATTTCGACCCAGTTGCATGGATCGTGATCACGGCCAAAAATTCTGTGTAGAAATCACAACCATGACACAATGTATTTAAAAGAAAACTCAGTCTAGACATCTTTAAAAGTATTGAGTATAGAAAGTTTAAACAGTGAATATTGCGCACAGTTAGGTTCGTCGAATATTCATTTAAGCTGAGTTACAGTGCACCATGCTAATTTATGCGTCAGATAGCCTATCAGCCAGGCAAGCCTGTTTTTACCTAACGAGTAACACTGCCCTTAAAGATATAGACTTTATTATTAACTTTGGTTAAGGACCGTTAGTTACAAATATAGACATTTTTATTTACTTTACAATAAATCATAGTACAACAGTGGACATAACGCAATTAGCATTCTTTCAACTTTTATGACGACCATATCGGTTTGACGGTTTGAGTCCCGGGTTCGATTCCCGGCCAGACAGGTATCCGAATGATGAGTTTAGATTCAATGTTCTGGGTCTGGGAGTTTGTGTATTCGTTTTGTGTGTGTCCATGGTACCCACGACACAGGAGTAAATCCTAGTGTGGGGCTATGAGTGTAGAAAGTGGTTTTTTTTATTTAGTTTTATTTGTTTATGTGTCAAGCTAATTTTCAAGGTGGTAGAACTAGAACAGTTTAACCAAAGATATACCATGACCACAATTATTTCTAGCGTGGTATAGTTTACCAAAGATATAAGGCCACACTTATTTCTAGCGTTAATCAGTTGCCGTTTTTTGCTACAAGGGTAGGTACCGAGTCATTTTCATATGAAGCGTTACTCTTAGTCCTAGAGAGAAGCAACGCATTTACGATGGATTTCATATAGTATCCCTATTTTATATGAACTTGCTTACAGTGTTCACGGGCGACGGTGGCTAAAATTAGGCGGACTGCGTACTCGTTTGCTATTTAAATCTTATAATAAAATAAATTTAGTCCTTTGGGCGCGGGTCTCCTTTCCAAGGCACACATTTTCACAATTTCACATGAGGCGACCATCATAGTCCTCGGGAGTAGCAACGCATCTGTGATTGACTTCAGATGGAACCGATGTTGATTACAGATGTCCATGGGCGACAGTGACCACTTACCATCAGGTGGACTGCATGCTCGTTTGCTACTTCAGTCAGAAAAAAATATAAAAAAATGCACTCACTTAGGGCTTAGACCATACTCCACTCCGCTGGCCAAGTATAATTGGATGTCAAAATTCGACCCTCCCACACACACAAAGCAAAATACAAGCTTGTAAAAGGTCAAGAAATCCCAAAACATTACCTTATGTTTGTCGAATTGTATGTCCCTTAGCCAAGGGTCGAAGAGTAGCTTGTCTGGCTCTATGTTGACAGGGCTCTGCCGGCGGCCCTTGTTGCACATGTTCCACTGCGGGTTGATCAGACCCCAAAATCCGGGACCTGTAGGAATAACATGTTTTAACACTGAATAACGTGTTTTAACGGAACCGCGTGGCGAAGTCACCGGCCTGCTACGCATTGGGTTCCGGGTTCGTTCCCCGGCCAGACATTCGAATGAATTTAAAATTCTATTCTGAGTCTGGGTGTCTATTTTGTATCCATGGCACCCATGACACTGGATGAGAAAATTGAAACCGTGCCCTTAGTTCGAATTTATTATCTCTACTTAAAACGATTAATATTTGTACATAGTACAATAAGAACAATAATGTAAACTTGCAATGTATATTTCAATGTGTGGACGAAATCGTAGACGGTGATTGTTTTGAGGAAACGTTATAAACTCGTACTTAGAACACAAAACTACTTAAAAACACTTTCCACACACTGCATCACAGTAGGATTTTTTCCTGTGTCGTGGGCGCCACGGACATATAAAGACGAATACACAAACAGATAGATCTAGAACAAAAACTTAAATTCATCATCAGACACCTGTATGGCCGGGAATCGAACCCAGAACTCACTGTGTGTCAGACCAGTATGGTGGTCGCTCCGCCACGCAAGAGGTATTGCATTTATAAGAGTTGATTTTACTTTACTTGTAGTGTCTACAAAATGTATATATATTTATGTATATGTATATATTCTGCCCCCCGTGAGACATTATACAGGCCAAAAATTTATTGTTCACAAGTGGTTTAGTAGAAATATTTTAAAAAATCACTTGTACTCGCAAACTAAATTACTGTGATTTGACGGGGAGATTGGTACTACCGTATCAAATTGGTGCTACGACGTTATAATTAACTCTATGCTTAAATTAATACAATCACGTAAAGAAACAATAAAATATTTTATAAATTGTGATTCATTACGTACAAAAAAAAAGCAATGACCGTTTGTGAATGATATTAATGTACAATGCAATAAAAATCAATACTTAAAAAGAATCCAAGTCTCGCAAGTCAGTTTTCCTACCGAAAACAGTTGTGAGATCCATGTATACCAAGTCGATTATTAATTTATTCAGTCCCTGCTTAAAGGAACTTTCTGTCTTAAGTTGTTATGTAATATTTTAACCTAACAATTCATAAAAAGGTTGACTCGGCAAACGCATGAAAACACAATGTTTTGTATTTCACTAGTAATACAAATATAAATTAGATTGCTTAATACGATTGCCAAGTCAATCAATTTATTTAAAACGTTAAAGATTTATAATATTGATATGGTAATTATAAGATGTTGTTAGGTTAGGTTAAGAACATTACAAGCCCCCCGATATTTATTAAATTAGAGAATGAAATTTGATATAAAATCACTACCTTATAATTATGTTTTATAACGTACTAGCTGTACCCTGCGCGCGTTGCTACGCCATCACAAAAGAAAAAACACCAGAAACCTTCGCGAGCTCATGAATAACAACTTTGCTAAAGATCATAACATGATCAAATGAATAGTTTACGATTCTATAGAGGACATACAGGCTAACATTCATTTTTATAAAGAAGAAAAAGAGGAAGATGAGTATTAGAGTTCACAGTCCTTTCATATGTAGGTTAAGTATAGTCGCTACCCGTGGATATCTATTATCAATACCAGACAGTATCACAGTCCTTCCGGAGCTCACTTGTGGTTTTTTTATTTTTTTTATTTGACTGAAGTAGCAAACGAGCATGCAATCCACCTGATGGTAAGTGGTCACTGCCGCTCATGGACATCTGTAATCAACTTCATACAGAATATGGGTTCTATCTGAAGTCAAACACAGATTGCTACTCCCGAGGACTATGTTAGTCGCCTCATGTAAAAGTGTGCCGGCAACCACACCCTTCTATCGAAACGCAAGAAATGCTTCACGCTAGAAATAGGTGTGGCGTTGGAACTTCACTGGTCGAACTACACTGTTTCTACCACCATCCGCTGCTACCTCTGATCATACTAATATTATAGAGGCGAAAGTTTGTGAGTGTGTATGTTTGTTGCTTCTTCAAGTCTAAACGGCTGGAGCGAATTTCATGTAATTTGCTAGGGAGTTGGTTGACACTGGATTAACACATAGGCTACTTTTTACTGTGACAAAATATCTTACTCCCACGGGACAATCGATACATCGATTTTTTATACGCGGGCGACGTTGCGGTGTTCAGCTAGTGCTAAATATGAACTCCTCAAATAAGTATTTCTTTAAACAGACATTTCAAACCATAGAAGTGGCGTTTAACATTGTTATTATTAGGGAGAAGTGTACATAATTTGACGTTGGAAAGCGATTTTCATTTACAATATCACAAATTACAAAAGTTAATTAAATTGGCTCCAGTGTCTTTACACTGGAGCCAATTACCAATTTAATTAAATAAAAAAAATAATACATCTAAATTTTACGGTTCATGACCTTGTTTTGTACATATTTAATTTCAAACTAAAATCTATTACATCCAATTAGTGAAACAACTCTAACATTAGTCTAATGTATTTTACGATTTTCTTAAATTCGTATGTTTTCGAGATATATAAAATGTATGTATAAAATTTCCAAAAACTATTTACAATCACAAACGTGCGCCCATTACCGTTGCGTGTGGTACTCCACTGTCCCTGATGATAATAACAGCATAACGGACCGGCTATTTCCGTACGTGATACGGATGCCTTATGCATTAAATATGAATGAAAATGTGTGAATTGTATTTTAAAAGGTTTTGTAATTGAAATGGGTTCTTATATTGTTTCATTTGCCTGTTCTTTTTTGGCAAATGTGTTAGTTACTGTTTTATAGCAACCCTAAAGCTCTAGCTGGGTCTAAAAGACTGTAGGTTGGAAGGAAGGGATGGCTTTGGTCTTCGACCTCCTTTGATAGAAGAACACGGCGTTGTGAACGCAGCGATTGACAGAATCCTGGCCTCTCGCTTCTGGGTAAATGGGAATTGCGGTTGAATCAAGGTTCTGTGAGCTACGAACCTCGGCTTAGGTCAGTTACGCTAATATTGCCTGTCCCACTGCTGAGTATGGGTTTTATCTAGGTAGTAAGATTACTAAAACCCATACTCCAATATCTATTAGACCCAATCAATCAAGTTAAATAAGTTTAATTTCACAGATCTTTGAACATTTCTTTTAAAAGATGCACAGGCATGTAAGTCTCTACGTGATGTTTCCTTTAACTTTAAAGCAACTCATAAATTATTTCTAAAATATATGTATTTTGAAGAATAATTTACCATACAAGACGGGTAGCCTTAGAAACAATAATTTACACAGAGTGTTTAAGATCCAATAATTGACAAATAATTTAATAAGTATTACGCATGATAAAATAGTTTCTCCTAACTTAATTTGATTATAGTGATTGTAATGATATTAACTACAATATAAAATATACTTTTTAACAAAAGGAATAAGCGAAGTCACTGGTAAAAGCCAAATCATACCATACTATACAACCCATAAATACTTAGTAAATACAATGCATAATTAGTATAGTGTAATACATCTAACATTGATATGCAACATAATTATATAATCATTAGTAACACTCATATTGTATTTCTCTAATCACTTGACATCAATCCCCGATGTATACAATAACAATGTCTATTCTTACAATACCACCGATTCCCCACTGACCCAATAAACATAATTACATTTGGATCTCTATTGAGTTTTGGTAATGACTGTGTGCCTATTTTGTAAAAAGCAACAAAGTCGAAAGGTTACTAGACTTACCTGGTATACAAGTAATAAGAACTTTCCACTAAATTGAAGTGTAAGGTAAGATTTCAGATAATATTAGTGGTGAAATTGTTTTTTTAAGTTTCAGACTTACACTGAATTTGAACGTGTAACGTTATACATATTAAGATAAAATACCCTATATTTTATCTTAATATGTATAACGTTACACGAAAAAAATATATCGACAAATGTGTGGTGCAAAGTCAATTATTATAAACATTTTATTGAAACATATCGATAAAAGTAGTGTTAACAAAATATATCTCGAAAAAAATGCCTAATACCTCAATTTACTCAAATAAATACAGGCATTCCACACGCTTTCTACACTCATAGCCTCACATTAGGATTTTCTCCTGTGCCGTGAGTACCATGGACACACACAAGACGAATACACAAACACCCAGACCCAGAACATGAATCTAAACTCATCATGCAGATACCTGTCCGGATAGAAATCAAACCCGGAACCCATTGCACGTCAATAGTAACCGCACCGCCACGTGGGTCGTCAATTATACATGCCTAGATAATAAAGACGTTTTAAAATACGTGGAAAGACGTGGGAAATAATTTTAATTTATCAGCAACATAGAGTTTTTAACGTTTAAACATTATTTATAGTAATAATTAAGCTTCTACATTCCATGTTCGCTAAAATATTATGAAATTTACATGATAAAGAAAGTAAACAATAACAGAACATAAAATATTCCTTTGATGTTAAACGATTACGAATAATCTTCACTCCAACAGTAACTATTCAGTTAAATATCTAATTACATAACGACTGTCATTACAGATTAACTCGGTAACGAAATAACTCAGTTGTTACGGTAATGACCGGCCTAACGTTCTTACGGACTGTAACATTACACACGGTTCGATCCATTACACGGACGACGGCGATGGACTTTTTGTTTCCCAAATTGAATACAAGTATATGAAATTTACTACAAAACTCAATTGACCAATTTTTATATGTATAATGATACAACTTTTTTATATTAGTTGACCCGGCGAACTTCGTTACGCCTAAAAGCCAAAAAATCTAAAATTATCAGTGTTCCTCCATTATACATGAAAACCTTCCTCTTGACTCACTCTTTCTATTAAAAAACTGCATTAAAATCCGTTACGTGGTTTTTAAAGTCTAAGTATATATAGGGACAATAGGAGGCGACTTTGTCTTATACTATGTAATGATTTGAAAATAATATAAGTTTTATCATAACCAATTACAACAGAAGTTTTTGGATTTTAATAGCTTTTATTGCTTATTTCTATTTGCGGGTCACGATCCGCGTGGCAGAGCGGTTACCATATCGGTCTGACGCGTAATGGGTCACGAGTTCGATTCCCGGCCAGACAGGTATTTGAATGATAAGTTTTGATTCATGTTCTGGGTCTGGGTGTTTGTGTATTCGTCTTGTGTATGTCCATGGTACCCACGATACAGGAGAAAATCCTAGTGTGGGGTTATGAGTGTAGAAAGAGTGTTTTTAAACTTTAATTCGCTTAAGCATAGTATTATCTAATTCAATATCAAATACAATGACACTTATTATCCGCAATGACCCGGTAACATCGCACAATAATTCAGCCGTTACGGTAATGACCGCGGGTAATACGCTGTCTCGGCGGGACAGTAACATTACACACGATTCAACGCACTGTGATAGCCGAATTTTGTGGTGCCCCGAATTTTCATTGAGTCGCTAAAACTATTATATTACACTTAAGGAACTTGTCTGACTAATTCTGGAAATTTTCGCTAAATTAAGCTGATATGCTCTTAGTTTTAATGTGCCTATTGAACTCTAAAAGATGAACGAACGATGAACCAATGAGGAACTATAAAAGACGCGAATAATACTCTTCAAATCCATATCTCTTATCTTTTGTCAACAATTTTAAATGAGAGATCATTCTAATCTTAAAATCTAATACGTAATTATCAAGGAGTTTATCTATTATTACAATCTTATTAATAATAACAATCATTAAGTGACAAATAAACGTACACTTTCATGATGAATCTATTTGCCCTATCATTTAATTCATAGTTTATGTAATACAATATAGTTATGTAATACAATACTCTTATACTGTAACGTAACTTAAATGATTATATGTAAAAAATACATCTTAACTCACTAACAGCAATAAATCAGAATATACGTAAAACTAACACCACTCACCACCTTAAAAGTAATACCAATCAAAATAGACCAAAATGTGTCTAAGCTTTTGAAATTGCTTCATTCACTCGTTCACGGTGAAACAAGTGGCTATTGAATAGGCTTTTATATTTGAATAACGTTTCGAATGGCAATTTCTGATTCGTCATCATTTCAAAATTCCCCATTGAGTTTTGGAAAATGTGGCCGTTTAATTGTGCCTTCTATCTAGGGCATCTGTTTAGAAATTAATGAATGTGATTGGTTGATAATAAATTTGAAATTTAGTGTTTCAGTTAGATTATACTGTGTTATTTTTGAAAGCAAAAAAGAAGACAAAACAGCTTGGGACTGAGCAATAATATGCATTACTATAGTATATTTAATAAATGTCAAAGTGTAGCGTATCTTACCAAACAGGGCTCTCTTTTACTGAACTGCAAGGCAAGATACTGGAGCTAACTTTCATTACCATGTAAAAAAAACATGATTGTAATAATATTAAAAAAATGAATATAAATAAGAAAAAAAGACAAACCCGCTGAGTTTCTTGCCGGATCTTCTCAGTTGAGGTCGTATTCCGATCCGGTGGTAGTGTAAGAAAAAAAAATGTAACTGACAATTTGTAAGTGCCCCCGCAGGCCTATACAAAATAAAGACATTTCATTTCATTTCATTTCAAAGCTGGATATGATTTTTTTATTCAGAGAAGCTAGTTAGTTATGCTGTGTGTTATGTTCAGAGAAGCTAGTTAGTTGTGCTATGTTGTTTGGAAGAGATGGCTACCTAGTCGTAATCACGCCTATTGTATACTACTGACCTATTGCTGTTTTGTATAGGTACTTTGGCAAAGGGAGATCTCCCGCCAGGCTAGGTAATCATGCCTGGGGAGCGGCCGTGCTCCGACAGTCGTTGTTCGGAACTTGTATATATGCAGGATTCTGAGAATACTTACTTCGATAGCGTGTTTCAGAATAATAATAGCGCCATCTCTTAATGAGTAGCGGGAGGTCGCCACAGTACTTTTATAATGTGCAATAATAAGTATTATATTCTATTCTCTTCTACTTTTTGGTAAGTGTAATATTAGCTGTTGAGAGCAGGAATTAGCTTACGTTAGCAGTCTTCCACAGTGTCAGAGGAAGACTTTTGAAGACGTCTTTTTCCATTGGAAGACGTAGACACAACATAATTTGGCATATTTGGCAGTATACTTTCAATATGTAGTAGTAGTAATAAATGTAGAAAGATATACATAAGTATACAACAACGATGTAAGTCTATCATGGGCACTGAGTACATCATCACTACATAGTATAACACAAAGTTGCTTCCTGCTGTCTGTCCCTATGTATGCTTAGATCTTTAAAACTACGCTACGGATTTTAATGTATTTTTTTTAATAGATTGAGTGATTCAAAGAAAGGTTTTTATGTATAATACATGCATAATATAGACTTTTAGGCGGAACGAAGTTCGCCGGGTAAATTAGTTGTTTATAATTGATTAGAACGTTTTAGTTTGCCCGTACGTTACATTTTTATTTAAATTCTCGATTTTGGCAATACCTTCGGCGAAAACTAAAACGTTATAGACTTGTATAAGGTCAAAGATATAGCAAAAAACAAATGCAAGCATTCACATCCAAAATAAGTTTATGTAAGGTAATTAAGTATTCACCTGCTTATTTTACCATTTTAACTTTGAAACACATATTTTTCAAACTCACGTGTTATCAAATATTTAATTTAAATTGGAAGTGAAATAAGTGAGCCAAATCAATATCATGTATAAATGTACTTACGATGTTAGTATAAGCTAATATTAATACTTCATACCTGAAATGCCATCGTATGTCCACCATTCTTCCCAGCTACCGGATATATCTGAAAATATAAAATATAGATTATCGACTATATCTATACGCTTGTTTCTTTGTTCTAAAACTATTGAATGGCTTACTTTTATAAAAGTCGATCACCTTAGTCCTCAGCCGTAGCAACGCATCTGTGATTGACTACAAGTAGAACATTTATTCTTTATGAAGTTGCTTACAGTCCAAAGGGACAGTTGTCACTTTGCATCATGTGGACTGCATGGTCGTTTGCTAAGTGAATCTTATAAAAAGAAGAGTTCAAGTATATAAAAAAAAAAACATTTTTTATTACACGTTTATATCGTAACATTTATTAATAGAATCACTTTCAATCGCTTGACAATTCAAAACAAGTTTAAGTTAGTTAATTTGGTTTACTTACACAATTATATAATCTAAGGTAATGTAATGCATTATAGTCTAATGTAATGGGATACAATTTAGGTAACCTGTTCTTTATACACAGAATGGGAATTGACACTGTCAGAATAAACATGAATATTGTTTGCGGCGCCCAAAAAATTAGGTTAAGTGCATCAAATAGTTGACAGTAACCGTGTGACTGTCGGAATTCATTTAGATGCTACTGACATAGTTTTGTTATAACTCTTTTCTTTATTTTCTATTATATAATGTAGTACATATGTTTATAAGTGGTCACTGCCCATAGACGTTTGTATGCAACTACGTATAGACAGGGACTCTATCTGAAGTTTTAAGGTGGTAGAACCAGTGTAGTTCGACCGGGGAAGAACCACCGCCACATCTATTTCTAACGTGAAGCATTTCTTGCATTTCGATAGAAGGGTGTGGTTGCCGGCACACTTTCACATGAGGCAACCATCATAGTCCTCGGGAGTTGCAACGCATCTGTGATTGACTTCAGATGGAACCCATGTTCTGTATGTAGTGGATTACAGATGTCCATGGGCGGCAGTGACCACTTACCATCAGGTGGACTGCATGCTCGTTTGCTACTTCAGTCAAATAAAAAAAATCTTCTTCTTCTTCTTCTTCAATCTTCAACCAAAACCTAAATATGTGATATTTATTGTAATTCAATTATCTGCCTAATAAAGCAAATTGAACACAATATGATGCTAAACTAGCCAATGTTAAAAAAATATTATTAAAAAAAACATGCATTGGTTCTATGTTCGATCCCCGGTATGATGTTATTTATGTAAAATAATTTATTTTATTTTTCAGGGCTGGGCTTTTATAAACAGGGTGTAATCGTTAATAATAATAATAATAATAATAATCACTAAATTAGAATCAGATAAAACTATGTATAGAAAGCGGTTATTCGACAAATTCAAACTCAATTATCCAGATATAAAAGTTACGGAACAACGCATTTCTGACCAAATGCGAGCAATTCTTCGAAATAAACTTCTCTCAGATGCGGTAATCAAACAGATAAAGGCTGAAATTTCAGAACAATTAAGAAACGAGGATGAACGTAGTAATTTGCTATCTTGTAGTCGTAGCCCAATAAATTCTGTCCCTCAGACTTCACATACATTAACAACAAATACTCCACATCTCGATCCCAACTCAAGACCAACACATACATCACAATCTCAAATTATAACATCAGATATTTCTACTCAAACGCAGATAACGCCCATAGCGGATCCTACTTTATTAGAAACAGACCACGCTAATATAACATCTACTTATACCCAAGATCTTTTAGAAAAGCTCCAAGCTACACTGGTATCTTTTTCTGGTACTGATCCATTAACTCGTCCAAAACTTCCACGTTTAAAAGCAAGTAAACTACTCTATGCACTTGTTAATACCTTTAACACCAATATATTACCAACATTATATTCATTAGATGCAGATTTAACACAAATACACACTCTTATTTACTGTAGTGCTCATGTCATAAGCAAAGAAATGGGATACAAAATTGAACCCGAATTTAATTATACTCAAAGGAAAACAGAAAACATCAGAAAACTTGCATGGGAAATGAGATTAGAAAATGATATCACGAAACTAAGAGCTGATATAGGCAGACTAACACAGTACATCAAAGGTAATAGATCCAGAAAAATAGTAGAAACAGTAAAAGTTATTTTTGAAAATGCCAAAATACATTCCATTCATGAACCAGAAAATACAAGAGCAACGGAATATTTAGATACACTGAAGCAAAAACTCACCCTCAAATCACACAGACTAGCTAGATACAAAAAAGCACTTCAAAGGAAGACAGATAACAAAGTATTCAATGCAAACGAAAAAGGGTTCTACAGATCTATGCATGAAAATGATAAGAAAAAGATGAACCCGTCTGAAGTACCGAGTACCATAGATTTAAGAAACTACTGGGCACATATTTGGGATACACAAACAGATTACAATAGGTCAGCAGATTGGATTAATAATGAAACCCAACACTGGAATCAAATTGAAAATATGTCATCTCCAGATGTGACCGAAGACGATATGGCATTAGTTATAAAAAAAATGAAAAATTGGAAGGCAACCGGATTAGATGGAGTACATAACTTTTGGCTCAAACACTTCACCTCACTACACAGCATACTTATAAAACTTATAAATGGTCTCTTTCATAACACAGAACAACTACCACTATTCTTAACTACAGGAATAACTTATATGCTACCAAAATCATCAAATACCTTAGATCCATCTCAATACCGACCCATAACATGTTTACCAACTTTGTATAAACTAATCACTTCATGTATAACAAAGAAAATTGTTCATCACCTTGAAAAAAACGATATAATAGCCGAAGAACAGAAAGGGTGCCGTCAGAACCACAGAGGATGTAAAGAACAACTAATTATCGATTCTATAATACTTAAACATGCCCATAAAAATAGTAAAAACCTAAATATTACTTACATTGATTATAAAAAAGCCTTTGACAGTGTCCCTCATTCTTGGTTAATTCGTGTATTACATATCTATAAGATACATCCAGCTATCATCTCCTTTCTTGAGAATGCCATGGCTAATTGGAAGACGACATTAATTTTGACGACAAGCTTAGCAAAATTGACAACTGAAGAAATCCGTATTAGAAATGGCATTTTCCAGGGTGACTCCCTAAGTCCTGTTTGGTTCTGCATGGCTCTTAACCCGATCTCACGTCTTCTCTCACAGAATAACTCAGGCTACCGTCTTACACGCAATACTTCAATTTCTCATCTAATGTATATGGACGACATTAAACTGTTCGGCAAAAGTGAAAAAGAAATGAAAGAACTGTTAAAAGTAACCACAAAATTCAGCAAAGATATTAGTATGACTTTTGGATTAGATAAATGTAAGACTCTGCACGTAAAAAAAGGAAAAATAACTGGAGGAGATTACAATATTGATAAAGATGAAGTTATTACTGCTATGAATAGTGATGATTTATATAAATATTTGGGAATTCTACAGGCAAGAACAATAAACCACAAAAAAATCCGAGAAGAACTTAGTGCAGAGTACATTAGAAGAGTGAAAAAAGTGTGTAAGAGGCAGCTTTATTCCCGAAATTTAACAAAAGCAATTAATACTTACGCAACTCCAATCTTAACCTATTCATTCGGCATAATTAAATGGACAAAGACAGACATTAGGAATTTAGAAGTAAAAACTAGAACAGTTTTAACGAAATATAACTACCTACACCCAAAATCAGCAATAGAACGTATGACATTAAAAAGAGAAGAAGGGGGAAGAGGATTTATTGATTTAATAATTCTATGGCAAAACCAGTTAAGAAACTTAAGAGAGTTCTTTTATAATAAATCAAATACAAGCCCAATACATTTAGCCACAGTTCACACAGATCATAACTATACACCCCTTAACCTAGCTCAAAAAGAAATTCAATTTAAAACATCTACTGAGTATAAAAGAGAAAAAGTACAGTCATGGAAGAGAAAAGAGCTCCACGGAAGACATATTCACGACCTTGAACAACCTCACATTGATATTGAAGCATCAAATAAATTTCTCAAATTAGGATACTTATTCCCAGAAACTGAGGGATTTACAATTGCAATACAGGACCAAGTAATAAATACAAGAAATTATAAGAAATACATACTCAAAGAAAGCTTGGAAACCGATAAATGTAGAAAATGTCATCGACAACCAGAAACTATCCAGCACATAACCGGAGCTTGCACATCTCTATTACAGACTGACTACACCCACCGACATAACCAAATAGTACATTTCATACATCAGAAATTGGCCATTAAATTTAAACTTATCACTGAAAAACCTAAACCTTACTATGAATATACACCAAAACCCGTACTCGAAACCGACGAAACTAAGATGTACTATGACCGTGCCATCCTTACAGATCGTACTATTCATCACAATCGACCAGACATAACTTTACTTAACAAAAGATCTAAAACAGTCTTTTTAATAGATATTACTATCCCAAACACACATAATATACAAAAATCTATTAATGAAAAAATAAGCAAATATATTGATTTAAAAGAAGAACTCCTCAGAATTTGGAATCTGCAGACAGTTTACATAGTGCCCCTTGTACTTTCCACAACAGGTGTCATTCCAAAACATCTGCTTCATAGTTTAAAAACCCTTGATCTACCGTCTAACACGTATTACACGATGCAAAAAGCCGCCATTCTCAACACTTGTCGAATAGTACGCAAGTTTTTATCTAATATTGACGACGAAAGAACAGACATGACTGGCAGACCCAATTTATAAACGACTCAGATGCACTTGGTTAAAACCCGTGTGTCCAGAGGATTAACCCCGTAAAAGGGAGAAAAAAAAATACAAAATAAAATAATAATAATATTTAATTCAGATATACATCCATATTGTTTTTAACAGAGTTACATAATTAAAAGTTAAGGGGCACAGGCGATTATTCCGTAACTATTACAGATGTTATCGAACAAATGTTATGTAACATGTACAGATGTTGTGTAACTGTTATCGAAAGTACTTTACTTAATGAGTAAAATGATAATAATAACTTTTTAAAAATAAAACGAGAAATATCCAAAAACTTTACATTAAACAATTCCATTTAGTATGACACTATATCATACTTCTACTACCCTTCTTAATACTAAGTAAGAAGAGTATAATAATAATAATAATTTATTGTTCACTGTTGGTTTACAATATGGTGTTACAAATCATAATTTAGTCCACAGCAGTCCACCCTTTTTGGGTATACAATTTTTTTTGTCAAGTCAAACAAACAATGTCAGCCTAAGGTTACAATTATTTTAAATATCTATGTCACAGTTTATAAATTCGTTGATGTCATAATAGGCAGTCAATAAAAACCTTTTTAATGTCACTCGAAACTTATTAGTAGGAATATGCCATGATTCAATCAATAATACAACAATCAGGATTATTAACGCAAATTGGAAAAAAAACATTTTTTTATTTTACAATGTACTACTAACTAATACTAACTACTTCTATTAATCTACTTACGTTTAGTATATAGTAAAAATGCTAAAAAAGTTCGATGTAGTGAAGTTAATTTAATTGTTGAAGTGAAACTTCTTTATCGGGGTTGGAAAAAAAATTTGTGTAACATTTTTTCGTTACGCGCCATCTTTTTCTGTTACGCGCCATCTTTTTTTTCCGTTACGTGCCATCTTTTTCTTATCTCTACCACGCATGATATTAGATAGATTATTATAGATAAGATTATTAGATAAAGTTTAATAAAAGCCTTTTATTAAACTTTATCTAATTTAAGTTTATTTAACCAATTTCTGTAAAGTTGCATATAGTAAATTATTTTTTGAAAAATAACATCATAAACAAGTTTCACTTCTTACGAGTGTACGCTAGTACACGCACACATTTTTTTATTTAACTTACCTTTGACCGAGACACAGAGAAGAATTAGTATGAAAAGTGAGCATTGGTGCATCGTGACGATGCCGCCGATCACGCTGGGCCCAGCATTGGGAAGCAGCACTGGGCAACTGGAACAATGCATTTAAAGTCAGTCAACTTCGAACATTCAATGCTGGAATTAACCTCAACATTTAGCCCCCTGCTGCAAATGTCTTTATATACTGGACTTTTTGGACTGGAAATTGATACGAATATTAAATGGATAAATCATATACAAAAAATTAGAAAAAAGTTCTCCAGTTTCATATATGCCCTAAAGGAACTTAGGAAAGCTACAGACTTTAGAGCTGCACTTTCAGCATATTACGCCTACGCATACTCATGGCCTAGGTACGGTATCCTTCTTTGGGGCAACAGCGTGGACGTACATCAGGTCTTTGTGCTACAAAAAAATGCATCCGTATCTTGGCAAATATTGACGAAGCGGATACTTGTAAACCACACTTTATAAAATATAAATTATTAACATTAACATCTATTTATATATTTGAGGCATGTAAGTTTATATTAAAATTCCCGCACTTTTTCACCGGCGATACCTAGGTCGCCATAAAAACCTATTGATAGTTCCCACCTCAAATCGTAAGCTATATCGGTCCGGGCCATATGCCATGTGTGTAAAAATTTTTAATAACTTACCGGACGAAATAAGACGCGTAAAAAATGACACAATCTTTTTGCCAACTTTAGAACACCTTTAAAAAGAGTGCTCCTACGATTTAAAGGAGTACTTCCAAAAATAAATCAATTAAGATTTATTATTATTTATTTATTTTATTTATTTTTATTTATAAATAAAATAAATAAATAAATAAATTAACTATATTTAAAAAAATCGGTGTGCTTCTACTAAATTGCTATACCCTAACAGGGTTCATACTATGTGTGACTCTAAATAATATTTACCACCTAATTATAACATTCATTGTGTATGTATGCAATAAAGTATTGAGTATTGAGTATATTCTAAAATAGAGGTTAAGCTTTGCTCACTTTAGCAAAACAGTTTAGCATATTTTTTATCTAACTAATACTATAGAATATAGGCAAGAATTTGTGAGGAAAATCGATATTTATCTGGCAAAAATTACTTACAGTACTTGTATAGCTGCCTGAATATAATTATGTTAAGGTGAGCATTCACGTTACGACGGTCGTACGGACTGTCGCACGAACTATAGTCGTATGCGACAAGTTCGATCGTGAATGCCTTGGTCCTTAGGCGGACTGTACGACCAAGTTCATGTCGCAGGTCCGTTCAAGTGTCAACTTGAACTGTCGTTGCGACAGTCCATTCGACAGTCCGTGCGACCGTTGTGGTGTGAATGCCCACCTTTACATATTATAATTTTCATAATTTTAAGTTATTATTCAAGTGGGCGGAGCCGTGCGATTAGGCTAGTATTTTGTAGAATCTGCAACATGTGAAAATATGAGTGTAACTTTATACCACTTTCCTATAATTGCTCTGAATTTATATAAAGTTTCCGTTGTATGTAAAGTAATTTTAATGATATAACTTTTGTTTACCACAGAGTTGGGTATCATAAAATATTTATATAAGACTAACATGCAACACTATTCAATCTTACTATTTTTTTAACTGACTGAAGTAGCAAACGAACATGCAGTCCATCTGATGGTAAGTGGTCACTGCCGCCCATGGACATTCGTAATCAACTTCATACAGAACATGGGTTCCATCTGGAGTCAATCACTGATGGTTTCTACTCCCGAGGACTATGACGGTCGCCTCATGTGAATGTGTGCCGGCAACCACACCATTCTATCGAAACGCAAGAAATGCTTCGCGCTAGAAATAGTTGTAGCGGTGGTACTTCCCCGGTCGAATTACGCTGGGTCTACCACCTTGAGCTACTAGTATTATTAACGCAAATGTTTTTGAAGATGTATTTGCTTTTATTGGTCAGATTTGGATTTCGCTGAAATTTGGCATACACATAGCCATTGACCTAGGTTATATTATCGTCAACCCATTATTGTCCCACTTCTGGGCACGGTCTTCTCTCGGGATGAGAGAGTTTAGGCCGTAGTCAAGTGCGAATTGCTGGATTTCACACACTTCCGAGAACTTTTTTTTAAAGAATTCTCGGGTGTGTAGGTTTCCTTACGATATTTTCCTTCATCGAAAAGCAGTGATAATTAATTTCTAATACGCACATAATTTTAGTAAATCAGTAGTGCGTGCCTGGGTTTAAACCTCGGACCTTCCGATTGAGAGGACAAGTTTCAACCATCAGGCTATCACTGCTCTATCCTACCTCGATTGCCCTAGATTTTCACACTGAACACTCATTCTCTCGTCAACCCATTATTTTCCCACTGCTGGACACGGGTCTTCTCTCATAATGAGAGGGTTTAGGCCATAGTCCACCGCGCTGGCCAAGTGCGAATTGGTGGACACTCATTATTATAGTAAATATGACCAAAGCCGTGGATAACCTTAGTCTAATACTTTTATTTATCGGTCACGTGTCATCTTTAAAATAACCTATCTAAAGTGTTATAGTCAGAGGTACATAACATAAATTTGTTTCACCATTCATGTCAATTTTCTGCTATTTTTTTGTATCTCATGATTTTCAAAATCAAGTCAGAAGTGCAAAACATTTTACTTTTGCTTCGCGTGTCCGGAGGCTATCACAGTTGGCTCATATTTGTCTTCGCTGAAAGCCCACGCCCCGTTAATTGCAACTGCACACTAATCACTGATTTTGTTGTTTATTTACTTTTTAATCTAATTTTGTTTGTCTGTGGCTTTGTGAAAAATGAAATTTCTTCGAAAAGTATGATTTTTATTGTTATTTTACTACGAAATAAGACGATACCTTATTGGAATATTGGAGACTGTCGATAATTGTCATTTTGTTTAAGAGTTTGTCTGTAGTAAAATTTTATGTGAATTTCTATGAATTAGAAAGGAAATATGTCAAAAACCTCCACAGTGTAATACACAGTTACGTAATTACTCCACTTTTACTAAGATTATAAGAGATGATTATTTCGTACCACGAACACTGTCAAGGTTTTATTTCTTATCAAACTAATATCTAAAAACATATGAGCAGTCATAGCCTTATGGTTGAAACTTGCCCTCTCGATCAGGAGGTCCGAGGTTCAAACCCAAGCACTCATCACTGATTTTTCTAAAATTATGTACTTATTACAAATTAATTATCATTGTTTTAGTTGAAGGAGAACCTCGTGAGGAAACCTACACACCCGAGAGTTCTTTAAAAAAAAATGTTTTCGGAGGTGGGTGTAGTCGAGCTTGGCCAGCGCGGTGGACTATGGCCTAAAACTCTCTCATTCCGAGAGAAGATCCGTGCTCCGCAGTGGGACAATAATGGGTTGTACCCCAATTAATAGTAATCTAAAAATACATTTTATTACAAATTAAACAAAACATTCGCTCATTAACATTATCCAAACAAAGCAAAGCGTTATTTGCCCCGGAATTGCCCTTATCTCCACCCGTACAAATGCGGATCAGTTCTTATCTCCCGGATACTATCTACGGATACAGAGATCGGGAGCGATTAAGGTCTTGTTTGTAAAAGTTTTTCCTAATAAACTATGCGATTTACAGGCTGCTTTTAACACGTTTGGGCAAACACGTTTTCAGAGAGGATTATTTGCGTTTTAATAACACAGTTTTTTTTAATTCAATGTATTTATTTCACTCAAATTGCTCTAGTTAGGGTATTGATATTTTTACTAGGCTATTTCCGTTGCTCCGCTCGCTTCACTATCATAATGCATAACACGTTAATGAGTATCCTATGTCATAAACTATGCGTATGTCAAATTTCTGAAAAATCCTAAGAATACTTTTTGCATAAAAGAATGAGTCACTTACATCGACACATAATATTAAAAAGACTATAATATTAATAAGAATATTCAGTAATTAATAGTAATATAGATAAAGACTTTTTATTACAAACTAAACACAAAAGCTTCTCTCATTAACATTATCCGAACAAAGCAAAGCGCAATTCGCCCGGAATTACCCTTATCTCCACCCGTACAAATGCGGATCAGTTCTTATCTCCCGGATACTTCTGTACAGAGATCGGGAGCGATTAAGGTCTTGTTTGTAAAGGTTTTTAACCGACTTCCAAAAAGGAGGAGGTTATCAATTCGTCTGTATTTTTTTTTTTTTTTTTTTTTTTATATTTGTTACCTCATTTCTCCGGACTGGGTGAACCGATTTAGATGATTTTTTTTTTATTTGAAAGGTAGTGCGTGTCATAGGGTCCCATTTTTTTTTAGTATTTTTTTGACTAGGGCATCCATAAGAAAAACGCATAAGTCTTAAATTTGCATTTTCAATGTACGCGATAAATGTATGAATAACTCAATATCCCGCCAACCGATTTTGATGATTCTTTTTTTATTAGAAAGGATGTACTCCAGGGGTAGTCTGATAAGAGTTTGATAAGGTTCTAATCATAGGATCTTCAACTTTTTGGAGCAAAATAATAAAATTAGTGATAGTCGGCCGAACCTTAGCTGGAGAAGTCCAATTGAGTAAAATATAGAATAAAATTACTATGTAGGTATTTACTATGAAAAATTTGACCTTCAACTCTTCAATCCTGATGATGCAGGGGTACTGCTAGCCTGAACTATAAAAGTTGGTCGTTTGATGTTTGCGAATATATAATGAAATTGTTAAGCAAATTCATGGGACAAAAATTTGACCTTCAACTCCTCAACCCTGATGATGCGGGGGTACTTAAAGCCAAAACCATAGGAATAAGCCATTTGGTGCTTACGTATATGTTATAAGATTACTGAGCAAAAACATAAGATGAAAAATTTGACCTTCAACTCCTCAACCCTGATGATGGAGGGGTACTTCAATCCTAAACCATAGAAGTTGGCAATTTGGTGCTTACGGTTATGTAAAGAAAATACTAAGCAAAAATATAAAATCAAAAATTTGACCTTCAACTCCTCAACCCTGATGATGAAGGGGTACTTCAATCCTAAACCATAGGAGTTGGCAATTTGGTGCTTACGGTTATGTAAAAATAATACTAAGCAGAGGCACAAAATTAAAATTTTGACCTTCAACTCCTCGACCCTGATGATGAAGGGGTACTTCAATTCTAAACCATAGGAGTTGGCAATTTGGTGCTTACGGGTATGTAAAAATAATACCAAACAGAGGCACAAAATTAAAATTTTGACCTTCAACTCCTAAACCCTGATGATGCAGGGTACTGCAAGCCTGAGCCATAGAAGTTAGCCACCTGGTACTAACGTATATGTTATAAGATTACTAAGCAACAATATAAGATGAAAAATTTGACCTTCAACTCCTCAACCCTGATGATGGAGGGGTACTTCCAGAGAGGGCGCCCTGTTTGTATGAATTGTAAAAGTGTTTTATGTTTAATTTTTGTGAATATGTAGATGCACAAAGCAAACTTAGAGGCTTTATTTAAATACAAACATAAAAATATAGTCACTAAAAAGTGTAAAATAAAAACTTTTTAACAAAAAATATCTACCGACTTCCATGTCACAAAAAAGTAAAAAATAATTTAAATATATTTTGGTCTAGAACATACTCAGTACTTAGTACATAGTTCTGAAGTCGGTGCTCATATAGGACGTAGTTACCGTCGTCCAGCGAAATATGTCGAGCACCGACTTCAGGACTATGTACTAAGTACTGAGTATGTTCTAGACCAAAATATATTTAAATTATTTTTTACTTTTTTGTGACATGGAAGTCGGTAGATATTTTTTGTTAAAAAGTTTTTATTTCCTAATAAACTATGCGATTTACGGGCTGCTTTTAACACGTGTGGCTGCTTTCAACACAAACAAGTTTTCAGAGAGGATTATTTGCGTTTTAATAACACAGTTTTTTTTTAATTAATCGGAAATATATTTTTCACTTTTTATGGCGATAGAAGTAAAGTATTTATTTCACTCAAATATTTATAGTTAGCGAATTGATGTCTTTACTAGGCTATTTCTGTCACTCCGCTCGCTTCACTATCATAATGCTTATCACGTTAATGAGTATCCTATGTCACCCTATGTATTGTTTGCATTTTAATAACACAGGTTTTTTTTTAATTTATCGCAAATGTGTATTTATCTAGTTAGCGTATTGATATCTTTACTAGGCTATTTCCGTTGCTCCGCTCGCTTCACTATCATAATGCTTATCACGTTAATGAGTATCCTATGTCTTACTATGCGTATGTCAAATTTCTGCTAAATCCTAAGAACGCTTTTTGAATGGTCATTATCCACATCCACACATAATATTAAAAGACTACAATATTAATAAGAATATTCAATATGTAGTTAATAGTAATCAAGATAAAGACTTTTTATTACAAACTAAACACAAAACCTTCTCTCATTAACATTATCCGAACAAACCAAAGCGCAATTCGCCCGGAATTACCCTTGTGGGCAACTCACATATACGTATATTTATTAGTATATCAATAATTATATACTTACACACAATAAACTATTTATTATATCATATTTATTATATTTACGTTTATATTTATACAACCACGCATCACTCACACACATTCAGTCATACATCACACAAGAACATAAATATCATAATTAAAATATATTCACAGACATCGCCGGGTAAAACCCGTAGTTAAGCTCGAGCGTACGGAGTTCCTTTGTCTCGCCTAACGGGACTCCGAAGCGCACGCGCATGCAACGATCGCAGCGCCACGCCAGTCGGAATCTTGCCTCCGTCTACATCGTCCGCGCCGCTTACTTGCGCTCCCACGTACACGCGAATAACCAAGTTGTGTTCACTTGCTTTCTGCTTCCTTTCGCTCGCTGTAACTTATCTTCATTCTCATCTTCTCTTCTTCTGTGTATGTACTGTAGTGTGTGTAACTCTTATTATAAACTATTTCTTCGTACTTCGGACTTTTAATTTTGTGCTACCTAAATAGTGCGCAGTTAAATAGCTGACTATATCGCATACGCTAAACTGGTGACCCCGTATAGAACACAGTGCAAAGATGTCTTCATCGAGTGACAGCGGATCGAAAACGGCGCGTTCTACTGTTAACACGCGGCCACGGCGACACATCAAGATGGCGGACCCTGTGGTAAAAAACATTGAACAGGGCACATTCAACTTGAAGGTACCACCTTTCTGGCCGGAGAAACCGTCCATATGGTTCGCCCAAGTTGAATGTCAATTCGCTATTGCAAAAATAGCGGACGATACCACTAAATATTACCATATCGTCGCTACCCTAGACCGACAGTACGCCGCAGAGGTCGAAGATATACTCGCTGGACCACCGGACTACGAAAAATTAAAGTCTGAACTAATCAAAAGACTATCAGTGTCACGGGAGAATAAAGTAAAACAGTTGTTAATGCACGAAGAGCTGGGTACGAGAAAGCCTTCCCAATTCCTAAGGCACCTGCAACACCTCGCTGGCCCTAACATGCCCATAGACGTCCTTAGAACCATATGGACCAGCAGACTACCAAGCAGTATGCAGCCGATCGTCGCGTCACAGCCATCCCTTTCTATCGACGCACTAGCGGACCTCGCGGACCGGATCAACGACATCGCTGCACCCGCTCAGCATGTCGCAGCCACGTCCCTGCAACCATCGCCAATAGAAGTACTAGTGCGTCAGGTGGCCGAGCTGACTAAACAGGTTAGCGCCTTAACCGCGCAGGTTAACAACCGATCACGGCCGAGAGACCGAGAAAGGGGTTCAAGCCAGCGTCGCCGATCATTATCGCGGAGGTCGCAGTCAAGTTATGGACGGTACCCGATCTGCTGGTACCATCAAAAGCACGGGACCAACGCGAAGAAGTGCATAAAACCGTGTGACTTCAAGGCGGGAAATGGTCCGGGCAGTCAGTGATGGCGACCGATGATTGCCATTCTACGGGTCGCCTCTTCATTACAGACCGACGGACAGACACTAAATATTTAGTTGATACCGGTAGTGATGTTTGCGTGTATCCTGTGTCAGCTCTCAATAAACCTGGTGCTAAAAGTAACTACCAATTAAGTGCTGCCAACGGTTCGGCTATCGATACTTACGGTTTTATCGAACTAAACTTAAATTTAGGTTTACGTCGGAACTTCCCATGGCGCTTTATCGTCGCCGACTGCACGAAAGCAATAATAGGTGTAGATTTCCTTTCGCATTACAACCTTATTGTTGACGTTCGAAACAAAAAAGTTATCGATAGCCTAACCGATGTCAGTACGGTAGCATCAATATATAAAAACAATTGTGTTGTCCATAGTGTTAAGGTACCGACTGGAGGTGACTCTGTATATCACTCTATATTAGCTGAGTTTCCAGAAATCTCGCGTCCCTCCGGTACTCCGTGCGTTCCGAAGCATAACACCACACACCACATCCGCACCACACCAGGCCCTCCAGTGTCGTGTTCTCCTCGTCGTCTAGCTCCGGATAAACTTCGAATTGCTAAGCAGGAGTTCGAAGCGATGTTGGCTACTGGCACAGCCCGCCCTTCGGACAGCCAGTGGGCGTCACCCCTACACCTTGCGCCTAAAAAGGACAACACTTGGCGTCCGTGTGGGGATTATAGACTCCTTAACGCCCGTACAATTCCTGACAAATATCCCGTCCGTCATATCCATGATTTCACACACTCCCTGTCTGGTTGTAAGTATTTTACAGTTATAGATTTAGTGAAGGCCTACAACCAGATCCCAGTGGCGGAGGAGGACATCTGCAAAACAGCCATCACAACACCCTTCGGTCTGTATGAATTTCCTTTTATGACCTTCGGCTTACGGAATGCAGGTCAGACTTTTCAGAGATTCGTAGATGAGATGACCAGGGGCCTCGATTTTTGCTATCCGTATCTGGATGATTTCCTCGTGTACTCCAAGACAGCATCCGATCACGAGGAACACCTCCGCCTGCTTTTCGCCCGCATGAGAGACTACGGTGTCCTCATTAACACATCCAAATGTGTCTTCGGTGCCCCTGAGGTAACATTCTTAGGCTACCGAATCTCTGAAAAGGGCACTGAGCCTCTTGACAGTAAGGTCAGGGCTATTTCGGAATTCCCCATTCCGAAGACCGTCAGGGAGCTTAGACGATTCTTGGGCATGGTAAATTTTTACCGGCGTTTCTTGCCTAATGCCGCCCAAATCCAAGCTCCCCTGAATGCCCTCCTGACCGGATCTGTCAAGGCTTCCCACCCCGTTGACATAACGGGAAATTCATTACAGGCTTTCGAAGCGTGTAAACAAAGCCTCTGCAAAGCAGCCCTTCTTGCGCACCCCGAGTGTGAGGCTAAGCTAGGACTGGTCACTGACGCCTCTGACACGGCGATAGGTGCAGTCCTACAGCAATGCAAGAACGGTGATTGGCAACCTCTAGCTTACTTCTCTCGCAAGTTGAGCCCTTCGCAATCAAAATACTCACCATACGATCGCGAACTCCTTGCTATATATGAGAGTATTAGGTATTTCCGCCATATGCTAGAGGCTACCCACTTCACAGTTTATACTGATCACCGGCCACTTTGTTACGCATTCCACGAACGGAAGAGTAACTGTTCGCCGCGTCAGTATAGACACTTAGACTTTATCTCTCAATTCACAACAGATATCCAACACATAGCGGGTAAAGATAACGTTGTCGCTGATACGCTTTCCCGTGTTGACGAATTGCAGAGACCAGTCGACCTAGACAACTTAGCCAGCCACCAGACCACAGACACCGAGCTTGCAGAGCACTTACGAGGCGGAACTTCTCTTCGCCTGACGAAAATAAACATCCCTGGGAGTAGCACACAATTGTACTGTGACATCAGCACATCCAATCCCAGGCCTTTTGTCCCTAAGTCGCTCCGCAAGCAAGTCTTCGACTGCCTGCACTGTCTCAGCCACCCCGGTGCAAACGCTACCGCCAAACTCGTTGCTCAACGTTTCGTCTGGCCACTGATGCGTAAGGACTGCAGGGAATGGTCTAGGGCGTGTTTGACCTGCCAACGTTCGAAGGTGATCAGACATGTATCATCACCGTTAGGCACGCTCGATTTACCTTCGGCGCGTTTTAAGCACGTCCACCTAGACCTGATCGGCCCATTACCACCTTGCGGCGATTATAGGTACTGTCTCACAGCTGTTGATCGTTTTACACGATGGCCTGAGGCCGTACCTCTCACTGACATCACCGCTGAGTCAGTGGCCAAGGCGTTTGTGTCCTGTTGGGTATCGCGATTCGGTTGCCCTTCCGAGATCGTTACTGATCGCGGTAGGCAATTCGAATCGGCGCTATTCCAACAGCTGGCAAAGACAATCGGATTTGATCACCGCAAAACGACTGCATACCACCCTCAGTGCAACGGTTTGGTGGAGCGATTTCACCGGCAGCTGAAGACAGCCATTACATGCCATGCTGATTCAAGGTGGATGGAGTCGCTTCCACTTGTCCTCCTTGGCATCAGAAGCGCCTTTAAGGAAGACTTGATGGCTTCAGCGGCCGAACTCGTATATGGCGAGCCGCTGAGACTTCCTGGAGAGTTTTTCGGCCACGACGTCCCTGGGTACACGACAGACATGACTGACTTTTCGGCGCGAATTAAGTCCCTCGCCAGAAAAATAAAACCGGTCTCCACCCAGCACCACTCTAAAAACAAGATCTTTGTTTTTAAAGATCTGGCCACATGTAGCCACGTATTCTTACGGGAAGACTCGCTACGTGGCTCATTCCAGCCAGCTTATAGTGGTCCGTACGAGGTGGTAAAGCGGGGGGCAAAAACTTTTAAAATTAGTATTAAAGGTAATACCGTAACAGTTAGCATAGATCGCCTTAAACCAGCCTATTTGCTGTACGACGACCTACTTACGCCAGACTTACTTACTTCTCATCTTCTCTTCTTCTGTGTATGTACTGTAGTGTGTGTAACTCTTATTATAAACTATTTCTTCGTACTTCGGACTTTTAATTTTGTGCTACCTAAATAGTGCGCAGTTAAATAGCTGACTATATCGCATACGCTAAACTACTTTGGCAAAGGGAGATCTCCCGCCAGGCTAGGTGATCATGCCTGGGGAGCGGCCGTGCTCCAACAGTTGATGTTCGGAACTTGTATATATGCAGGATTCTGAGAATGCTTCGATAGCGTGTTTCAGAATACTAGTAGCGCCATCTCTTGATGAGTAACGGGAGGTTGCCACATCACCCCCTGCTCAGACCGGAGGTCGATACGTTCCGCGAGTCTTCGCTGCAAGTACCGTTGGATCGCCCTCTATCTGCGGTGAGTCGAGATGGGAGGGCGAAGTCAGGTCTTGGGATGCCCTCTATCCACGGTGAGTCGGGATGTGAGGGTGGAGCGAAGCGTGGAGGCGAGCAATGGCTGCTCAAGCCGTCCGTGATGTCGCGGAGAGCAGCTGGACCAGGCACAGGAAGCGTTTCATGATGCGCTGCGATGCACCTGATGAGCTGCTGATCAGATGTTCTGATGCTGCAGTCCATCCAGGGAGTGACGTTGCCACCATCAAGAAGGGACGTGTCCTTGTCTGGGGTCACCACTTTGGCAAAGGGAGATCTCCCGCCAGGCTAGGTGATCATGCCTGGGGAGCGGCCGTGCTCCAACAGTTGATGTTCGGAACTTGTATATATGCAGGATTCTGAGAATGCTTCGATAGCGTGTTTCAGAATACTAGTAGCGCCATCTCTTGATGAGTAACGGGAGGTTGCCACACCCTTATCTCCACCCTTACAAGTGCGGATCAGTTCTTATCTCCCGGATACTTCTGTACAGAGATCGGGAGCGATTAAGGTCTTGTTTGTGTAGGTTTTTCCTAATAAACTATGCGATACACAGGCTGCTTTTAACACAAACAAGTTTTCGTTTTAATAACACAGTTTTTGTTAATTCATCGCAAATATGTATTTATGTAGTTAGGGTATTGATATCTTTACTAGGCTATTTCCGTTGCTCCGCTCGCTTCACTATCATAATGCTTATCACGTTAATGAGTATCCTATGTCATAAACTATGTGCGTGCCAAATTTCTGAAAAATCCTAAGAATTCTTTTTGCATGAAAGAATGAGTAACTTACATCCACACATAATATTAAAAAGACTATAATATTAATAAGAATATTCAATATGTAGTTAATAGTAATCTAGATAAGACTTTTTATTACAAACTAAACACAAAACCTTCTCTCATTAACATTATCCGAACAAACCAAAGCGCAATTTACTCGGAATTACCCTTATCTCCACCCGTACAAATGCGGATCAGTTCTTATCTCCCGGATACTTCTGTACAGAGATCGGGAGCGATTAAGGTTTTGTTTGTTAAGGTTTTTCCTAATAAATATACTATGCGTTTTCTAGGCTGCTATTAACACGATAGAGAAAACATTTTTTTACATTGTATTAATAGCACAATATTCTCTTTATTATGTAGTAGAACCTTTTTAGTTGATTTCTTTTTCAGACAAACATTACACAACATCATAAAAAAAACTTGGACGACTCGCGTGATGGAAGGGTTATTTACCATACCACTCTGAAATGCAGGTGCAGTGGGTTCGATTCCAGACATATCTGAATACTATCTAGATACCAGATATTATTCAGATATATTATGTTTCATTGCACATGTTTGTGTGCCTCCATGGCCCTATGATACAATGAAAAATCCGAGTATACTCTATGAGTGTATAAAGCGTTCAATTATTTATTAAGAATTATATACTTGTCGGTGGGACACCGCGTAGTTTTGAAAAACACGTTGACGAAAATAATTATTTTAGTTACTTTAAAGATCGAATATTGCTTGTTTATTAAATTAGCGATATTTAGTGATTTCTAAAGATGTTAATTTAGTTTCCCTCCATAAATTTGTTATTGTCACCTCACCCAACTTTATCATAAAAAGGCGAGCGCCTGCTGGTAGAAAAAGATTTTTGTTCAACCGTCGAAGAGAATCTCCTCAACTGTGAATAAATCCAAGAAGATTAACTCCTGCGTTTTACTTGAAATCTTCAAGAATGGATAGTAATGAAGACCCCGACCATCCTGATATCACGCCTACTTCGTTAAACTTTATATTTTTCTATCCAAATATGCCTATTAAAACCAAGGCTATGTTCCGAAACTTAACACTTAACTTAATGACCTGAAAACAGTATCTACACCGAAAAGTATAGATTTAAGGATGTTAAGTGAAAACAAATGGTTACCCAACTCGTTAAAGGCTTGATCACCGGAAGAGTATCGCGAGGGTGCAATCTTGGACGCTAACGACTGAAGATTGCACCCTTACACCCTTCTGGAAATATTCGCTGCGAATATAAATCGAGATAGCTATCTAAGTTATAACCATAGTTTATAACTGAGTGGGAAAGGGCCAAAAAGTATTATACGTGTGTTGGAGGATTTATCTTTACTTTTTTTTCTAAGGTTCAGTAGTAAACGCCCATGCCTTCTACATGACTGATAAGTGGCCACTGCCGCCCATGAATATCTGTAATCAACCCCAGATAACGTTACACTAAGGCTAGCTACAGATAGGTGGTAGAACAAGTGTAGTTCAACCGGGGAAGTACCACCGCCACACCTATTTCTAGCATGAAGCATTTCTTGCGTTTCGATGGAAGGGTGTGGTTGCCGGCACACTTTTACATGAGGTGACCAACTCAGTCCTCGGATGTAGCAACGCATCTGTGTATGACTTCAGATAAAACCTACGTTCTATATGAAGTTGCTTACAGATGTCCATGGGCGGTAGTGACCACACCATCAGGTGGACTACATGCTCGTTTGTTACTCAATATTATAAAAAAATATGCGTTGATACTCAAGACTAAATTGGAGAACCTCGGATGAATATGTCTCCCTTACCACACCTTCAGGCTGTGCTATAGGTGTGGTGGTGGTCCTTTTAGAATCGCACCAAAAACAGTTCTGCCACCTTAAGATTACTTTTATGAAGACTGCATCGTCGTCAACTCATTACTGTCCCATTGCTGGGCATGGGTCTTCTCTCGGAATGAGAGAGCTTAGGCCATAGTCCACCGCGCTGGCCAAGTGCGAATTGGTGGACTTCACACACCTCCGAGAACTTTTTGTTTTTTTTAAAGAACTTTTGGGTGTGTAGGTTTCCTCACGATGTTTTCCTTCAACGAAAAGCAGTGATAATTAAAGTATAATACGCACATAAATCAGTGGTGCGTGCCTGGGTTTGAACCTCGGACCTCCCGATCGAGAGGGCAAGTTTTAACCATTAGGCTATCACTGCTCTAAGACTGCATACTACTATATTATAAAAAGTAGTCTTTTACCTAAAGCTAAAATTTCCACTAATAACTAGTCTTTAAGATCCCGTGAGTCAATGGCATGAAACTCAATAAACAATATGAATTTGCTACTTAAAATATCTAGAGCACATTTTCCCTATTTTGTTTTGGCAACCCCTGTCGCCAGACTGGCGGGAGCCGTCGCTTCCGGTGGCTGTATTTATATAAACAGGGGAACAGACAAACTTACATACCTATATTATAGATGTGTTTATTGGGGCCTTTAATATTAGGGTGAGTGGTAACTTTGACACATGTCTATAAATTCTTCATTTTGAAGAATTTTTATACGATCTGTAAAATGTAAAGTATGTATATATCTTTACTGTAGGTATTGTAATTCTTTCGGAATCAATTGCGATGGCATTATCGTCACACGTATTATTGCTACATAAACAGTGTTAAACTTCACTTTACGTTGTTTTGAAGAGGTAAGGCTGGCCACTCATTGGGCGTTTTTTGCCAAAAACACACGATACGATACGGAAACGAACCACAGACGTAAAATTTAAATTGACGTCGCAAGTGTACCTATATATGGAACCAAAGCAAAAAAAGCTGTTATAGCTGTATAATTATTTATTTAACGGTAAAAAATAATCAGTACCTTTATTGAAATTTTTAAATATCGTAATGCTAACACTTTCAACAATCATAGTTAACCTTTACATGTAGAGTATTGTTACGTCTTAGTTTCTATGTATTTACATTGTGTATAGTATGCTTGCTATAGGGCAGACTTCCAATCAGCAACCTCAATAACATACATTAAGTGTAATCTAGGAAAGACAACACATTTTCATGAAGAAAAGTCATTTACCACCAGGTGGATTGCATCGTCATTCGTCGCGTGGGTTACCATAACGGTCTGACGTGCAATGGGTTCCGGGTTCGATTCCCGGCCAGACAGGTATCTGAGTTTTAGAGTCATGTTCTGGATCTGGGTGTTAGCGTATTCGTCTTGTGTTTATCCATGGTATCCACGACATAGGAGAAAATCCTACTGTGGGGCTATGAGTGTAGAAAGTGTGAGCATGAGCGTGTTTAATATATAAGAAATTTAATAAAAAAAGCTAAGTGGCAAAACTATGAGTTCGGGACCCATTAAAGTAACTATACATTAATAGTAGCAGTATAATAAAATCTGCGCATGTGTAGATAGCCTAAATGGCTCATGATACAGTACCGGGAGCAGACGGCGCCCGCCAGTCTGTCGACAGACGGGTACAGCGGGTGAAATGGAACATTTGTCTATTAATGGGTTTATGTGTTTACCATTGCTTGATAATTGCTATCAACAGAGGTTTTGATATAAAATCAATGATGGCGTAATGACGTTGTGGGGTTATCGGTGAGAATTAAACTTAATGTAATGTAATCATTTTTAAAGTTAAAATTGTACGCGTGTCACGAGTGACAGTTACTGAAGGACAATCTTGGTAGTACAGGTGTTATCTATTTAATGATATATCTGTAGCCATGATAATCATATTCAAATTACCGAAGACTGTGGATAAAGATGTGGTGAGGGGTATTTTTTCGAGGTTTCTTGACTTATTCCTGTAGCAAAACATCTGTAACCGGAGGCTGGTTACAGATTAAGTAAGTAAGGATTATCTTATCTGGGATTAATAACAGATGTCTATTGGCGGCATAAACCACTACCTCCAGGTGAACACGCTTCAATGTATTCATTAAATTAAGAAGCAACGCAAAAATCGTCATAGGTGTGGATAGCTTAAACTCATGATACAGCACCGGGAGTAGACGGCGCCCGCCAGTCTGTCGACAGACGGGTGCAGCGGGTGGAATCGAACATTCGTCTGTTTAATGGGTTTATGTGTTTACTGTTGCTTGATAACTGCTATCAATAGCAGTTTTGATGGAAAAAATGTTGAGTGACGTAATATTTTATTATAGTACTTAACGGGTACTCACGATATGCGGTTTACGAATAAATCGTGGTCACGGCCAAAACACGATGTTTGCCTGTTACCACGGTTCATGCAACTGGGTCGAAATATCGGCAAAAAGAATTCTATAAGAATTCTATAACCGCATATCGTGAGCACCCGTTAAGTATAATAATGTATCAATTCCGCGATAACACTAGTCTAAAATCATATATGACGTAATGTTGATTTGGCGTTATAGGTAACGATTGAATTAAACAATAATAATCTACGCTCAGGTTTTCCGATGTATTCAGAAAATATAAGAAAGGAGATGAGACTTAAAATTAATTTTTCATTAATAAATTAATTTTCAGTTTAAGGCTTTGAACCTGTAACACAGATCTTGAACCTAGTATCGGGCCCTTGCGACTTTTATATGTGAATGTGTTTATTATCAATAAAATATTATGTCGGAAAAATAATCGGTGAAAATCTATGAAAAGTTTAAAAAACTTCTACGCAATGTACTAAATTATCAGAAGTAAGACTGTATTAGAAAAGACGTTCGACCTGGTAAAATTAATCAACCTAAAATTCATAAGTCGATTTAAATTGTCACTAAGCAAAGTACAGTATAGTTAGCTTAACAAGAATTATATGTCAGTGTACACATTTCCCCAATTCACCCTACCGAATTGATACAGCCAGTCATAAGTGATTAAGAAGGCTAAAAGCACGGCTGTATACTGTTCCCGGTTTGCAATATCATCAATGTATTAGGAACTGCAAAAGTCCGTACGTTCTCGAAAATCAGCTACCGTTACGAATAGATAAAGTAAAACTACTGTCGACGAGCGATATTAACTCACTTTAAGGAAATTTTAATGTCAATCATGCGAGGGAGTACCAACACTGCACCTATTTCTAGCATGTAGCAGTACTTGCGTTTCGGTGGAAGAGGGTGTTTGTGAGTGTATAAATGTATTAACTACATATGTATTATATACTAAAGGTTGTAGAACAAGTGTAGTTCAACCGGGGAGGTACTACCGTCACACCTATTTCTAACGTGAAGCATTCCTTGCGTTTGCGGATGTGGTTGTCGGCACACTTTTACATGAGGTGATATCCTAGTCCTAGGGAGTAGCAACGCATCTGTGATTGACTTCAGATAAAACCTATGTTCTATATGAAGTTGCTTACAGATGTCTATGGACGGAAGTGACCACAGTCCAACAGGTGGACTGCATGCTCGTTTGCTTCTTCATTATCGAAAAAAGATATGAGGCTACTCAGTCTACGAGAGTAGGAATGAATATTTGATCAATGTTAGACAGAACTCCTGTTCCATATGATGATGTCCACGGGCAGTGGTATCTACTTACCATCAAATTCACTGCAATTTGCTATTAGACATTTATTTTAAAATATAAAGTGTGCAAATATTTAAACATTTTACCCCAACTTTTAGTCGTGTAAAATTAAAGTGTCGTCACCTCGGAGGGCAGAGTATGAATGCCTCATTTGCAGTTTGATTATTATCACTTCTGACCAGAAAACAATAGCGTAATCAGAGTAACTTCGCAACTAAAATTGGTCAGTAAAATGTGTAGATGTAAGTTTTACAATATAGAAGTTGCAAAAGATCGTGCAGTCTGATGGAGGGTGGCCATTACCCACCATCGCATTGACCACCAGGCATCGCAGTGGTCAATCTAAGATAGGATGAGTGCTACTTAGGTTTGGCCTTTTACTGCGCTAGAGAACTACTTTAAATGCCTCCTGTGTTGGCCTCAAGTAATGATATTGCAAAATTTTTACTCATTATTTACTTTTTTTTATACGTAAACCTAACGATCAGGCAGATGGGCTACCTGATGGAAAGTAGTCACTGTCGCCTATGGACACTTGCAACACCAGAGGAGTTGCCAATGTATCGCCGGCTTTGAAGGAGAGCTCTTTTCACACCTTTTTTGAAGAGCCCCATATCATAACGCCCCGGGAATACCTCAGAAAGAAGTTCGTTCCACATCTTGCACGTCCGTGGCAAAATCGAGCGTGCAAACCGAACCGTGGAGGACCGCTACGGGACCAGTTGATGTTACTAAATTTTACTATTTTTTTACTAAGAAAGTTCTGAAAATCTGTTTCTAGATATGCCTTATTTATAAAAATTGGAGTTTGCGCTACGCTTTCGCTTGCTTGTTTCAGCTACGTGTACGTGCATCTGTATAAAGTTCACTAAATTTAATTCCCATCGAGTTCGATTGATTGATAGTCGTAAATTTCTTTTCATGTGGAGGTCGTAGTATTTTAAGATGCAATGCTATAATATGTGTTTATCACGTAATTAAATCCATTTATAAGAATCATTATCTTCATGCCAATTTATTCATTGCACTATAAGATTTCTGGAACTTTTATAAATTGATACCTATTAATGCACACGTGCCTCTTTCCTTGTTGGGTAGCTTCATGTTCTACTACGAAATATCCTGACATAGTAATACAAAAACAACAGATAAAATATACTCCACACGCATAAACCCACGGACACTAGAAATTCATATAGACAAATTTATAACTTAGGAAACATTACCGTAACTCAATTTCCTTATAGCATAGTAAAACATTATGGCGTAGAGAAATGGTAACTGTAACAATATAATAAATGGCTCATTAAAACCTAACTTTCCCTCCAAGAAAAAGAAGTATTGTGAAAAATACATTTGCAAAAGGCATACATTTCAACCGTGATTCGATGTCAATGGATTTGAAACTGTATTTTCTTGATGTATGGTTCAAAATACATCGTTTGTAGAAGATTGTAGAAAGTGTTTTGCGTAGGCTCGATTTTTATATGCCATATCGTAGCTAAAACCGTTTTCATATATCGTATCATATCGATACACACAATCATCATAGCAAAGCCTTACGATAAACTACTAGTGCGTATACATTGATCGTGTTATGTACTATGTGTGTATTTCGATTTTGCCCGCGTTTAAAAAGATAACATAGTATAAAATTGTAAAAACTTTTGATAGAGTAGATGGATTTTATAATATGTGATTCAATAGTTTTGGTTTAAAAAGGGAAATACCTACTAATATTGATATCGATATGTAATTATTTCATAAGGTTTATTATCGCACACAGATTGAACGTTCAAGTAAAATAAAACACAACAACTTAAATATCAAGTTGATCTGATATCGACATCAAAAACGATTTTAATATCGATATCACACATATAGCAACTGCGTAACCGTTTCATAAAACAGAAGCTAACCATGTCTTGGCAAACAGGAAGCCACAAGCGGTTCATAGACAAAGCCGTTGGTTAACGGATGTGTTGTACCGGAGTTACGTTAATAGCAGATAAGAGTTCATTATAGGGAACTTTTGCTACATTGCTTTACGTTGTTATTTAATAGGATTAAGTTTCATTAACAACAACATTCTACTTTAATTACTTCAATAACAAACAAGTTTATCTGATACCTATCGATATCAGAAAACGGTTTTTAATATCGATGTCAGTCTAATAGCAGCTACGTAACCGTAGAAGCGTTCGTTGGAAAACGATATGTTGTATCGGAGATACGTTGATAGCAGTTAAGGGTTGATTATTCGTAACTTGTGCTGCGTTTTTCACATTGTTAATTAATTATTACGTCAATATACTCATTTTACTAAATGTGTAAATACGTTAAAATGTTGACCGACTTAAAGTATTATTTGAACAAAAAACACTAAACATTGTTAACAAATTGTTCTGATATCGATATCAGAAAACTGTTTTCAATATTAATATCACACAAATAGCAGTTACATAACCGTTATCGAATAAAACTGTTACCGACCATGTCTTGGAAAACAGGAAGCTACCAGCGGTTTGTAGACAACGATCGTTGGTTAACGGATATGTTGTACCGGAGTTACGTTGATAGCAGATAAGGGTTGATGAGTAACTTGTGTGTTGTTCCTTCACTTTGTTAATTAATTGGACTAAGTTTTATTGTGCACATGTCCGCTGCTCAAAGCTTTTAAAGGTTGAAGAATTAAAGTACATATATATAGTTGGATATGTGTATTCCTATTTAATATAAAGTACAAAATTAGTGAAAATTGTATGTATGTTCGGTATTTTTAATTTCATACGAGTATTGTACGAAAAAAATCTTCGGAAAATCTTTGCTTTTTTGATCCTATGCTAAGGAATATATAGTTCTAATGTAAGAGAGAAAACAAAAAAGATCTTCCTTTTTGAAGACTTTTGTTATTTTGCCTATACTAAGGTGTGAGTCCGAACCCTCCCTACTTAATATATGCTAAGGAAACTGTTTTTGGCCGAATACGAAATTGTAAGTGTGCTATGAAAAGTCCAAAGTTTCAGCGAAATCTTACATTTTGATTAATTTGAAGAAACTAACTAAACTAATACTAACTAATAACGTTTGTAGTAGATACAAGAACTTAAGTTTTTTGACAGCCTTGAAAAGCCAGCCTAAAAATCTAAAGTGGATTGCACCTATATTTTTCTTCACCAAGCGTATTGAAGAATAGTGTAATCGAGGAGAAATATGCTTTAGGTCTCTCTGTTTTAGGAAGATACAAGTGTCCAGCAGTGGTACTTTCTCTTCCTTGCTTCATCTTTATTTAACTTCATCTAAAAATGTTTGCAGCTGCATCAAAAATGATGAGTCGAGATTTGCTCGGATCTGATCAAAACAAAGCATTGGAGCTTCTTACCCTTATATTTTCCAGTCAGGACTTCTTTCAAGCTTAGTCTCTAGCAGGATATATAAAGAGCTACCATGAAGAACTCTTAAGTATGTAGCAACATAATGAACAAATGTAGTCAATACATATATTCTATTATTTCTAATTATTGCTACCTTAGTAACTATAAATGCATTTCTCATGTCAATGACATTGAACGGACTGAATTATTTTGGACGCTGAGACGAAGACGGAGCGTCGAGACATAGCGGCGAGACGCATAGGCGCCAGGGGAGTGACGATTTATAACAATTTGTCGGTTAACTGTATGTATTCATAGGCTATATTATCTTGTTTAATTTGCTTTAAATATGATTGGAATCAAATGAATATCACAATGAAACTGATGCCAGGGGAATGACGGAAGTTTTAACGTTATTGCTTATTTGCTTTATTAAGTGATGTTATTGCATTACTTGAACGGATAGAGTTGTGTGAAAAATATGTCAATTTGCTGAGAGTATTATTTAAATATTACTAAAACCTTACCCGTTAAAAATGTTAACAACAAAAAACATCAGAAAAATATATAAATTTCTGTATCTCCTTGATCAATTATTCTTATTTATTCCTTGTACGATGTACCTACAGCCAAGCGGGATCTTTATTTTTATTATACGAATGGATGTGAGACTATTATTTTCATATGTTGTGTATTTGCTTTGACCGAGCAATTAATGTATGAAATCCTAAGTAAGTAAAAGCAGTTCGCATTTAAAATTGTAGTCACATTGAAGATTGTTTCTGAATGGCGTTATACTGAGAGTGTAGAGCACAGACGCTCAGGCGCGACTGGCGACGCTCAGGCGATGTGACGCCATGGAACTGACGAATTGGCAAAATATTGCGTTTCACAATATATTTAGTACCCTGTATTGATACCAAGTAGCGTGATAGACAATATACTATACTACTTTTAGTTTTTTTATCTGACTGAAGTAGCAAACGAGCATGCAGCCCACCTGATGGTAAGTGGTCACTGCCGCCCATGGACATCTGTAATCAACTTCATATAGAACATGGGTTCCATCTGAAGTCAATCACAGATGCGTTGCTGCTAAAGAGGACTATGATGGTCGTATCATGTGAAACTGTGCCGTCAACCACACCCTTCTATCGAAACGCAAGACATGGGTGTGGTGGTGGTACTTCCCGGGTCGAACTACACTGGTTCTACCTGGTGTACCTTGAAAAGACCATCATAAACAATTTTTAGCAAATAACAGAACAAATAGTGATAATATAAAAGGAAGTTAAGTAATAATATAAAGGTAAGTTTGTGACGATGGATGTGTGTTTGTTATTCTCTCTCACATCAACTACTTATCGAGTTTGGAAGAGATGTGGCACAAAGATTTATAGTCTCGATTGGTACATGCTCTTTATCGTGGTAAAAATGATGTAAAAGGGGAGAGTCCCTGGAATATTTTAGTACGTACTTGCATGTTGGTAATAGATGTAAATAATGTGTAATAAAGGTAATAAATTTCGTAAATAATATTATGACTAACTTTCGTACCAAGAGGTGATACCGATAAGATATTTTTTATAGTCGTAGCAGACGGGCCACCTGATGGAAAGCTTTTACCACCTATAGGCATTTGCATCACCAGAAGAGTCACCAATGTTTCGCTTGATTTGAAGGAGAGCTCTTTTTACACCTTTTTTAAAGAGTCCCATGTCATACCGTTCCGGGAATACTTCAGGAGAAAGCTCATTCCACAAGATAGACAGGAACGCCTTCATGTAATATATTACTCCTGCAATCTCTACGTAGCTTACACATAGATTTAATTATATCTTTCCATCCTATCTAATGTATCATAATGTGAAGCATAATAAAGGAAGTCTTTCATGCCTATAACTTTATCTTTGCATGTTTTTTGACATGGCTAATAAAAGTATTTTTAGTTAAAAACATTTTTCTTTGTAATTTTTCGAACAACATGATTTACATTTCGTTCTCCAAAACTTTTAAGAAAAAAAATGATGCGATAAACCAAAACAGTGTCTTGAATATACAGGATTCTTTTATATTTTCACAATTCATTCGTACGACAATTTTCCGAGCGATCCAATACATTTGTCGGCTCATACCAAGGGCGGTATCGGATTCCCCATACGAAACACAAATAAAATATGTGGGCGACTATTACACCGCCATGGCTGATCATTTAATTGTTTAAAAAAAAAAATAAAGGTAGTATGCCTTTTTCACTCTTTTTATGCACTGATGCTGTATTAAAAAGAGAAGAGAAGTATAAGTTCAGAGCTTATGTTACATTTAAGTTGCTGAGAAAACTCCGAAAACGTAATTCAGAAGTAATTTGGCGTAATCTGTTGACGGGCTTCTAAAAGACACCAAAAAACAAAATAAAGATAGAGAATATCCTATGTGTTAATCAAGACTTTGTGCCACATTTCATCTTAGTTCGATAAGTAGTCGATGTTTGAGACAACAAGAAACATCCATTATCACAACCTATATATATATATTATATTATTAATAAGTTCTTCTCGACAATATTGACATCTTATTTGTTCTGTAAAAGTAGTACAATGTTTATAACCAAAATAATATTGTTGCTTACAGATGTCCTTGGGCGGCCACTTACCTTTCAAGTCATCAGCATGCTCGTTTGCTGTTTGTATTAATTTTATAAAAAAAATAATACGTTAACTTTCTATTTATGTTTTCGTTGTATCAGAAATGCTTGGTCTCATCTTTATTTTCGTAACAGAGTATTTATATCGTAACAGAGTTGGGTGCTCTATTACTCCACGTTCGGTATAAGCGTTACGCATCGGTGTGACACACACTCTAATGCAATGGCAAGTAGGTAGTGAGTTAATTTAGTTGAGTGGATTTGCCCTGCATTGTCATCGCTCGAGGTAATGGTATTAAACTTTGGATATTGGTTTGAATAACGGATTTTTGCTTTGTCGCTTTAGGTTACAGGCGTTTGGTTAAGTTTATTTGATTTATGATTAGTGAAATAATAAATGTAGATTATAAAGCGATAGAACTGGCATTCAGAATGCTATATTGTTATGTTTATTTTTACTGAGAACTGTATTTTTCTAAAATTTACTTCAAAATAATTTTCTTTAGAAATTGTCTACTTTACGAAACACGACTCCTTCTTTTTCCCCTCGTTTAAGAACATATCTAATGAAACTATAAGGTAAATATAATAGTATAAAATAAACCAGACTGCAGAAACTGAAATGAGGTAAATAAGTACCACAATCATGAAATAATATATTTACTTTTATATCGACTTAGAATATTTTAGATGTTTGCGTCAACATATAAGTAAAACATAAAAGTGTAATGGTATACATATTTTTGCATAAACTGTTTAGTCTTTCAATTGCTCCCTGTACCTACTATTATGATAATTTATTTATTTATTTATTTATTTATTTATTAGGTTGTACCAACAAAGTAAGCACTATTACATTCTATTATTACATAATAAGAAAAATGGTGAGTGTTACCTCAATTATAGGTACAAACTATATTCATAATTCATATAACAAAGATAATAATTTATCAGTAACAATGTGATTGCAATTAATAAGAGCTATATAAAAAGATTCGCATTATTAAATTAAATAAGTATACAATAATAAAAAAATCCCTTCCCCTAGTTAAATTTTTGTCCACAGGCGATATATTTTGAAAGAAAGAAAGAAAGAAAATACTTTATTCGGTACAGTACATAAGGTTATACAAAAAAGAAGATACATCCAATAGCAAACATGTGTTATTATTACTAACTAATACTTATTGATGTAAGTTACATTACATTGACCGAAAGGGTCTCCACTCAGCTTATTGCTGCAGATAGTCAAGGCCACCTGCAGCGCTGGTATTCTGTGGAGCCAATTTCCTTCGCTTGCGCGCAAGCGGTACAGGTATATCTAATTATGTATGCATGTGTGTATTTCAAGGTATGTATGTGTTGCGTGCTAGTACGTATCAACGTGTAAGTTACTGTGTATGTGAATGTAAAGTATTTAAAATTATATAGCCTATGTAACTATGACAGTCATACTTACAAGCGATCCAAAAATATCACCATCCTTTGATGCAGTCGGGTAATAATCGTTTACTAGTCACCCTTCATATCGGTCGAAATTCGACCGTAATATAAATTAAAAAAACTAAACTTCGTATTGTCCAAAGTAGTATGAATACTTCTCAAATTCAAGTAAAATGAAATAATTTTCAAGTGATTTTGAACGCACCCGTTAAAAGTAAAAAGAGGTTTATTAACTAAGCTGCATTTAAAAGCAATAGCGGGTGTTTTGACAAAGACATCTAAGGACATTTTTCGCGTTATGTGTTTTAAGAAATCTGAAGACATTTTTCACACATGTGTTTTCACAGTAAGACATTGAATGTTCTATTTCGTTTATTATGTACGTGTTTGTGTCAAATGCAAGGTAGTGTCTGTGATGTGTTTTTAGTTGATATTATGTATGTTATAAGCATTATTTGAAAAAAAATTGCATTGCGTAATCCTTCTCTACATCAACTATAACTAATTTCATACTCCTCCAAACTAACGCGTAATTTCATACTCCTCCATCTGCGGCAAGTATAGGTTTAAAGATCTTTATTTCTCATAAAAGACAATATTGTCACTTACATGAGAACAATAATAATTATAATTATTTCAAGAAATAATTATAATTATTCCGGTAGATAGAAAAAATAATGTTGAATGAAGTACACTAGTTGTGGCGATGCGAGTTCACATCAAATACAAGTATCAAAACGAATCACAAGTTTTTTCTTCACGTATTAATATATAGAAGATATATATTATAGGTTTGTCGCTGTTAAATTGAAAACGATTCGATGTATTACAAATCACATATTAGCCATACGTACCCCCGAAATTCTATAGCACATGTGATCCCACAGCATCCCACGGGAGTTCAACACCAAACAAGACGACTAATCTGTTCAGTTTGCGTTTCAAGACGCTCACGAAACACATAATTAAGGTATGCAATATTAACATACCTATCCAGCACGCTTGGGTTATTTGAGTATTCCTTTATATTCTGTTATAAAACTTTCTGTTTAACGTCTAAACGGATGTCAATGAGCAGTTATAGACTAATGGTTAAAAAAACGGCATTTGAATCGAAAGTCCTAAGTTTAAAATTATCCGAGAAATTAATTATCGCTATTTAAGGTGAAGAAAAACATTGTGGGGAAAGTTACTTCGACGAGAATTCTTAAAAAAAATCGTAAAAGGTGTGTGTCGTATTTCAATGTGAAAACCACCGTGCTGGCCAAGTGTCAGCACGGTGGTTTTCACGGTGGTAGAACCACTGTAGTTCGACCGACGAAGTACCACCGCCCGCCACACCTATTTCTAGTGTGAAGCATTTTCTGCGTTTCTAAAGAAGAGTGTGGATGCCGGCACACTTTCACATGAGACGACCATCACAGTCCTAGGGAGTAGCAACGCATCTGTGATCGACTTCAGATGGAACCCATGTTCTGTAAGTACATTACAAATGTCCAGGGGGGCAGTGACTACTTACCATCAGGTGGACCGCATGCTCTTTTGCTGCTTCAGTCAGATAAAAAAAACGGTGGATCTGAGTTTAGTAGTGTAGCAAGTGGTTAAAAGACTACCTTATTCCAAATGTAACGCTTTCTAACAAGCGCTTTAGATTTGATCATTCAAAATCTAAAATGAAACTTACTCTTAATAGTGGAATGAATATTAAGAAGATCTTAGTTTCTCTCCAACTTTACTAATTGTCAACGGATAATCCATAACTTGCATCAATTCACAAAAACGTAAATCTTGTTTAACTTCGCACGTTATCTTAGAATTGAACAGATAATTAAACTATGCATTATTAACAGAACACTCAGCCACCCAGCTATATTATTCATTGGATAGTGTACTAAGACAGGTCTGGCTTTAATATGTAACCTAAGGATGCAATCTGGTTTGGTTGATTATTTAGAAGAGGTGAGAGTGAGGTGTGGGCTTCCCCGCCTTTGTTCAATTTTTGATAGTACTAGTACTGAAGTAAACTATTACTAGTTTTCTAGTACTTCTAATAGTTTTTAATTATTTGATTTTACAGTCGGGTAGACAGTGTTTGAAACAAGGAAATGTATTTCGAGCGTTTGTGTGTATGTCCATTTTTTTGGACGCTCTAAAACCCTAACTAACTTGACAAGTGTAAAATTTATTTAGTAACAGGTGGTAGAACCAGCGTAGTTCGGCCGGGGAAGTACCACCGCTACACCTACTTCCAACGGGAAGTATTTCTACCCTTCGAGGGAAGCGTGTGATTATTGACATACTTTTAGATGAAGTGACCATCATAGTCCTCAGGATTAGCGAAGCATCTGTGATTGACTTCAGATAGAACCTATGTTTTATTTGAAGTTGCTCACCGATGTCCATGGACAGCAGTGACCACTCACCAGGACTGCATGCTCGTTTTCTACTTAAATCAGATAAAAAAATGTTACATTCGTAAACTCGTTTATTGGAATATCGTTCCATAAAATCATACCATCAATCGCATATCATTGAAATCGTCGAAGCAGTCAGAGTGACACAGGATGAGATTTGAAACTTTATTATTTTTATATAGCGCGATTGAAAAGAAAATAGTAGATGGGGAATGGATTATTTTTAATATCACGACAATATGGGTAGGAAATGAAGTATTAGCAAATAGGTAAATTCAAAAAAGCGGTAAGTGAAACGTGCAGTCCACGATAGGATAGTCTGTGAGGTCATTTTCTCTTATATATATTTCATAAAAAGAGACGCTTTCTACACTCATAGCCCCACACTAGGATTTTCTCCTGGGTCGTGGGGGCCATGGACACACACAAAGACGAACACACAAAAACCCAGACCCGGAACGAGAATCTGAACTCATCATTCAGATACCTGTCTGGCCGGGAATCGAACCCGGGACCCACTGCGTGTCAGACCGGTACGGTAACCGCACCACCACGCGGGTCGTTAAATACGTTCAATGTTTGTTGTATGTTGCAAGCTCATTGAACCACATTATCCTAACCAAAGCCAGAAGTTTTGCATAGTTGCATGTAAAATATGTATCCGTAAGCCACAAAGCTTACTTCCATTGAAAGAAACTTTTGAAAATAATTTGGTATGTGGTAAAATATCAGAACAATTTGCGTTTCCGTTTCATGTAGCAAACTTTTCGAATTTGTTTATATATCGGTTGTAAATGGACATGATAAACAATATAATTAAGTTTTAAAGGTAATAGAATATTGTAAACTTACTAGGTGGAAGAACCAGTGTAATCCGACAGGGGAAGTACCACTGCCACACCTATTTCTAGCGTGAAGCAGTGTCTGGGTTTCGATGGAAGGGTGTGGTTGCCGGCACACTTTTATATGAGGCGACCATCTTAGTCCTTGGGAGTAGCGACACATCTGTGAATGACTTCAGATAGAACCCCATGTTCTGTATGAAGTTGCTTACAAATGTCCATGGGCGGCAGTGACCATTAGGTGGACTGCATGCTCGTTTGCTATTTCAGTCAGATAAAAAAAATACGTAAGATATACAGGTATTCAAGTTAAGTCTGTGCATGGACAGACAAAAACATCAAAAGCGTTGCAGACAACACTGTTAAGATTTCGGGCTTCAAATTTGGTGGCAATACCATTTACAAATGAAACATTGAAGAAGTACACAATAATCCAGTTCATCTGATGGTAAGTGACCACTGTGGCCATGGACATTTAAAACATTTCACATACGTAAGATACCTCTGGGTGGTCAGGTGGATAGGATAGTCGTTGTATTCTTTTAATCGACTTCCAAAAAGGAGGTTCTCAATTCACGTGACCACGATCCATGCAACTGAGTCGAAATATCGGCAAAAAGAATTCTATAAGAAATATCGTGAGTACCCGTTAAGTATTATAATGGTTCTCAATTCGTCTGTTTTTTTCATAAGATTGAAGTAGCAAATATTGCTTCATGGGTATAGTATACAGATATTGCCATTCATGGATATTTGCTGCATACTTCATATAGAACAGGGATTCTAAATGTAGTCAATCAAATGCATCTCCAACTAGATCATCATCTCAAACAAAAGTGAACCGGCCACCACACTCTTCCTTCTTAATGAGAATTTCTTAAACTCTTACATACTACTGCCGTGTCTGCGGTATGGAAGGGGGGGCGGGCATTCCACCTGTATGATAGTGTTGGTTCAAAATATATTAGTTAAAATATTGCAATGAGAGACAACAAGAGAGAGTTATAAATATCAACTGCACTTTTCAGTGAGAGGTATCGAAGCACAAATCAGACATCTCACACACATCACATCACACACCTCCGAGAACTCTTTTTTTTTTAAGAACTCTCGGATATGTAGGTTTCCTCATGATGTTTTCCTTCATCGAAAAGCAGGGATAATTAATTCCTAATATGCACATAAGTTTTCAAAAATCTGTGGTTTGGGTTTGAACCTCGGACCTCCCGATCGAGAGGGCAAGTTTCAACCATTAGGCTATCATTGCTCTCGTCCCTGTAGTTCCGGGACCAGAATAGGACTACGGTGCCCTCTGCCTGTCGTAAGAGGCGACTAAAAGAGGCTTCCGGGGTTGCGGGTGGGAAGAGTGGGAGCTCGAACCGTTCGGCCAAGCGACCCCGGGAAGGACGGCGGCATGTGTGATTGCATGCTGCCGTAAAAACCAGTAGGTGCGGTGAGCATTTCACGCCCACCAGGGAAGAGCCCGATGGGGCATACGCTGAGGACACCGGCCGCGGTCAATTGGAGTTCCCGGAGTCCTCTTCGCAGCGTTGAGGTCGGCCACCGGGGGGGTTTTAGTGCGGTAAGAATCGGGTAGTTTTTGAAAGTTTCCCCCTCAAAAACAAAAAAAAGGCTATCGTTGCTCTACTGGAAAACCTACTACGTATGAATAAGTCCCTTGTTTTTGTAAGTGTGATTGCCCGGGCAGTGTAATGTTCATTTATTATTAACCATCGCGGCTCTAAGTGGTGCAACGAGATTGTTCCATTGTTTATTTAGACGCTTCAGGTACTTCCTCGTGAGATGAAGGAATTCGTACACGTTAATCTTGGAAACGTGCAAAATGTATAAAGGTGGCAAGGTTTAGACGGAACGACGTTGAAAATGCTATACTCCAAAATGATGATTGGGGAAATAGACTCCTACAGTATATTTTCATAAATATAACAACAAAACTAATATGTGTGTGTAACGAAAATTCAAAGAATATATTTAAGGTGGTAGAACCAGTGTAGTTCGACCGGAGAAGTACCACCGCCACACCTATTTCTAGCGTGAAGCATTTCTTGCGTTTGGATGGGAGGGTTTAGTTGCCGGCACACTTTCACATGAGGCGACCATCATAGTCCTCGGAAGTGGCACCGCATCTGAGATTAACTTCAGATAGAATTCTTATGAAGTGGATAACAGATGTCCATGGGCGGCAGTAACCACTTACCATGAGGTGGACTGCACGCTCGTTTGCTACTTCAGTTATATAAAAAAAAAAAATAGTGCTATTTAAAGATATAGCACTGAAACTGTGCATTTTAGAATGCATGGGAACAAAGGTTTCTGCTACTTATATATCGGATGTTATTATTTGATATTTTGAAAATTGGAAAAATGCGAATATGTATTTCTTTTTAGTTTTTGGTGTAGGGACCCAGAGGATGGTTTGGCGACCTATTTTTAGGTGACAAACTTTACTCGACAAACATTTGGCTAGCTTAGACGATCTTTTCTGAAGAGCACTGCAATTAAATATTCGCCGAACATTCGCACAATTCTTGCGAATGCAAATATTTAAAAACACGAATAATCACGAATGCAAAGTCCGTTAGTTTTCAACACAAATTTCTTACTTTTACTACTTAAAATCAAGTGTTAATATTAGAAAAGTAGGAATTTCATCGCAGATATCGACAATGAAATTCCCACTAACCAAAATTCCCATATAATGATAATTTAACATAAGGTAGAGTTGAACGAAGTGTGTAATTTTATTCCACGTAATAGGGAATCAGTGATGTGCATATTGAGTGCATAATTGATTAATGTGTAACCGAAATGAGGGAATAGTGAAATAATATGCCGCAAAATTAATTTTTGATGATTTATCTCAAACTATTAAAATGATTATGTATTTTTAATGGATTTTAAGTGGCAAATAAGTTACGTGATAGTAAAGCAGTGGGCACTGTCGTCCATGGACGTACTAAAGCAGCCTTTGTCTTGTTGAAGTAAACTCCAACTCTCAAGAGAAACAGTTTCATATACAGTACATAATTATCGTATTTATTCAAAAATACATAATATAATATATATGAAGTATTCGCGTATCTGTGCGTCCGCAAAACTTAAAAAAGTAGGTTATGATGTGAATTGAAATTCTCACACAATGTTTACAATTCATATTTATATAAGAGTAATCAGACATACATATATTTTAAAACACTTATTGAAACTATTTCACTACAGGCCAAAGAGAAGTATCAGGGATTCAATATCAGGTTTAGCTAGTCTTTTTCTTTTTCTTCTTTATGAAATAATATGAATGTTTGTATGTCCTCTATAGAATCGTAAACTATTCATTTGATCATGTGATGATCTTTAGCAACGTTGTTATTCATGAGCTCGCGAAGGTTTCTGATGTATTTTATTTTTTGTGGTGGCGTAGCAAGGCGCACGGTGTACAGCTAGTTATTTATATAAAAACTAGCTTATTACACTGTGGCTCTTAATTGGTCTCGTTTACGATGGTAAGTACAAATACAAAATAAATTTTGTATTGTATTTTATTGTAGTAAATATTTAGTAATTTCTCACATACCATCTGAAAAGGATTGGGGTTACTGTTAGAGATAGCTAAATAAGTATTAATAGTCCCACAATGAATTAGCAGGATCTAAGGGTCGTTATTTTGCAAAAATCATCATGGAGGCGTTTTATTTTGGTTAATTAATACTAATTACCCATTCTGTAGCGAAGTTAATGAGATAGCATGATTTTCGTTTTCGCATTTTTTGCATATACACTGAAAGATGATTAGGGCCTGCTAAATTTTATTTAAGGTAAAACGGGAAATCTTATTGAAAATATAAATTCACAACTTAATGGTGCTTGCATAATTCTTTTTTGTTCTCGAAGGGGAAACATTCAAAAGGTATCCGACGCCGTGGGAGCGACGCAGGGTTATGTGGGATTTTTACCGCACTAAAACCCCCTCCGGTGGCCGTCCTCCTCGTATAAAGAGGACTCCGGGTACTCGGTCCGACCGCAACCGGAATCCTCTGAGCGCGTTGCCCCATCGGGCTCCTCCCAGATGGGCGGCTGGGCCCACCGCTCCGTCTAATCTTTACAACGGTATGCGACCACACATACCGCCGTCCTTCCCGGGATTGCCTGACCGAACGGTTCGAGCTCCCACTCTAGCCGTCTGCAACCCCGGAAGCCCCTTTTAGTCGCCTCTTACGACAGGCAGGGGATGCCGTAGCCCTATTCTGATCCCGGAATTACAGGGACGGGTGCTTGCCTAAGTATTCGTCTATAATGTTACAATCTAAGATTTAAATTTGAGCATTACAATATTACCTGTCGTATCGTTTTAGACGATCCACAGTCATAATTCTGGTCTGACATGCAGGGAGCTCCGGGTTTGATTTTCTTCCAGGCAGAAATCTGAAGGAAGAATTAAGACTACTGTTTTGGGTCTGGGTTTTTGTGTATTTGTCGTAAATAAAAATACCATTACTACAATGTTTAAAATTATATCATTACAAATTGAGCACTGTTATGCTCGGATCTGCTCAATTACTAATGAAATATATGATGGACTGTCCCATTACAGGCAAATACTTGTGGTGAAGAAGCAGGAACATCTTTTTTTTAAATTTGTATTTGCACTTACATAAAAAATGTATATATATTTAATACTTCCATCAAAAATACATACATCAAAAATGCAAAAAATATAGACGTTTTGATATGTAAATAATTTTTTGTCATTATTCTATTTTTTTCCATTCTTATTGCTTAACTAATTGCTATTGCTTAAACAAGGTATTTTTCTTTTGTTTATTCATCTAGAGATTCCTTATTATGATCATAATTTTACAGCCATACGTAAATGAGTGTAAAATTACCAACAGGGAGATTTTCTTTACAGTTAATTATAGCCTGCGGGGAGCCCGTGATCTAGGAACAAAGTCACATTTCACTCCAGTAAAGGAAAAAGTTATTTATTGTCATTAAGGAATCATGTGTTTCTATTACACATACGAGCCAAATACAAGCAAAGCTTTAAAAACGTCATTTGCTACATCTATAAAAAATACTAAAACGGTATGTGAAAGCTATCTTTTTTTATCAGAGCAATTACTTAACTGTTTTGTTAAGATATTTATTAACTCAACATGACCAGCAAACAACAATGTTAACACAACAATGTTAACAACACAACAATGTAACAACAGCCACCGGAAGCGCTTTGTCGGTCACTGGCTGATTAACTTTACACCCCTAATTACGCTAATGGAGTCTTTGTTTTGGATTGGCTATTATATAATATACAATAATAGAAATATAATTTATATACAAAGTCTGTTACGATCCTTACAAACTTTAGATATTGTACGCAAAGGGAAATACATATAAACGTGTATTTCGTTTTACGATAGTGTAATAACTATGATTAATTCCAAATTGTATTAGAAAACTAGCTGACCCAGCGAACTTCTATCCGCCTAAAAGTAAAAAATCTAAAACTATTAATGGTCCTCCACTATATTGTGCATGTATGATACAAAAAAAACTTCCTCTTGAATCACTCTACCAATTAAAAAAACTTCATAAAATTCGTAGCGTAGTTTTAAAGACCTAAGCATACAAAGGGACAGACAGCGCGAAGTTATTTTGTTTTATACGATGTAGTGATAAGTTGAATCATAAATATTTTTATATTTCGTATATTTTTCTGGTTGGATACACGACCGTGTAACAAAATAAATGGAAAACTAAATTGTAATGTATTAAAATATTTAGACACATGTGTATGTTTTTGAATTTTTGTTTGTTAAATGTATTTATTTTAAAACTCTTCTATACATTAGGAAACCTGTTTAAAGTGAGGTTTTTAACCAAGTTATGGTAAGTTGGGACTGCCACATATAATATGTACTGGTACTGTGCGGTAATGTAGTTCCGGGACCAGGATAGGGCTACGGTATCGTCTGCCTGTCGTAAGTGCCGACTAAGAGGGGCTTCTGAGGTTGCGGGCGGTAAGAGTGGGAGCTCGGACCGTCCAGCCAAGTGACCGCGGGAAGGAATGTGTGGCCGCATGCCGTCGTAAACACCGATACGCACGGTAAGCATCAATCGGTCAACCAGGAAGGGCCCAAAAGGGATAGGTATTGCGCTCGGAGGACTCCGGCTGTGTTCCGTTGGAAATCCCGGAGTCCTCCACGTAGCGCTGAGGACGGTCACTGTGGGGGTTTTAGTGAGATAAAAATCCCACATAACCCGGTGTCGCTCCCACGCCGGGTATCTTTTGAAGGTTTCCCCCTCGGTAACAAAAAACAGGTATCCCCCTTCTATCTACTTCATTTTTAACCGGAGAGTCACAAACATATTTGTAACGGTCAAAATTCGCTCATCACAAACGCTCGCAACGCTAACAGAATGTTTCGTAGCAGAAAGTTTACATGCTTATGGTGGAAATACGTTGAATAATCGGAAGGCGTATTTAAAAATGTCTCCTATAAAAAGTTTCCATTGATCCATAAAGTTCCACTGTATTCATAAGTTTAGTCAAGTGACGCCAGATTCTGATTAGCATATTTTAAAAGCGATTCGCACCTGCTCCAACTTGCGGCGAGTTTGAAGTTTGGAGCGACTCAAGGTGTTAATTTTACAGAATTGTCTCGCCGCGACGCCCTGATTAGGAGTTCTCAAGTGATATTTAATTAAACTGATTAGCGAACTTTGTTTGTGGACTGTTTTATTCAATTCGTAATGCTCTTTCACGGTTTGTTTCAATGTTGGAGCTTAATGCAATGGCCAAGCGTAAAAGATGAATAATTGGTTGGCTGCATAGATAAACATCAAAAATACATTGTTTTGTGATAAATACAAATGTTTGTCTTTGATTTTACATGGTTCCGAAATTTTGCTGTAAATTGTATCGATTTTTTCCTAGATTCACTTAACGCCAACGCTTGCAACGTCATGCGAATGCTGTGTACTCCCTTGGAAAATCTTAAGGCGTTTTTAGAAATGTCTTTTAAAAAAAAATTCCATTGATCCATAAAGTTCCACTGTATTCATAAGTATAGTCAAGTGACGCCAGATTCGGATTATCATATTTTAAAAGCGATTCGCACCTGCTCCAACTTGCGGCGAGTTTGAAGTTTGGAGCGACTCAAGGTGTTAATTTTACAGAATTATCTCGCCGCGACGCCCTGATTAGGAGTTCTCAAGTGATATTTAATTAAACTGATTAGCGAACTTTGTTTGTGGACTGTTTTATTCAATTCGTAATGCTTTTTGCGGTTTATTTCGGTGTTGGAGCTAGGCGCAATAACTAACCGAAAAAGATAAGTATGTAAGATTTTGTTGTAATTTCCTTATGTGGACTTTGTTAGTGCGACTTGTTTGTTTCCGCAAAACTAATTTTATTTATTTGATATAGCATTTCCCAATTGTAGATGATAGTGTAAAATGAAGTTACAAATTGTAATAACACAAAGAAGTACATGAACTCATTAAAATATCAATACCCCGAACATAAATCTAAAATTTTAATTTACATAATCTGGCTGACCGGGAATCGAATTCACTTCTTTGCGTGTGACCGGCACAGTGACCAATTCAATGAAATCATCATTAAAATTCAATAAATTCATCGACTTTACCGCGTGTGCCATTTATTACAAACTAAATAAACTCCTTTTCCTGTTTTTAACAATTTATAATAACAATTACGATGTTCAAAGAGCGTTACGGATCCGGGATTAACATATTTAACGGTGATCCGCGTCAACCCTTAAGTTGCTCCGAGTTTGAAGTTTGGGGCTCGCTTCGATTTACAATTATGACAACGGTTTTTCAAAGTTTTGTATAAATTTAGAGGGAACTGAGGAATATTTGAATTTACTTAATAATTTTGACGATGGCCCGGTTGCTATGTTAAATAGTCAGTATTTGTTGTGCTGGGAAATTCAGATGGATGTCTGATTATCAATTGTTAATTGTGAATTACTATCTCAATAATAAATATTATATTCAAGTATGACATAACTTTAGTATGTGCATTGTTACATAACCTGCCCTTTGCGTGCATATCTTCTTCTTTATAAAAATGAATGTTTGTCTATATGTCCTCTATAGAATCGTAAATTATCCATTTGATCATGTGATGATCTTTAGCAAAGTTGTTATTCATGAGCTCGCGGAGGTTTTTGGTGTATTTTTTTTAATTTGTGATGGCGTAGCAACGCGCACAGGGTACAGCTAGTATACAGGGTACAGTAGTAGTATGTGTAAAACCTTAATTATAAAGTATAATCAGGACAGTTTCATTTTAACATATTCGGCTCTTCACTATAATGTTTAACAATATTTCATTCTCCCATTATAAAAGTTGCATTATTTTCTATTAATTTGCATTAGAGCAACGCAGTGGAGTAAACTCAATACCGGCTTAATTTATAAAAAAATATCCGACAGTGGACTTTACATCGCTAAATCTAGCATTTGACATTCCATACAACATTGCTTTAAATGCTGTAAATGTAGAATCTCAAATATTTGTTTTAAGCTGGCTTCTTAGTTCCAAGCACTCGCCCACCAATTCGCACTTGGCCAGCGCGGTGGACTATCGCCTATAACTCTCTCATTCCGAGAGAAGACCCGTGTCCAGCAGTGGGACAATAATGGGTTGACGAGAGGTCTAAACATAAAATATTTCGTTTATAAAATGATTGCTGATAGATACGCTATACCATATACTAACATTAACATCAGACAGTATTCAACAGACAACCTGAATCTGAGTTAACCAAGTCTGAGTTAATGAGTTGTTAGTGTTTTTATCTGTTTATTAGTCCTAAAACCAGTAAAATGTCGTGAAAATAAATGAACAAATATTGTAATATATGTGAATTATCTTACATAATATTGACTTTTTCGAGTTTCTAATAAAAAGATGTGGGCAAAGATTCAGAAAGTTGACGTATGAAAGTTTGGCATATTGTTCGTGGTGAATAGATGAGTCGTTATATTAAACCGTGGGGCGCCCGCACTCAATTTCATGAAAAAACTTATAAACGCCTTCTACCTGGATGTTTGAAGAGGCTTGGATGTGGCATTTTCACCTTTACCGACGGTAGTACTGAGTCAGGTAAGTTTAATTTCATCGATTTAATAAGTGCGATGGCGGTAATTCTCCGGTCGATCCTTATACGATCTACAACCTTGGGAGAACAATTTTATTACTACAAATACTACGAATACTCTCAAATGTTGTCTAAGTTGTCTACCAATTCGAACTTCGCCAGCGAGGTAGGCTATTGCATAAAATTCTCTCATTCTAAGAGAAGACCCGTGCTCAGCAGAGGGACAATAATGGGTTGACGAGAGAGATTCTAAAGTGTATAAAATTGTGAAATATTTACTTGTAAAATTTAAAATATCAAACGCAACGCTTTATTACGTTAACACTTATTTTTATCATGAAGTACTTCTTGAGTTTCAGTGGAAGGGTAGGTTGCCACCTCACTTTCTTATGACGTGATATGTGCATCTTATGATCTCATGATAGCAACGCATCTGTGAATGTCTTGGGATTTTTTTTTGTTTCAGTTAAAAGTTAAATAAAATTAAGTTAGTATCAGTTTAAAGTAAATTAATATGTGCATAACAATTCCAGCCGGTACAAAAACTAGTAAATATTTTGTACACATTTTAAAATTATGTAGAAAGTCAAAAACGATGAACAATTGTATTCCAAAAACATGAATATGCAAAAGGTCAAGTATTCTTTCTGTGCCAAATTGTTTAAATGCCAAAAGTCAAAAAAGGTTGCCAAGTTATATAAGTACAAAAATGAACTGGTATATTTTATATTTTTCGTATTACATATCTTTAGAAGATACGCACAAAAATAGCCTATGTATTCGTACTTATATTAAATAAGCTTCCCCGTACAATGTTTCTAGGGGGAAGCAAAGAAAGGAGTAATAAATTATAAAGTGAATTCAAAATTTAAAGATGAAAGTTGGACCTGAATAAGAAGATTAAAATTATTTTTCTTTATGGTTCGATTAAAAAAGTACCACTACTACACCTAATTTTGCTTAGAAATGGTAGTGCTGTGACCAACTAGGGTTACGTAAAGATATCAACACTAAAGGCAATAATAATAATAGTAATATAGGCAACAGTGATCACTTACCATTTACCTTACTTTAAGATCATTTCTTATAAAAAATAGATTTCGCTGCAAGAATATTTCTGTCTTAATAACGATTTCCGGATGAGAGACAATGTTTAATTATTACTTTGCCCGGCATCAATAATGAAATTTAATATTATTCATTGTACATTCATTTCAAAGGTAACAAAATACCCTATCCATTCTTCTTTATAGTTCATGTGAAGATAGAACTTTTTGACGCAGTCATGCCAAAGAGCCTCCTTTAAGAGTGTTCTTTTTAACAAAAGTTATGGCGGCTGGATTAAATTTTCTTTTTACTTGTAACACTTTCTTGCTTGCACGCGGTACTTTATCGAACAATACAAATAATTTGGTTATTTGTCGAACAAAGTTTACTTAAGACGGCTTAAGGCAGTTTAAGCTTGAATAATGCTCATTGTTCTACATTTAAGTTCTTTATATTTTTAATGAAGAAAGGGATGGACGAGCATGCAATCCACCTGATGGTTAATAATTAGTACCGCCCAATGGTCATGTGCGATGACAACCAAAATTAGATTTTATCACCGTAGTTCCGGGATCAGAATAGGGCTACGGCATCCCCTGCATGTCGTAAGAGGCGACTAAAAGGGGCTTCTGGGGTTGCAGGCGGCTAGAATGCGTTCGGTCAGGTGATCCCAGGAAGGACGGCGGTATGTGTGGTCGCATACCGTCGTAAAGACTAGAACGGTGGGCCCTGCCGCCCATCTGGGTGGGAGCCCGATGGGGCAACGCGCTCAGAGGATTCTGGTTGCGGTCGTTTCGAGATCCCGGAGTCCTCTTTATAGCGCAGAGGACGGTCATGTATGTCATGTATGTCTTTATTTCAACTCCTTTCTAACTGAAACAGCGCTACTGGCTCAATACTGCTATTATTATGTGACAGTGGTGTCGCCGGAGTCTTACTAAAAAATGTATTAACACCTTCAAAATTAATTATTTGATTGAAGTAGCAAATGAGCATGCAGTCCACCTGATTTTAAGTGGTCACTGCCGCACTGGACATCTGTAAGCAGCTTCAAACAGAACGTAGGTTCTATCTGAAGTCAATCACTACACACAAAAACTATGATGGTCGCCGTGCGTTGCTACACCCAAAAACTATGATGGTCGCCTTGAATAAAATTATGCCGGTAACCACACTCTTCCATCGAAACGCATGAAATGCTTCACGTTAGAAATAAGTATGTATGTATGTATGTGTCTAATATCATTAAGAGATCATTCTCAGTCAATTCACGTACCATATCATATCATTATGCATAATCAGGACCAACGGTAATGAATCGGTACCATAATTCGTTGACGAGGGTACGACGTATCTGATATGAGGATGTTACCAGGCTGATTAGATAAATGTTTTCAGCCTAGATGTTTAGAAATTCATAATTAAGCTTGAAAGGAACGGAATCATTGATTTCGTCTACGATGTGTTAAATGTGCCTGTTAATTCGGTTTTAGGGTTGCGGGGGTAATAAACAGAGAGCTTCTAATTTCATGTCTGTTTATCTGTAGAGCAGTGATAGCCTTTTTTTTTTTTTTGTTTTCGAGGGGGAAACTTTCAAAAAGCACCCGACGTCGTGGGAGCGATGCGGGTTATGTGGGATTCTTACCGCACTAAAACCCCCCCGGTGGCCGACGTCGACGCTGCGAAGAGGACTCCGGGAACTCCACTTGACCGCCGCCGGTTTCCTCAGCGTGTGCCCCATCGGGCTCTTCTCTGGTGGGCGTGAACTGCTCACCGCACCTTCTGGTTTTTACGGCAACATGCAACCACACATGCCGCCGTCCTTCCCAGGGTCGCTTGACCGGACGGTTCGAGCTCCCACTCTTCCCGCCCGCAACCCCGGAAGCCTCTTTTAGTCGCCTTTTACGACAGGCAGAGGGTACCGTAGTCCTATTCTGGTCCCGGAACTACAGGGACAAGAGCAGTGATAGCCTAATGGTTGAAACTTGCCCTCTCAATCAGGAGGTCTAAGGTTCAAGCCCAGACATGCATCACTGATTTATGTGCGTATTAGGAATTAATTATCACTGCTTTTCTGTCAAGGAAAATATTGTGAGGAAACTTACACACCCGAGAGTTCTTTAAAAAAAGTTCTCGGAGGTGTGTGAAGTCCGACAATACGCACTATGGCCTAAAAACTCTCTCATTCTGAGAGAAGACCCATGCCCAGCATTGGGACAATAATGGGTTATACCCCTATAAGTATCTCGGTGACGCGATACTCCATAAAGTCCATTAATAGTAATCATAGCTGTGTCATTAATGTTATACATATATTTTTCTTCTTTATAAAAATTAATGTTTGTCTATAGGTCCTCTATAAAATCGTAAATTATTCATTTGATCATGCGATGATCTGTAGCAAAGTTGTTATTCATGAGGTTGCGAAGGTTTGTGTTGTATTTTTTCTGTGATGGCGTAGCAACGCTTGCAGGCTAAGAGTAAGGAACTGCTAAAACGTACCTAGCGTTTTATTCAAACTTCTATTCACTTTTATTGTTCTTACGACTAGCTAGAATTGGCATCAGTGATCGACAATATAGCGGTTTATCAATACTTGTAGTTGCTACTAAAGCCGAAACGCGCTGAGGTATTATTGAAGTAAAACAAGCGTTTTTGCTTAATGTGGGTCACCAATACACATGCTATTACTAAAATCGCTCATTAGGAGAGACCTTCATTCAGTGGAGGACTACAGACCTACACTCAATGTGCTCACAGATTAATGGTTGTATGATCCAATTCTAAAAACCGGAATCGATTGTTATAATGCTCAACGAAGAATGGAATTTACCTACTAGCTCTCCTATTCGACCAATGTTCAACAACAACTTCAGAGGTGGTCAGAACACCTTTGTTGCTGCACATGGGTCTCGGGTTCGATTCCCGGCCAGACAGGTATCTGAATGATGAGTTTAGATTCACGTTCTGGGTCGGGGTGTTTGTGTATTCGTCTTGTGTGGGGCTACGAGTGTAGAAAGCGTATTAAGCCTCGCTGTTTTCTGGTTTGAAGGGTGTGGTAAGGGAGATATAGGCATTTTAACTTAGTGGTTACAGGTACGAGTAGCAACGAATTTGCGTCCGAACGCAGGTACAACTTTAATCTTTTCTTACGGATGGGTCTAAAATAAAACATTGAACACTTTCTACACTCATAGCCCCACACTAGGATTTTCTACTGTGACATGACGGACACGGTACCATGGACACACACAAGACGAATACACAAATACTCAGACCCAGAACGGGAATCTAAACGTATCATTAAGATACATCTCTGGCCGGGAATCGAACCCGGGATCCATTGCGCGTCAGGCGTGTAACCACTCCGCTACGCGGATCGCCTCGGGTAACTTACCGTCAGGTGGAATGCGTACTCGTTTGCTACTTCCTTAATGCAAAATATTTTCATAGTTATGTATTACCTTTATTGTGAGAGCAATGCCCTTAGAATATTACATTAGTTATTAATGAGAAGATACTAATACTTCTTACCAATTAGTATTATTGTTGCAGCAAATTAATTAATACCGTTGTACATTTCGGATAGTGTTGCATGTAATCCGGATGCAGTATTAATATAATTACGAGGGTTCCGTATTTATATCTCGTTAAAGTTATGTTTAAACTATGAATACATATATTTGCTTTGCATGTTTATATGTTTATGTAATTATATTGTCTTTGTGTATGTCGGTAGCACCCAACTATAGGCAGTTCTACTAGAGGCTATTGGTAGAAGAAAGGGAATATATTCTTCTTCTCAAGGTGGTAGAACCAGTGTAGTTCGACCGGGGAAGTACCACCGCCACACCTATTTCTAGCCTGAATCATTTCTTGCGTTTCGATAGAAGGGTGTGGTTGCCGGCACACTGTCACATGAGGTGACCGTCATAGTCCTCGGGAGTAGCAACGCATATGTGATTGACTTCAGATATAACCCATGTTCTGTATGGAGTTGATTAAAGATGTCCATGGGCGGCAGTGGCCACTTACCATCAGGTGGACTGCATGTTCGTTTGCTACTGCAGTCAGATACAAAGAAATGGTTAACACTTTCGCGGATGGTACCTCTTGACTCTGTGTTCTAGAATGACACAGTAAATCTCCATTCATGACGTACGTAGAGTCCAATTATATCATACGTTTTAAATACGCCATGACAGCATCGTGACAGTAAAGTTTCTAGTATTTTACATGGTGTGACATAAGGTACATTCAATAAGATTTTAACTTGGAAGTTCATCGGGAATAAACATTCTGTGTTAAATAAGATTTTATATTTGAACGTCATCGTACGTTGTGCCATATATCAAATTATGACGTACAATCACGTCCGTGAAAGTGTTAAGGTCAAAAAATCTTTGAGTTCCTTAGGAGTCCCTAATGGTTTAATTTCTTAGCTGCCACCGCCACTTTAATAGCCTTTTAACATCAGTGGTAAGCTCTACTGTGTTTTGGGCATGTTGAGGAAGACACACTTATATGACGCGTTTCAACTTTTTCTCTAGGGTAGCAACCCATCTGTAACCACATATTAAATTCTAATATGATCTGGGGTTGCTTGCAGACGTCAGTAGCCTCTTACCATCAAGTGAATTGCAAAGTTGATCTTACTCAACAAATAATAAATCAAGCAGAAGCAGATTTTTGGATAATGCCTATTGAATGGTTTAACGTGTTACAAAAAATCTATTTAGTTAATCCAATTTCGACATTGTCGTTAATTGTCTACGTTGAGAGTTGACATTACAGTTTAAAGCTATTTTACTCACTTTAACAATAAAACTATTTTACTCACTTTCAAGTTAAATTTATGCAAAGCATAATCGGCGTATTTAAGACGGTACAAAAATGAATTAAACGAGGAATATACGAGAAAATGGTAGTGATGTAGTTATTTGAAAATCCCATATTGAAAGACCAAATAAGCATAGGGGAACATTTAAAAATTTAAAAAATAAAAAAAATACACCAGAAACCATCGCGAACTTATGAATCACACGATCAAATGAATAGTTTACATACAGACAAACATTCACTTTTATAAAGAAGAAGAAAATATTACGATTATATTTCAATATGAAAAAATATTACGCTAATCTTAATACTTTACTTAATTTTTTCTTCGCATTATTACTTGCTTTTAAAATACGACAAGCAATCTCTTTTACTGCAGTTTTAATTTAAATAAAGGTGGATTGCGTCACGAATTCATTCGGCGATGTCTTCTGGCTTCGACGGGCCAAGATTTAACGGGAATTCCGAAGTACACTTCGTAATTGCTTCAAATGAACCGTGGAATAAAATTCATGTACATGACTAACGATGTGAAGTTACCAAATAATCCGGGTAACATTAGGAATGCTAAAGTTTGTAGGGATGTCCCTGTAGTCCCGGGACCAGAATAGGGCTACGGTATCCCCTTGTCGTAAGAGGTGACTAAAAGGGGCTTTCGGGGTTGCGGGCGGCTAGAGTGGGAGCTCGAACCGTCCAGCCAAGCGACCCCGGGAAGGACGGTGGCATGCCGCCGTAGGTGCGCTGAGCGTATTCGCTCGCCAGGGATGAGCCTGAAATAGGCACCGCACTCAGAGGACTCCGGTTGTGTTCCGTTGGAGATCCCGGAGTCCTCCACGAAGCGCTGTGGACGATCAGTGGGTTTTAGTGCGGTATGAATCCCACATAACACGCGTCGCTCCCACGGCGTCGGGTACCTTTAGCAGGTTTCCCCCTCGTACAAAAAAGAGTGTGTGTGTCAGCTCCGACGCACGACTGGAGTTTACTCGCATTTAAAATAGATGGAGCCATACTCCCTTACGTCATACTTATATATGCAAATCGATTCGTACGGAGTAAACTCCAAAAAGGATGTGATGATACTTTTTGCGTGAAAAGTGGCACACAGGTTATAACTTGGATTAACACACGGGAAATTCTTTACCATGGTAAAGGTTTTTTATCTGACTGAAGTAGGAAACGAACATGCAATCCACCTGATGGTAGGTGGCCACTGCCACCCATGAAAATCTGTAATCAACTTCATACAGAACATGGGTTCCATCTGAAGTCAATCACAGATGCGTGATCACTCTCGAGGACTATGATGGTCGCCTCATGTCACCTTTATATTAAATGATCATTAATTTCAAGCACTCTAATACATTTGAAAAATCAGAAATTCGAACTTCGGAATTCGGAGACTTTCAATCCCTAAGCTGTTACTGCTCAACGTCATACTAATAACCATAGAATAGCAATTATATTAATTATTATGCTAGTGTTTTACTAGCTTCTTTCCGCAACTCCTTCCATTTTGATCCCCTTTAAGGTCCAAGGTGGTAGAACCAGTGTAGTTTCACAGGGGAAGTACCAACGCCACACCTATTTCTAGCGTGAAACAGTTCTTGCGTTTCGACGGAAGTGTGTGGTTGCCGACACACTTTTATATGAGGCGACTATCTTAGTCTTTGGAGTAGCAACGCATCTGTTACTTCAGATAGAACTCATGTTCTATATGAAGTTGTTTACGTCATGTATGAAAATATCCGTGGGCGGTACTGTACATTGCAATGCATTAGGGAAAACGTAAACAATTATTGTTTTTGGAAACTCATACTAGAGATGAAGCTTTTCTAGTAATTTATAGTTGTAGTATGTTTACGAATCATGCAGGTACAAAGTTATGAGAACCTCTCCTTGGAAGCGGAGTTTCTCTTAGTTTGACGGGAATAGCCGAAGTTATTTATCATAGTGCAAATATACAAATACAGGCATATTCGTTTACCGCTGATAATATCTGATGTGCTAATCTAGGTCATAAACTGTGTCGTCCCTGTAGTTCCGAAATCAGAATAGGGCTAAAAACGGACGACATACAGGGGATACCGTATAGGGCTGCGGTATCCCCTGTCTGTCGTAAGAGGACCCCGGGATGGACGGAGGTATGTGTGGTCGCATACCGGTGGGCCCAGCCGCCCATCTGGGAGGAGCCCGATGGGGCAACGCGCTTACAGGATTCCGGTTGCGTTCCTTTTGAGATCCTGGAGTCCTCTTTATAGCGCCAAGGAAGGTTACCGGGGGTTTTAGTGCGGTAAAAATCCCATATAACCATGCGTCGCTCCCATAGCGTCGGGTATTTTTTTAAGGTTTGCCCCTCGAGAACAGAAAAAAGATGTCGTAAACTGTGTGGCATATTTCATCAAAACCTATTAGTATTCTAGCGTGAAAGAGTAACAAACATACATATACCCTCACATACTTTCGCATGTATTTAAAAAGTATTTGGTATTTTATTTTAGGTTGGTACTTTACAGGACAGCGGCAGTATCTTTAACTACTACACTTACTGCCATAAAACAGTGTAGTATTTTAGTTTGAAATCTGTTTGAAGCATACTTTTATTAAGGAAATTGAAGCAGCAAACGAGCATGCATTCCACCCGATCGTAAGTGGTCACCGTAGTGGGACCGCCCATGGACATCTGTAATCAACTTCATTTATAACATAGGTTCTATCTGAAGTCAATTACAGATGCGTTGCGACTCCCGAGGACTATGATGGTCACCTCATATAAAAGTATGCCGGTATTCTTCACACCCGAAACGCAAGAACTGCTTCACGCTAGAAATAGGTGTGGCGGTGGTACTTCCCCGGTCGAACTACACTGATTCTACCGCGTTGAAATTTTAAAGAATATACCCAATTTTAAGGAATATTCAGAAAATATTTTTATTGAGTTTATTTTACATTAAACTTCTTTTTGCATATAAAAAATATGTAACTTTGTGCCTCTATGTGTTTAAAAAAATATTAAAACCAGCGCTACCCTTTTTAGAATATTTTTTTTATATAAGACGAAATTATTAACATTACAGGAAAAGCTTAGAATATTGCAGTAATTGTAGTAACTTTCTTCAAGTATCTATTCATTCGTAGATGACTAGTTTTTACACGCGACTTTGTACTCGCAGATATAATATACACTAGTAATACCTATATCTTGAAAGAGATTCGATTGGAGATATCAAAAAATCTTTCTTAATCTTAAACATCATAAAATCAATAGAAATGTTGATTAGTCAGAAGTGATGATCCTTTTTCTTTTTTATGTTCTTAAATATCTACTAATATCATATTATTTTGTTGCTTATGAAACTTTGAGGTATTAGAAAAAAACATACCATAATAGTACTTTTATTAAATATAACTAAAATATACTGTTTGTAGTTATTTTAAATACTGAATTACATGGAATCATTTCTTTTGGAATTTTATGATCGTTGATATTTATTTAAAGGCTACGATGTGGGCAAAGCCGTTTTAATAGCGGGTAATATAATTATTGGCGATAACTATGTTTTGAGAATAAAACCTACTATAAGTTGCGAGCAGTGATAGTCTAATGGTTGAAACTTTCACTCTCGATCGGGAGGTCCGAGGTTTAAACCCAGGCACGCACCAATGATTTTTCTAAAATTATATGCGTATTAAAAATTAATTATTACTGCTTTTCGGTGAAGGAAAACATCGTGAGGAAACCTACACCTATACACCCGAGAGATCTTAAAAAAAAGTTCTCGGAGGTGTGTGAAGTCCACCAATTCGCACTTGGCCAGTGCGGTGGAGTATAGCCTAAAACTCTCTCTTTTTAAGAGAAGTCCCGTGCCCAGCAGTGGGGCAATAATGGGTTGACGAGAGATACGTGTGTTCTAGGTATATATGCGGAAAGGGAACTAACTTGTACCTTGATTCTGTGGCAAACTGTTCTAAGTTTGCTAAAGTTACTAACTCGCTCAATTACGTGGTCTTAAGCATGTCGCCACTCCCCTTTTTGAACTTTAAATGACTTCAAATGTTAGCGAAGTGAAATTTTGAAGAACGTTTACTGTAGGTAAAGTAATTGTAAAAATGTCTGTGTGTGGTGGCGGTGATAGCTTCCCGATCGTACTATAGTGTTCAGCATTTTTTTATCGAATGACAGTAATAGGGCTGTCTACTTTATGATCTTTTTATTAGAAACTTTAAAAAAAGCTTGTGGTGCATTTGAGTTAGTTACTTCAATACTACATTTAGACCTATTTGAAGAAAACCACAAAAAAATCGTTTAATTTCTTGACTTTCTATTTATTTCCAACTTTTTAGATGTCTCGAGAAAATTATATTGTATATAAAATTGTCTATCCATTGCCCTGATTAACTAGAATATCAGAAAATGAAAATGCAGAGAAAGTATCTGTAAAAATAAATTTTATTTTTTTGTTTATTTTGGAAAGTGGCATATTGTCGTAGTAATTTTTTCCCCAACTATCAGTGCAGAATTGTTGTAAAGGACATATAAAATTATCATACACCGATTATTTATTAATAAAAAAATATACTTAATATGATACGTACATATAAAACAATAGTAGTTGTAACTATAAAAGTTCTAGCGTGACCGTAGCAAATATTTTATTTAAAACATTTCAGCCAAAAATTCTTATTTTTTTTTAAATCGATCCTATGAATTCAAGAAATAAAAGATCAAAATACATACCTCAATAACCACCCTCTAAGCTACACAATACGCGCACCTTTCACACACCGGAAATACGCTAACACTTAGACAACGTAAACTTTTCCGCGCGAGACTTCACAGCTTCACGCGCCCCTACACGCGTCCTCTCTCGCGAACTGTCGCGGTCAACTGAGTTCCTGGCTCGCCTGTCTTCGTTTCATGAAATGAACTGAAAGCGACCACCAAAAAACAAAACGACGTAACCGACTCTATCCTCTAACCAAAAATAAAACGAATTCTCGCACACTAAATCACAATGTGGCGTCGCAAGGAAAATTGTTTTTAAAGTACTTCGCTGTTTGTTTGGGAGGGTCGCAGAGGCGGGAATGAGTATGTCGAAAAAAAATAAGCCAACCACGACTCGGTGAGTTAAAGCTTCATGGGCGGGTTTTCAGAATATCTTTAATTAAAACACCAACTTTTCTTAGTGTGTGATGAATTGAAAGTGAAAAAACGAGTACCCAAGCTTACTGAAAGCTTCAGAGCAAAGCTTAAGGAAAGCTCTGAGAAATTAATTAACATTGAGTTGATTCGACGCTGCGCTCTAAAATGCATATTACAGTAGGGAATAGGGAAATTATGGAGAACATGTTATGAAATTTGTTCCTCAAATCTCAGGCTCATTTTATGGTATAGTATTCATAGAACTTAATATACTATGAAATACAATAGTACGTATAACAAAATACCTTTACGTTAGTCTCATTTTTGACATAATTATATAATTAGATTATTCTGAAAATCTTATAGTGCTCAGATTTTTGTAAAGAAAAAAAATGTCAATAGTAATACTCATAGAAGTCAACTGTGGTGTGTTTATTAAAATTTCTTTTACTTTAAGTGCTATTACATATAAAAATATATAAAAATATAATTCATATTTCTGAAATATATTTTGAGACACCTTTTAAATCTTTATACGTAGTTCCTAAAACTTTAAATTACAATGATGCTATTAGAAGAAAGTTAAAATAACTTTATTAAAGTAGCTGAACCCCGCAGCTTCACCTGCGTTAAAATAAGTCGATGTATCGATTGTCCCACATAAATTTTCCCACAATAAAAAGGAGCCTATATGTTAATGCAGAGTGTCAGTTAACTCCCTACCAAAATTTATGAACATTGCTCCAGCCGTTTAGACGTGAAGAAGTAACAAACATACACACTCACACACTTGTTATGACATAAATACTGATTATGTTAATTCCTTAGCTCAGAGATTAGGTAGATTAGGTTTCTACTATGAATATATGCTTATGGTATTAAAACTTTTTCTCATATTGAGTTGTTTTTTTCACAAAAAACTAATTTTATAGAACCCTTTAAACTTTTTAAAGGTTTTCGAATATTCAGCACATTGTTCCAGTAAAGATTTTGAGCCACAACTAACAATGGTACTTAATATATTTATACTATATATTTTGATATGTTACATTGAATTTATTTAATTATATTTAAAAGTCTTTTTTATTAAAAATGTTTTTGTCAGACTTTTTCTCTAAGTCTTTCAATACCATCGCCATCACTCTATCATCGTCAACCCATTCTAGCACTATTTGATACCAGTCTCTCAAAATGGATGAAAAATATAGCTTACCAAGATAGTCTGATGCTCGATTGAACCTGTACATTATTCACAGCACCGTAAGTGTAACTTAAGTCGGTTGAAATCGTTACTGGTAGCATAGTAAAGGAGGGGTCCAAAATAAAGAGTCTCTGACCATCAACCAAAAAACAGGAAAGGTTAAAGGTTTTGAAGTTTAAGCTTAACGAATCTAATTGGGCCTACTTATGCAAAACAGAATCGTCACACACAAGGCACAATACTCAACGCAACACAACGCACACAACGACTGTTTTGCGAAAAAGACATTTTTTTCAAATATTTGTACACTGTATAATTTTTGGTTATTTTTAATAAAATCTATTACATATTGTACGATATAATTTGTTCTGTGTACACATATGATATTATTGAAAATCGTCACATTTTAAATAAAAATATGAGGAAAATTCGTTGGTTCCATAAGTATTTTGGTTCCATAGTTTGCATAAGTAGGTCCAATTAATCCAATTAAATTCGTTAAGTTTAATTCATCAAAACCTTTTTTGTTTCTAACTATGTGTGCTTATGTGCCAGCAACCCACCGGTAAGTTTTGTCCAAAAGAATTTCGAATTTACGAAGTTTCGAAAGTTTAATATTAATATTAATTAGATATAACACATTTAATGATCAGCAGTGTCAGTCGAACTACTAGGAAATATACTGCACACTATAGATTTTATTGGGTTCAGTACAATCAGATATGAGGTTCATGTTATGAAGTGCAATACGTCTGTCTTAATGCTGGGGGCTACCAACGCATCTACGCATTAATTCAGATAGAATCCCTGTTCTATGAAGTTGCTTATAGGCAAATATATATTTATGGGCAAAAATACTTATAAAAGCTTGTAAAAAAAACTATTCATGTTATGCATTTTTATACATATATTTTTTTTTAAGTTAATCTATTGATATATTTAATTTCAGACACCTACACTAAAAGTAACAAGACATATTATGATACTTTTATATGGCATTTGGCGGCATGATTATCATACTAATATTATAAAGGCGAAAGTTTGTGAGTGTGTATGTTTGTTACTTCTTCACGTCTAAACGGCTAGAGCGATTTTCATAAAATTTGGCAGGGAGTTAGCTGATACTCTGGATTAACATATAGGCTATTTTTTACTGTGGGAGAATATCTTATTCCCACGGGACAATAGATACATCGATGTTTCAAAGGAGCGAAGCTGCGGGATTCAGCTAGTCATATCATACAGTTATGATATGATAATCATGCCGTCAAGAGAAATACTGAAAGTTTCTATGCCAATTCTCAACAATTATTTTGAGAATTTAAATACTTTCAATGTATCCCACAAGTGGGCATAGCGATGTCAATGCCTGTTTACGTAGGTCATAAATTCAGTAAACGATACACGAATAAGCGCTTTTATTTCAATTGCTTTGAACTTTTATCTGAAATCAATCCACTAAATCACATTTCCGTGGTATCATGAAATCTCTATTTATCTCTTTCTCCAGAAGGCGGGGCTTATCTCTGCGCATGCGTGGCCACAATCTTAAGAATAAGAGGCAAATTTTTTTTGGTCTCGAAGGATAATATATGAGTTGTATACAATGGAACATAGTCAGTATATACGGGACTCAATTTAAAAGTCTCTTCAGACGTCTCTGCTGACGTAATTCGATTTGGCTGGTGATGTACAGTCTACGTCCATTGATTTATATCAAGTTGACAGTTTAGTTGACAGTAAGTAAAAATATAAGTCTAGAGTAAAAGTATTTTATTATTTCTAACACCTATTTTTGACGTGAAGCTGTTGATACGCGTTATATCTTTAGAGGTTATAATTGGTGCTAAGATCAATAGACGAGACGACCGGTTTCAATGTAACTGTTTATTTTACGAAGAAGGAAATACTTTATTTTATTTTGTGAATGCTAAATTTGCTTCTCATATACCTATTCCGATCTCAGGGCTGCTGGAAGAAATTTCTTTTTAGAATAAGTAGCCCTTTGCACTAAGTATTGTTATAATTGTATGATTTCTGTTATGTCTCTGTGTACAAAAAAACTTATAAATAAAAATAAATAAATAATAACCTGATACCCTAAACGGATCGTATGACACAGTTAAAAAACATAACTGAAATGAAATAAAATGTCTTTATTTTGCATAGGCCTACGGAGGCACTTACAAATTGTCAGTTACATATTTTTTTACACTACCACACATAACTAAAATGAAATGAAATATTTTTATTTTGCATAGGCCTACAGAGGCACTTACAAATTGTCAGTTACATATATTTTTTTACACTATTACCCGAGAGGCACTTACAAATTGTCAGTTACATTTTTTTTTTACACTACCACCGGATCGGAACACGACCTCAACTGAGAAGATCCGGCAAGAAACTCAGTGGGTTTGTCTTTTTTCTTTGTATATCTTTTTTTATTGCCATATTGTTTTTACATTGGTTATAAAAGTTAGCTCCAGTACTGTCACAGATAAACTAACATACTGATATACTTGATAAACTGTCTATTAGTCACATTAGTCACATTAGTCACGCCACAACAATACGTTCCGTTAGTAAGACGTACATGTGCTGTGTTAAATATGACTCGTCCATCTAAGTCCTAAGAAGTTGCAACGCAACTGTAATTGAATTGTGTACCTCTGTTCCATGTAGAGCTTCTTGTAGTGTAGATTGACGGTAGTAACAACTAACCATCAGGTGGACTGCATGATCTGATGATAGTTATTGATTGATTAGTTTGATAGAAAAAAAACAACAAAATGTTAATGTAAAGATAAACACTAAGAACTGATTTATAAGTTCCTTTATTGTATTATACTTATCTCGTCAACCCATTATTGTCTCACTGCTGGGCACGGTCAGATTGAAAGACTTTTAGGCCATAGTCCACCGCGCTGGCCAAGTGCGAATTGATGGACTTCACAGACCTCCGAGAATTTTTCTTTTTTTAAGAATTCTCGGGTGTGCAGGTTTCCTTACAATGTTTTCCTATACCGAAAAGGAGTTATAATCAATCTAATACGCACATAGGAGGTGTGCTCCGAGAACTTTTTTTTAAGAACTCTCGGGTGTGTAGGTTTCTTCACGATATTTTTCTTCACCGAAAAGCAGTGATAAATAATTTCTAATACGCACATAATTTTAGAATAATCAGTGGTGCGTCGTGCGTGCCTGGATTTGAACTTCGAAACTCCCGATCGAGAGAGCAAGTTTCAACCAAAAGGCTATCACTGCTCTTTTCTGTTTTTTTTATAGACACAAATAAAATCGGTCCACTAACGGCGGAGTAATTTTTGTACATAAATAAAAAAATATAAACCGGCCGGTTATGAAGTCGGTTAAAAATGTCACAAGGAAAAATAAATTGCGGTTATTTAATATTTTTATTATATCTTTAAAATAATCACAAATGTAATTTATAAGCGAATTTCATTTAATTATAATAATAACGTTTATTTCAGACGTTGTTACATCCATATATTATTAGTACATTAGTAACAATTGTGCTTAAATTCTATTTTAGTATTATAAGTAATTATTTTAGACCTACGGCTGTCTCCCAGTGCCTCTGGATGGGGCAGTCCGGTCTAGCAGCCATCGTCTTTAGAATGCTGTCGGGGTTATTACGTAAGCGGTGTAGCACAGACGCCGCCTTCTTACGCAGTATTGCGTGAAACCCGTCAGTTCGCGCACTTACAAACATGTTAGAGGCGCTACACCGCCACGGCAGCCCCAGCAGCATCCTAAAGACGTTATATTGGACGCGCAAGGCGTTGTAAGCCCGGCGCGAATAAGTCACCCACAGTCCACCGATGTAGAAGGATTGACAGAATGCCTTAAAAAGAGCTACTTTCACTTCTGCTGTGCACTGAGCGAATCTACGGACAAGCATATTTAATAATAATAATAAAAAATTATCCATCAGAAACTAGCAGAGAAATATAATCTATTAACACAACCCACCAAACCCTATTACGATTACAATCCTGAAATAGTCTTAGAGAACAAGAAATACAAATTGCACTATGATAGAGCCATACTTACTGACAAAACGATACATTTCAATAGACCAGATATAACTATTTTAGATAAGGATAACAAAATTGGTTATTTAATAGATATTGCAGTACCCAATTCGCATAATATACAAAGTACAATAGCAGAAAAACTTTCTAAGTATACAGAACTTAGAGATGAAATAACCAGAATGTGGCAACTGAGAAAAGCTATAGTTGTTCCGATAGTAGTCTCTACAACTGGTATAATACCAACTAACCTAAAAATTTCCTTGAAGACACTCGACCTACCGTTACATATCATAAGTAATTTACAAAAGGCCGTTATTTTGAACACCTGTAGAATAGTAAGGAAATTTTTGCAAATAGATAAGGATTCCACTGACAAATAATATATTTTCTACTTTATTATTCACTTGGCTTTGGCTCGTGAATGTTAACAATTACCGGATATTATGGATCCGAGCTTTTAGAAGAACATCAAAATAATAATAATAATGCTTTATTTCGGACAAGATCCATATATTGTTAGTAAAATACTTATTTCCTATGTTAGTAATAAAATTAAATTAAATTCCGAAACATTAACTCTTAAACTTAACTTATCCTCTGTAAAACATGTGGCATGCATTCCAGTGCCTTATCATCGGGCAGTTCACGTGGTCTAACATTGTGTTCAGGAGACCGTTGGTCCTGTCTTGTACCCTCCGCATCACTGAGGCTACACGTTTCCGTATTATAGCTTGAAAACTATCTACTCGAGCCTCAGTAAACATACCGGATGCACTGCAGAAGCATGGTAGACCCAACAGCATCCTAAACCCGTTGTCATACTGAACCCGTAGGGCATTGAGGGATCTGCGTGTACATTTGGCCCATAGGCTGCAAGTGTTTGTATGTATGTTTTAATATAATTTAAGACTCATTGTAAAAAATAATGATACGAAAACATGATTGATTTTGTGGTAATGTAACGACGTAACGCGGATGTTTTTCTCGTGGGTAAGTGATAAGTCTATTTTTATAACATACCACATATCAATACCATATATTCACACGACTCTATTTTTTATCTACATTGCACACTGCACTTCCAGTTCGACTCATACCACATATCAATACCATATATCCACACTACTTTATTTTTTATCAACATTGCACACTTCCTCAACTCATATAAATCGATAAAATTGAATTTCTAATGTACCTACCAAAAGTATTTTTTTTTATATGAATGAAGTAGCAAACGAGCATGCAGCCCGCTTCCGGCGATGCATTGGCGACTCCTCTGGTGTTGCAAATGTTCATAGGCGACGGTGACTGCTTTCCATCAGGTGGCCCGTCAGCCTTATCGTTAGGTCTTACTATAAAAAAAAAAAAACACCTGATGGTAAGTGGTCACTGCCGCTCATGGACATCTGTAATCAACTTCATACAGAACATGGGTTCTATCTGAAGTCAATCACAGATGTGTCGCAACTCCCTAGGACTATGATGTTTGCCTCATATAAAAGTGTGCCGGCAACCACATCCTTCTATAGTAACGCAAGAACTGCTTCACGCTAGAAATAGGTGTAGCGGTAGTACTTCCCCGGTCAAACTACACTGGTTCTACCACCTTCAACTTTGTAATATTGGATCGAGTTGATAAACCAACAATTAAACATAATGACATTCTTTGTTCTACATAAAGTTGCTTATAGATGTCTATAAGAAGCAGCGATCATCAGGTGAACTGCACGCTCGTTTGCTGCTTAAATCTGATAAAAACATCTCACTGGGTTAGCGCAGTGGACTATGCCTTATCTTTGTGGTGTGGAGCTAAGCCATACATTATAAGTTAGTATTAGATTAGTATAAAGACAGTTATAATAAAGACATCAATCCATCAACACGCCTCTCAATTACATCCGAGCCTGCGACAACACTACATGGCGACCCTGCCAGGATTGGTGCGCGTGTGGCGCTGCCACGTTGCACGCGCACCGGGAGGCGTTGGAAAAGAAGAATACATAGAAAATTTTAAAAACATCTGTCCGCATCGGGAGGTGTCGAGAAATAAAGTAGACTAATTAGGAAATATATGTCTAGAAGACAACACGGATATGGAAATAAAATGAAAGTACCTAAAGAAGATTAGAAAATTAGAGAGAAAAAGAACACTCCACTAATCGAAGAAAATTATCTGCATAGAAAATGTTTGTATGAAGACATTAACGATACAACATCATCAGTTAACGAAATCCAGAAAAATCCAGAAGTAAGAACCATCGGTCAGCCTGACAACGGTACGTTTTGAAAATTTGATCTACACCAACTTCAAGGTGGATTTTAACTTTTTTCTTGGTTTATTTTTTAGTAAAAAATCAAATTCAAAAATTTGTTTTTTCCAAATACCCCAGGAGGTATGGTGTGCAGCTAAGCCATACATTATAAGTTAGTATTAGATTAGTATTAAGACAGTTATATTAACGACATCAATCCATCAACACGCCTCTCAATTACATCCGAGCCTGCGACAACACTACATCTTCTTCTCACTCATCAACGGGATAGTAATATGAAGATGATGACAGATATCAAACAGATGATCATCAATTTTAAAGGTGAAGGTTGAAACTATGGTTCAACCAGAGTGGTCTCACCGCCACAGCTTACCGTAAAGCAGTGTCAATGGAAGTACGTGGTTGTCGGCAGTTGCAACGCATTTATAATTGACTTCAGATTGAACCCTTGTTCCATATGATCGGTTTGCACGCTCGCTTTTGCCACGGACGTGCAAGTTGTTGAATTGGCTTCCTCCTGAGGTAATCCCGGAGCGCTATGATATGGGTTCTTCAAGAAAGGTGCGAAAAGAGCTCTCCTTCAAAGCCGGCGATGCATTGGCGACTCCTATGGTGTTGCGAATGTCTCAGTCATCAGGTAGCCCGTCTGCCGTGAAGTATAAAATATACATATATATATGAAATTGCATGCAAATATTCATGGGCGGCAATAACTACTTACTATCAGGTGGGCATGCTCGTTAGTCACTTCAATTTCATAAAAAAAAAAAACAGATTAACTACATTTTTGTATTGAATTCAAGTGGAAAAATTTATGGACTTTAATAAAAAGTGAAAAGCACTAAAAATAAATTCAAGGCTAACTTGTTAGTGCTGTGACTAGACAAATTCTACTTAACTAGAATCTAAACTTTATCAAATTTATTGAAGGTTGTAAAACTCCACATGGACCTTTATGGATAAAACTGTATGTGAAATTTGGCTACATTTTTACATTACAGAAATATTTTATAAATAATACGAATAATACGAATTATTTATTTGTTTAATATGTAAAATATATGTAAAATGTATAAATAAGTCTTCAGGAGTAGCAATGTACATTTGATGGACTTCAGATAAAATCTATTATCTATATGAAGTTGCTTACAGATGTCTGTGTATGGCAATGAACACTTATCATCAAGTGGGCTGCATACTCGTTTGCAACTTCAATGTGCGTTTAGGTTAAACCTTGCAACATGAATTTAACCCACTTCTCAATGTCCGATTGAGCTGAAATTTGTAGATAAAATGTTTTGATTTTCGTTTTATTTTAAATTTCATGTACATTTGTTTCACTTCTAGCTTAATGTATTATAATATTCCTAGTTTTAGTTGGACCTGGCGATTGACACAATTTGTGACTTCCAGATATATTTATTACTTTTGTTTTTTCTTTTTTATTTGTAGCTTAACGTACAGATCTCTCCATAAATTCAACATTTTTCCATTTATGAATGGGTCTACCAGTAATAATATAAACCTTAAGAAGACACACAAAATTGAATAAAAGCTGCAATTCTCAGTGCATTTCGCCAAACATGCAAGTCCTCATCGTCTAGTTCGGTCACGGAGCGCCCGCTCCACTCGCCCATTTGACGCGAGGTGGCGCTGTCAATTTGTACACCTTGCACGCTTTGGCGCCCAACGTGGGACCAAGTGAACAGTTTTCTCGGTACCTACGAGGCTGTAGTTAAAATGTTTTAGATTTTCGTTTTATCTTTATTTATTTATTTATTTTATTTATTTACACACCAACAGCACTACACACAGATCATGACATAAATACAATACAGTTAGTTTACATGCATGTATGCGTGCCAATTACAGGCGTGAACAACATTCCTTGCAGACAATCGTTACAATATTATCTCAAAGCAAAACAATTTAATTTAAAAGAGATAACAAATTAATACATACAACAATTCTTCATAAGTGGATATTAATTATATAGTTCCTGGTTTATTTATTTTTAATTTTTTTTTATTGTATCGTGATAAATATCTATTTCTGTTATAATTATTTTAAATATCATGTACATTTGTTTCACTTCTAGCTTAATGTACTATTATATTCCTAGTTATAGTTGACCCTGATGATTGACACAATTTGTGACCTCCAGATATATTTATTAATTTTGTTTTTTCTTTTTTATTTGTAGCTTAAGGTACTGAACTCTCCATAAATTATAATTCAGCATTTTTCCATTCATGAATGGGTCTACCATTAATGATATAAACCTTAAGAAGACATACAAAATTGAATAAAGCAGCAATTCTCAGTGCATTTCGCCAAACATGCAAGTCCTCATCGTCTAGTTCGGTCACGGAGCGCCCGCTCTACTCACCCATTTGACGCGAGGTGGCGCTGTCAATTTGTACACTTTGCACGCTTTGGCGCCCAACGTGGGACCGAGCGGATGCAGTTTTCTCGGTACCTACGGGGTTGTTGTTAAAATGTTTTAGATTTTCCTTTTATTTTAAATTGCATGCACATTTTTTTTCATTTGTAGCTTATTTTACTATTATATTCCTAGTTATAGTTGGACCTGGCGATTGCCACAATTTATGACTTCCAGATATATTTATTACTTTTGTTTTTTTCTTTTTTATTTGTAGCTTAAGGTACTGATCTATCTAAATATCTCTGCATAAATTATAATTGAATATTTTTTCATTCATGAATGAGTCTACCAGTAATGATATAAACCTTAAGAAGACACACAAAATTGAATAAAAGCAGCAATTCTCAGTGCATTTCGCCAAACATGCAAGTCCTCATCGTCTAGTTCGGTCACGGAGCGCCCGCTCCACTCGCCCATTTGACGCGAGGTGGCGCTGTCAATTTGTACACCTTGCACGCTTTGGCGCCCAGAGTTGCAGCTAAAAATGTTTTAAATTTTCGTTTTATTTAAAGTTTCATGTACATTTTTTTCATTTCTAGCTTAATGTACTATTATATTCCTACTTATAGTTGGACCTGGCGATTGACACAATTTGTGACTTCCAGATACATATTTTGCTTTTATTTTTCTTTTTTATTTGTAGCTTATGATACTAGTCTATCCAAGCATCTCTCCATAAATTATAATTCAATATTTTTCCATTCATGAATGGGTTCAGCAGTAATAACTTAAGCCTTAAGAAGACACATAAAATTGAATAAAAGCAGAAATTCCCAGTGCATTTCGCCAAACATGCAAGTCCTCATCGTCTAGTTCAGTCACGGAGAGCCCGCTCCACTCGCCCATTTGACGCGAGGTGGCGCTGTCAATTTGTACACCTTGCACGCTTTGGCGCCTAACGTGGGACCGAGCGGATAAAGTTTTCTCGGTACCAACGGAGTTGCAGATAAAATATTTTAGATTTTCGTTTATTTTTAAATTTCATGTACATTTGGTTCATTTCTAGCTTAATTTACTATTATATTTCTAGTTATAGTTGGACCTGGCCATTGACACAATTTATGACTTCCAGATTCATTTATTACTTTGGTTTTTTTCTTTTTCTTATTTTTTGTAGCTTATTTATTTGTAAGGTACTGATCTAACCAAGTATCTCTCCATAAATTATAAATCAATATTTTTCCATTCATGAATGGGTCTACCAGTAATGGCATAAACCTTAAGAAGACGCACAAAATTGAATAAAAGCTGCAATTCTCAATGCATTTCGCCAAACATGCACGTCCTCATCGTCTAGTTCGGTCACGGAGCGCCCGCTCCACTCGCCCATTTGACGCGAGGTGGCGCTGTCAATGTGTACACCTTGCACGCTTTGGCGCCCAACGTGGGACCGAGTGGATAAAGTTTTCTCGGTACCTACAGAGTTGCAGCTTAAAATGTTTTAGATTTTCATTTTATTTCATGTACATTTGGTTCATTTCTAGCTTAATTTACTATTATATTTCTAGTTATAGTTGGACCTGGCGATTGACACAATTTATGACTTCCAGATACATTTATTACTTTGGTTTTTTTCTTTTTCTTATTTTTTGTAGCTTATTTATTTGTAAGATACTGATCTAACCAAGTATCTCTCCATAAATTATAAATCAATATTTTTCCATTCATGAATGGGTCTACCAGTAATGGCATAAACCTTAAGAAGACGTAGAAAATTGAATAAAAGCTGCAACTTTCAGTGCATTTCGCCAAACATGCACGTCCTCATCGTCTAGTTCGGTCACGGAGCGCCCGCTCCACTCGCCCATTTGACGCGAGGTGGCGCTGTCAATTTGTTCACCTTGCACTCTTTGGCGCCCAACGTAGGACCGAGCGGATAAAGTTTTCTCGGTACCTACAGAGTTGCAGCTTAAAATGTTTTAGGTTTTTGTTTTATTGCATGCGTTCTTAAGCAGAGTAATGTTCTTAAATAAGTGGTATTTATTTTAATTTTAAAACTGAAATTTCTAAGTATTTTTAGACTTGAGTGTTTTTAACGCACATAGAGACCTGTAGGTGTACTAGGTTCTTACCCAGCATAAAAGTAGGAATTAATTATTTAAAATGTCTATAAAGCATCCCAGTTGGATATACCTTAGCTCAGCTGATTACTCAGAATTCCTTTAATTTGGCTCAGGCAATGGTAACTACATACCATTAAGTAGACCACAGATTCCTTCAACTTTTTTGTACACAATACATGTGTTCGAAATTCATATTATAAGATGGTGCTGATAATTATTTGACTATTTTAGGGAGGCTAACACACAAAAAATGTTTCACGTTGATAACCATTGTTGACAGTCAATTGTCATCATGAGTCCTCAGCAATTTCTAACTACGGTACACCTGTCGTCAGCGACTATTACCACCTGTCATTAGTGACCTTGGTTACTCTATTGATTCTATCATTCGTGTATTACTTCCCTACAACGACGTTGTAAAAAATTGCTTCACTCTCCGTAAAAAATATGAACGATTTAATATTACTGCTTTATCCACCAAGTTTAAAAAAAAATAATATACGCTTTCTACGCTCATAGCCCTACACCAGGATTTTTTCCTGTGTCGTGGGTACCATGGACACACACAAGACGAATACACAAACACCCAGACCCAGAACATAAATCCTAATTCTTCATTCAGATACCTGTGGCCGGGAATTGAACCCGGGACCCATTGCGCGTTCCGCTCCGCCACGCGGGTCTCATATAATTAACATAAGAGTGCATTAAGCCTCATTATTTTAACAATTAAATCACTATTTTAATACTACCGGTTGATCGTATTAAATTTTAAAGCTTTTCCCATTTCCAATTCTGATTTCACTTAACTATTCGAAATCCTTTGGGGGCATTGGAGCTAGAGTTTTATCTCTGCAGTTCCCGGCCTCTAGACGGGATGAACACATCAAACGGGTTCGAAGCTTTAATCGCCGGGAAACCGCCGCTCCCGAGGGAGACGGGTGTGCCTTTGATATTCAAACGGTTGCGGTTCTTACAAATACTGGAAATATGAATTGTAGTTCAATTGTGTTGTGAAAACAGAGTTCAATTGTAGTTCGCAAAAACTTGTTTTCGTTTAAAAACGCTAAGCATTTTCATTTGAAATTCAAACGATAATAATTTATAAATACCTACCTACCCATCATATTCATAAATAATAACGAAATTAATTACAGATAAAAATTAAATTAAAATTTAGTAGATATGACATTTTTTAAATACAATTTTGCGAGTATTAAATATTGTATGTATTTAATTAAAATAACAATGTAACTGACCACCAATTCGCACTTGGCCAGCGCGGTGGACTATGGCCTAAAACTCTCTCATTCTGAGAGAAGACCCGTGCCCAGCAGTGGGAATGGGTTGACGAGAGAGAACAATGTAACTGAGCCAATTTTTAAATCACAACTACAAAATTCATGTTTGTTTTCACATATCCTTTCAGCAACGTGTGATATTTTAGCTTTCTCATGATGGAACTATGACGAATATAAAATAATTGGAACACATCGTCAGGCTCAGTTTCGTCCAACTGAATTGACAAACATCGGGAAAGTGGAGGACACAATGCAGGCAGCGATATAAGTTTGAAAATTCTTATAAGTATATTTCGTTGTATATGTATTTGCTAGGAAGGTGACAGTAGCAGAGTAAAAACCAAAACTAAATACGTTTTTTTTTTATCATACACCGCAAATTAAAAACATAACAATAATTTGATAAATTTTTAAATATTTTCATGGCAGGAGAAGGTTCGGTTAAGGTAATCCAGCCGTCACACTCAGGAGTTAGCAAAGTATCTGTGATTGACTACAGAAAGCCCCCTTGTTCTGTATGAAGTTTTTTACAAGTGTCCTTGTGCGGCATTGATCACTTACAACTAGGTGGACTGCATACTTGTATGCTCATTCAATCGGATAACAAATCACTTATTATATAAAAAAAATGTACTAGTCATGCATAACTTACAAATAAAAAAAAATTAACATTTTTAAAGGCACTAAAAATGTTACTGCATCAATCAATATAAACAATTAGTAACTGTTACGGTCTGTGAGTAAAATGTAATAAGTGCAACGCAATATTTCTATAACAATTACTATAAGATACATTTCATTTTCTATAACATACCTTGATTTTAAAGACTCAAAAACACAAGGTGGGGCACGAAACGCTCGCAGCGATACAACTTTGAAAAATACCCGCCAGTTTGTCTCACTGTAACTTGATTGACTGCGAAAAACGATGAATCTAGAATGGGTGAAATGGGTGGAAATAAAATTTAAGTACAATAAAAATAATGTTATGCTATATTACATCATACTGCACGCTGTTTTGTAAGACAATTATCGTTTAGTAAACGATAACATACATACACATAGCGCACTTTGAGCATTGTTCACAGTACAGTTCATATGAATGTTACGTCGCAAAAACTTTCATTAAACTGTACATTGAGCATTGCAATGTCTGAATTTTGAATCCCGTACATTTTATTAACATTACAAAACAATTGAAAATACAGCTAATTCGTCAGGCTAAGTTTCGTCTAATTAAATAAACGAACTCCGGCAAGGTGGAGCACGCGACGCCCGCAGCGACACAACTTTGAAAAATTCGCGCTTGTTTGTCTTACTGTTACTCGATTAGCTGCGAAAAGTAATGATACTGTAGTCAAAACAAGGGAACATAAAAACCTCTCGTCAACCCATTATTGTCCCACTGCTGGGCACGAGTCTTCTCTCAGAATGAAAGAGTTTAGGCCATAGTCCACCGCGCTGGCCAAGTGCGAATTGGTGGACGTATCACTCACATAAAAACCTAACACACACTAATTACCGCATTTTAAATTATTGAAAATAAAAATGTGTTAAATTAAATAACTATGGTCTAAGACACTTTTTTACATTTTTTATTATTGATGTAACTGTTACAAACAAAAGCTGAAGGTGTAACGCAATATTTGTATAACACTTCCTATATCATTATTAAAGACATAAATTCACAACTAATTCGTCAGTCTAAGTTTCGTGTAATTGAATGAACGAACTCCGGCAAGTAACATAAAATCGTTCTTAATCTGTCAGTGCATTGCAATGTTTGAATTTCAAATCCCGTACATTTTATTACGAAAACAATTAGAAATAAAGCTAATTCGTCAGGCTAAGTTTCGTCTAATTAAATGAAAGAACTCCAGCAAGGTGGAACACGCGACGCCCGCAGCGACACAACTTTGAAAAATTCTCGCTAGTTTGTCTCACTGTAACTCGATTGGCTGAGAAAATACTGACGATACTGAACTTGAAATGAGTGAACGTACTAAGTACCGAATTTTAATTTTGTTAAAATCAAAAATTCATTATCAAAGTAACAATAGTTTAAAACCCATTTTTAATAATTTATTAAAATATTATAGATGAAACTTTTACAATCTACATGTAAAAGCTGTAAGTGCAACGCAATATTGCTATAACAATTCCTATATCTTTTAAAGACACAAAAACACAGCTAATTTGTCAATCTAAGTTTCGTCTAATTGAATGAAGGAACACCGGTAACGTATATAAAATAATAACATAAAATTGTTCTTCAAGCTGTGAGTGCATTGCAATGTTTGAATTTCGAATGCCATACATTTTATTAACATTACGAAAACAATTGGAAACACAGCTAATTTGTCAGGCTAAGTTTCGTCTAATTGAATGAACGAACTCCAGCAAGGTGGGGCACGCGACGCCCGCAGCGACACAACTTTGAAAAATTCTCGCTAGTTTGTCTCACTGTAACTCGATTGGCTGAGAAAATACAACTCCGGAGTTTGGGATTTACTTCGGGGAAACTAAAAATAGATCCTGTTTGTATTTTTTTGTTAATAATTTTGGTAAACAGCGTAACAGTGGTTTTTAGGAATTCTCGTCAACCCATTATTGTCCCACTGCTGGGCACGGGTCTTCTCTCAGAATGAGAGAGTTTAGGTCATAGCCCACCGTGCTGGCCAACTGCGAATTGGTGGACATCACACACCTCCGAGAATTTTTTTTGAAAGATTTCTCGGGTGTGTAAGTTTCCTCACGATGTTTCCCTTCACCGAAAATCACTAATAATTAATTTCTAATACGTACATAAATTAGTGGCGCGTGCCTGGGTTTCAACCTCGGACCTCCCGATTTAGAGGGCAAGTTTCAACCATTAGGCTATCACTGCTTTTTTTATAGTATGTAGTGATGTCGAAATACGGCGTTGGCCACTTCATAAGGTGGCCTGCGTTGTTTTTCACCATAAAAATAAAAACTCTACTTCTCTCGTCAACCCATTATTGACCCACTGCTGGGCACAGGTGAAGACCAGAATGAGAAGTTTGAATGAGAGAGTTTTAGGCCACAGTCCACCGCGCTGTCCAAGTGCGAATTGTTGGACTTCACACACCTCCGAGAACTTTTTTTCTAAAGAACTCTCAGTTGTGTAGGTTTCCTCACGATGTTTTCATTCACCGAAAACTCTACTTACGTATTAACACATGATCATACAGCTCTGATAAAAATTGAATACCAAATAACCTATCTTATTTTATCATAGAAAAACCTAATTTGAGTGAAAAGGAAAACTTTTAGCTAATTGAATTGGATAAACTTTGCGGAGAGGTGGACTTTCGACGTCCTCGGGCGTCGCGACGGTGACTGAAAAATTCCCGCAGTTTCCCGCGGAGTTTGTTTTATTCCGTGAAACTAAAAAAACTACGCTACGAAGTTAGGAATAAGTTTGGAAATATTACTCTGTCTTGTCTGGATAAAAACAATAAGTCGGAATGATGTTTTGTTTCGGAAAAAATTGAGCTAGCGCGTTTGTTGAGTAAAGTAGGGTCAGAGACTGAATGATTTCCTTAGAGCATTGACTTTCTTTTTTTCTTATCTGAGCAAACGAGCATGCAGTCCACCTACTGTTAAGTGGTCAGTGCCCCTCATGGACATGAGTAAACAACTACATACAAAACATGGGTTCCATCTGAAGTCAATCACAGATGCGTTGCTACTCCTGAGGACTATGACGGTCGCCTCATTTACAGGTGTGCCGGCAACCACACCCTTCCATCAAAACGCAAGAAATGTTTCACCCTTCAAATAGGTGTGGTGGTGGTATTTCTCCGGTCGAACTACACTGGTTCTACCACCTTGAAAATTGAATTTCGTTAAAGTAAATGTATATATACCACGTATTTTCTATGTTACATACATATGGTTTTAAAATGTCTGTCCCTATCTTTTTATTGCTAAGAAACAAAATCGAGGACCGGTAAATAGATTGTCACGGGACTTCTACACAAAGACAGCAAGACAAGAGAATAGGACTCAAATACATTATTGTCGCCTAAATTTCTTAAGGTTCAATGTGAAAAACCGAAAAAGTAACTTATTAAATCAAAAAACACGCTACCTCCTCATTTGCAAATTCCACAACGTCCTCAATAAATTTGCAAACATGATAATCCTAAAAGCAGTCAAATTCGCCAAATCTTTTGACGGAAGGTAAATAACAACTAGAAAATGCGCCATTAACTCCGACTCCAAGAAACAAGGCATTCTAAATCGTACCGTATTCTTAAGTAACAAGTGACGTTTTTGAGACTCAGCGTTTTCGAAAAACAATTTTTTCTTCCCTTTAATTTGATCAGCAGCCACGGCATTAGCGTCCCAAGGCAAATCTGCTTAACATTCCCCGTAAACAAACAGAGTTCGATGTTTTCCCCGATGATAAGTCAAAAACGCGACTGTATAAACTGTATTTATACGATCTTTTAATCTCAATTTTTGAAACGGGGATACAAGGTGTTTTTCTCGGCTAGTACAGGCTACCGAACGCTAGACGAACGAAGGTTACCGACATAGCTCTCAAAATCAGCAAGCTGAAGTGGCAGTGGACCGGCCATATCGCTCGAAGGACCGATAACCGATGGGTAAGAAAGGTCCTCGAGTGGCGACCACGTTTAGGCAAAAGGAGTACAGGTCGCCCCCCTACCAGGTGGACCGATGACCTGAAGAAGACAGCGAGAAACCGTTGGATTCAGAGGGCACAGGACCGGTTGGAGTGGCGCCATTTAGGGGAGGCCTATGTCCAGCAGTGGACATCAAAGGGCTGATGGATGGATGGATGGATTGATGACAGGCTACCGGCCAGTGGCCGGCTAGAGGCCGTGACCAGAATACACGCACGCTTTCAACTAGAATTTTCTCCTGTATCGTGGGTACCATGGATACACACAAGACAAATACACAAACACCCAGACACAAAACATGAATCTATACTCATCATCACCTGTCTGGCTGGGAATCGAACTCGAGACCCATTGAGCGTCCGACCAGTATGGTAAACGGTCAGCCACGCGGGTCGTCAAATAGGGCTACGGTTATATTGGCCGAACCAACAGATTTCTGAATGGTTAATATAGAATTATGTTCCGGGTCTTGGTGTATTCTTTTTATACATTTATGGCACCCAAAGCACAGGAGGAAACCAAGTGTGTTGTGTGTGGCAAACGTTTTTAATTGAGCCTTATAAGGATGAAATATTAGAAAAAACATTTCTTTGTGAGTTCTACACTTTATAAACCTATGTACCAAATTCAAGACTTGTAGCTCTAGTAGATAAATAATATAGCTTACTCTCTTGCTCTATATTTTAATATACTGATTTATGTAGGTACATAAAAATCTCGAAATCGTAAATATACGTTCATAACCGGTTTATATTTACTATTTTCATTACCTATTGTTAATTATTGATTTCACACGCATATCTTTAAAAATGACTTACGGCAAATATGTATCCGTTAAAGTATTTAGGTGTTAAAGTATGTGTGCATATTTCACCCTTGTCCATTATCACTGGCAGCCGAAACGAAAGTTTTCTTCTTAAATTAAAATACCCAAACACCAAAGGCAACCAGGCGAGCAAATTCCAAATTCAAATCAGTTCGTGAGCGGAGTGCGAAGCGAGCGGACGTGTCTTGACAACCATTTATTCCGTTACGAGTCTATTTCAAATGCTAAATATATTGTCGAAAACGGGAATATTGAGGCGAAAGGTTTGCATAATTCGGGGTTGAGGGGAATTCCAAACAGCTTTGTTTGTTCGTGTTATTTGATTACGTCTGATGTAGATTAGTTCATTATCTTGTAATTATAATGTCGTTTGAAATAACAATGCAAATCTCTATTTCAGAGTAGTAGGGTTAGTGTTGTATTATACAAAAGAGAGTAATTGTGAACTTTAGAGATGGTAGAATCTTTTGTGAATTCCTTATGGAGGCATCAACGCAACTCATATTTTGCTGTAAGACACCAGTGTTAAGCGTTGCTGTGTTGTTGTTTGAAGGGTGAAGTAAATGAAAAAAAAATATAATAAGCGTTCAAAAACATGCTTTTAAACTACACTCATAGCCCCACACTAGGATTTTCTCCCGTGTCGTCAGAACTGTGTCCTCAGAACAGGAATCTAAACTCATCATTCAGATGCCTGTCTAGCCGGGAATCGAACCCGGAACCCATTGCGCGTCTGGTATGGTAACCGCTCAGCCGCCCGGGTCGTCGAAGTTCAAACTTTGCCTTTACGGGCAGCAACGCACCGGTGGCTGGAAGTGCAGACTCCAGTAATATCTGGGATTACATACGTTCTAATTCGAAAATGATACTTACCACCAGGTGGACTGTTCCCTTATTTGCTGTAAATAGACAAACATATAGCTGCAAGCTGTCCCACTGCTGGGTATAGTATGCAGTTCAATGACTGTACATGATCATTGCCGTTCATCGACTTTATAAGCTTTATATTGAACTAGCTGTGCTCGCGGCATTGTCCGCGTGGAATAGTTATTTTGGGCATGATTTATTTTTGCAAAAAACCTCCTCAGCTTTATAAATTGTAGCTGTTACCCACGACATTGTCTGCGTCATTTTGTTGTAATGTTATAAAGCCTAAAGCCTTCCTCGATAAATGGTCTATTAAAAAAAGAAAGAATTTTTCAATTCGGACCAGTAGTTCCTGAGATTAGCGCGTTCAAACAAACAAACAAACAAACTCTTCAGCTTTTTAATATTAGTATAGATAGGGGTTATATCTGAAGTAAACCATTAAGTTACCATAAGTTAATCGAAAATCGTTGCCTCAAATCAAACTGAATTCGTACACGCTTTAGCTGAAAAAATAAAAGAATAGTAAAAAAAAGGAATTTTCAAAACATGCCTTCATTTCAATGCACTAAAAAGAAAAATAAATAAATTTGTATTTTTTTTATCTGACTGAAGTAGCAAACGAGCTTGCAGTCCACCTGATGGTAAGTGGTCACCGTCGCCCATAGACATCTGTAAGCAACTTCATACAGAACATGGGTTCTATCTGAAGTCAATGACAGATGCGTTGCTATTCCCAAGGACTATGATGGTCGCCTCATATAAATGTGTGCTGGTAACCACACCCGTCCATCGAAACGCAAGAAATGCTTCACGCTAGACATAGGTGTGGTACGCCCTGTAGTTCCGGGATCAGAATAGAGCTACGGCATCCCCTGCCTGTCGTAAGAGGCGACTAAAAGGGGCTTCCGGGGTTGCAGACGGCTAGAGAGGGAGCTCGAACCGTTCGGTCAGGCAATCCCGGGAAGGACGGCGATATGTGTGGTCGCATACCGTCGTAAAGACTAGACGGAGCGGTGGGCCCAGCCGCCCATCTGGGAGGAGCCCGATGGGGCAACGCGCTCGGAGGATTCCGGTTGAAGTCGTTTCGAGATCCCGGAGTCCTCCTTTTCAGCGCCGAGGACGGCCACCGGGGGGGTTTTTGTGCGGTAAAAATCCCACATAACCCTGCGTCGCTCCCACGGCGTCGGGTACCTTTGGAAGGTTTCCCCCTCGAAAACAAAAAAAAAAGACATAGGTGTGGTTGTGGTACTTCCCCGGTCGAACTACACTGGTTCTACCACCTTCTAAGGAAAGAGGAATACGGTTCAGATTTATTCAAAACATAACAATGCAAAAAGCATTAAAAAATCATGAATTATTCAGTAACAAACGTTCAATCTAAAACTGCAGCGAATTCTAAAGAAATAAGAATGCATCCCGTAAAATGGAGCAGTAACATCTCAACGAGCTCGCATTTTAAATGTTTCCCATTTTCAACCCCTAACTCGCTCGTTAGCGGGATATACATGTAAAAGTGTATAATTCGCTCAAGATGATGTACAACACAATTCTTAACAGATATACCATTTTTTTAAGACCTTCCCTGCCTCCCTACCTCTTCAGTAGTAAGATGTAGACGGAGATTTTTACAGTTGTTGAGAGCTCTACCCTATTTGGTTACATTATAAATAATGATGGCAATGCATAGCTTAGACCAGATATTCTCAAAGTGTAGCCTAAAATTTTCTATATCTTTTCGTAGCATTTCGTATCATTACATCATAAATTAAATAAAGGTTTACCTCTTATACTAAAAACTAGAGATATTTTAAATGTTGCAATTAAACTTTTATTTTGCCTTAGCAACCTTTATTTCATTCACATTTATTGGAGCAGTGTGTTTAAGTAAGGTCTAAGAGTTTTCCAGTAATGAAAAGAATCTTGCGAACCTTTTGGACATTTTGTACGTTTTGTATTAGCTCATAAAAATTCTTACAATGATAACTTACTTCCTCCAGTGTTATTTTAAATGAAAATGATGCGTGTCTCACAAACATGTAAGTTTTTTTATATTATATTCATGCCTATGAATGTACAAAGCTGTATAAGTGATAATGACTTGAGGGTAAATTCATTTTATATAGAGATTATTGATTAGACCGAGAAAATGACCAGTTAAAATTCTTGACGGTTTATCCATTTTTTATCGACTTAGTAATAAGACCGGGAAAATGACCAGTGGTTAAACTTTGAGTGCCGCTGACCAGACTATTAGTCAAGTGCCGTAAACGTTTCTCTCATTAGATACGTGCTTCGGTCAATGTAATAAATCTTTACGAATATGACGCGAAAAATGTTATGCAAAATGTTTACGATGAAATATAAAAAGTATGTATCAGAGTAAATTATTCCTATTTCTGTTTTATGGCAGTGTCATTATATTTATGAATAAGTTATTATAATTTTATATTGCGTGCACTATTAAAACTGTAGTGCTTTTTAAAAGTAAAACAGCGGGCATGGGACTTTAAAAAAGGACAAAAGAACTCCTTATCAATTATCTGTTTTGAAGGTGGTAGACCCAGTGTAGTTCGACCGAGGAAGTACCACCCCCACACCTATTTCTAGCGTGAAGTAGTTGTTGCGTTTCCCTGGTGTGTGTGTGGCAGCCATCTTAGCCCTGAGAAGAAATGCATCTTGACTTCAAACAGAACTTATGTCAAACATGTCCTGGTCAGAAAAGTGGTAATAATAATAATAAACATTTATTGCCTTAAACATATACAACATGCCATGAGTCATAATCCAAAGGGGCAATAGGAAGCGGCTCAGCTTTAGCTAACACGGGATAGAGATCCCGCGCAGCGCTGTTTTTCAGCCGTCCCCTACTCCCAAAAGTCTTGTTCGGGAGTAAACAGTAAGCGGTTCCTCATTTACCTTCAGAGTAAGTATTAACGTAAACAGTATCATATTTAATAATGAATTTGTCAAATTTATTGAAGGTTTTTATTCTACACAAGTTGCAAACAAACAAACAGTTCACCTGCAAAAGTGGACACTACCGCTTTTGAAAATTTGTAGTCTATCTACAAGAGAGTCAAAGGTTCATTAAGGGCTAAGTTGGAACACCTCGAAGGCCTAAATAAACCTTTTAAACCAAATCATACGCTGCAATAGGCGATGGATGCAAGGAAATCTAAATGTTTTTACGATAACTAAAACTTAGCAAAATAGATTTACCCTAGGCCCCGGCGAGATTAAAGCCGGCGATGCATTGGCGACTCCTCTGGTGTTGCAAATGTCCATAGGCGACGGTGACTGCTTTCCATCAGGTGGCCCGTCAGCCTTATCGTTAGGTCTTAATATGAAAAAAAAAAAAAAAGATTCGAACTCGCGATCTCCTGTTTACGAGACAGGCGCTTTAACCAACTAAGCCACGGTGCCGACATATCATTTGTCTAAAAGTTTAATACGGATAATATGTCAGGTGGTAGAACCAGGGGAGGTCGACCGGGGAGGTACCACCGCCACACTTATTTCTAGCGTGAAGCCGTTCTTGCGTTTCGGTGGAAGGGTGTAGATTCCAACTCTATTTTATGAGGCGATCATCTCAGTTCTCGAGAGTTGCATCTGAGATTAACTTCAGTCAGAACCCCTGTTCTATATGAAGATGTTTATGGGCGACAGTAACCACTTTACATCAGATGGACTTCATGCACATATGCTACTTTGATCAGATAAAAAATATTATATGTTTGAATAAACTAGATAATTTTAGCTAAGTTATACGTTTCTCCTGTCGAGCACAGAGCTTTTAGAGGAGATTTAAACTATTCGTCTATGCCGGTCAAAAATAGATTAGGAGCAATGCAAACTTTTGACTGCCCAATCCCGCTCCTTAGGGGCGAAACATCCAAAAATCCTTAGATGTGTAAATCATAGAATGAAACTTATACCAACATGGGACTGGCTTTAATTGTTTTTGTTCTGTTATGATTTGTCAGAAGTGAATATGCTTTTACTTTTATATATAAATAAACCTTTTAGACCAAATCATGCGCTAAAATAGGCGATGGATACAAGGAAATCTAAATGTTTTTACGACATCTAAAACTTGGTTAGTAAAATAGTATTACACAAGGCCCCGGCGAGATTCGAACTCACGATCTCCTGTTTACTAGACAGCCGCTTTAACCAACTAAGCCACGGCGCCGATGTCTCAGTTGTGATAAAGGTGGTAGAATAATGGCTCAATCAAACGTTTTTGTTTCCTGATTTAAAGGTTAGCTTTTGTACCACCGATGAATATGAGAACGTAGTCAGTTTCAAATTGGTAGGTAGTCTGTCAAAAAAAAAATTCAAGCTAATCCGTTGAAATATGATTAATTTTAACATCTAATCATAATATACCACATACGTAAGAAGTCCACCAATTCGCAGTTGGCCAGCGCGGTGGTCTATGTCCAAAAACTCTCTCATTCTGAGAGAAGACCCTTCCCCAGCAGTGGGACAATAATGGGTTGATGAGATTCGTAATATCACTACAACAGCTTTTAATTAAATTCATATGATAGTACATGTACATATGTAGTATAAGGTACATAATTATAACAAAAAAATAGATTTCTTTGTCTGTTTGCGTATTTGTTCCAGTTCATATAAGTTTTACTTTTAAAAAATGTCAGTTGATGTCAGGTAAATTAATCAGTTTTCATTTACCGTCCTACATATACACACGTTTTATTTTTAAAAGCCTGTTAAGCTGGAGGACACTTACAGTTCAGTCATATTGTTGTAAATGTCAACATTATACGCGTAAATCATTTTCATGGCCATGGGTACATATTTAAAGAATATGGGCAATTCAGTATAGAATTTCAATGTACGAGGTTGTTATAAAAACAATCTTATTTATTCAGCTGTTCATGCACCTTTTTATAATAGGTGTGAGTAATAATTAATTATATGCATGGATTAACTGAGACGCACAATATATACAAATAAATAGTTTGTAGGTATTAAGATCCCTGTTAGAGTATGTAGAGATAAATAAATGCCACAACGAAAAAGTATACTTTCGTCGTAATAAAAATCGCAGTTTTTACAAATTTATACGTAACTTTGAGATAAACATGATTTATCTATCGGGTCCTAGTTGAAGGGTTTTTAAATTGATATAATTCACGACTAGTCAAGCCAGAGAGCTGATTCAAAATGATTTTATTTAATACAAATCTAATACGCCAAAATCTCTTATCATTAACCCTCACCCTAATAACTCTATTACATTCTTCGTAACTTCCCGGTATTCCCGGGGCGCTACGACATGGGGTTCTTCAAGAAAGGTGTAAAAAGAGCTCTCCTCCAAAGCCGGCGATGCATTGGCGACTCCTCTGGTGTTGCAAATGTCCATAGGCGACGGTGACTGCTTTCCATCAGGTTGCCCGTCAGCCTTATCGTTAGGTCTTAACATATATAAAAAAAAAAACTTAAACAACTAGGGATGATAACGCCGTCCTTCTAGTTCCGGGATTAGAATAGGTCCACGGTATCTCCTGCCTATCGTAATAGAAAGAAAGAAATCGTTTATTCGTAATGCATACACACTCATACAGTTAGTAATAGGTGACTAAAAGGGCATTCCGGGGTTACGGGCAGCTAGAGTGGGAGCTTGAATCGTTCGGTCAGGCGATCCCACAAAGAACGGCTGTATGTGTGGTCGCATACCGTCGTAAAGACTAGACGGAGCGGTGGGCCCAGCCGCCCATCTGTGAAGAGCCGGATGGGGCAACGCGCTCAGAGGACTCCGGTTGCGTTACTTTGCAGATCCCTGAGTCCTCTTAGTAGCGCTGAGGACGGCCACCGGGGGTTTTAGTGCGGTAAAAATTCCACATAACCCTGCGGCGCTCCCACGGCGTCGGGTGCCTTTTGAAGGTTTCCCCCTCGAGAAAAAAAGGGTTGATTACGCCAACGCGACTTTTGTTAAAGTGTTTTTCAAATTTCTATGTTATCTCATCGATACTAAATTTAAAAAAAAATGTAACGGATTATATTTTTACATAAAAGGATGTAAATGCTGCATTTAATTAATGCTTGCAACAGCATGCTCGTTTGCTACTTCAATCAGATCAATAGAAATAATTTAATAATACATCATCATCAACCCATATTTATCCCACTTATGGGCACAGATACTCCCTCGGAATGAGAGAGTTTTAGGCCATAATCCGAAAATAATATATACAACATAAATTGTTGTTTTACATACCTACGAGGAAAAAATTACATTTAAATATCTTTATTGAACGCAGATCTGTACATATTAAATACATAGGCACCTTACTCTACATCTACGTAACTTTTATTCTACGTCACATTTTCTTAATAAAAACTAAGTCAATTATTGCCAATGAAACAAAATGGTCTGAAGTAAGTATGCTTTAAAAATATTTTTAAAAGAAAGCAAAAAACTTAACAAAGGCCCCGGCGAGATTCGAACTCGCGATCTCCTGTTTACTAGACAGGCGCTTTAACCAACTAAGCCACGGCGCCGATATTTAAAAATTTGAATATATCACATATACATCATATATGATACGTAAACAAATAATGTAAAACGGAGAAATTCTTTGACTACATTTCGTTACACATTACATTTCTGTCTTATATCAACGGCGTTTAATCGACGGGCCCCTAGAAAAAAATCGTATGTGAAAAATTACCAATTTACAGTATGAAGCTTAGAAGTTTTGTGGACATACAAACATTGATTACTTATGCCAAGAAAGACGACCTATGGAAAATCATTGTAACAGCTAACAACCGTAAATTGGTAATTTTTCATATACGATTTTGTTCTACGGGCCCGTCGAAATGTTGTCCTATAGAGGAATATTCGAGAAAGAAACACACTAGGCTTTTTAATATCTATCTATCCACCAGCTTTATAGGTCCACTGCTGGTCATTGGCCTCCTCTAACGAGGGTTTCTACCAATAGGACTTTCTGATATACATGTTGGTTATTCAAAACTGACACTACAGGCACAATTCAAGATATTCATACCCATTCCTAGGCGAGAGGTAGGTACCGCCACCACACCTATTTTTAACGAGAGGTGTTTCTCGGGAGTAGCAACACGTCCATGATAAACATAACATAGAACCTTTTCCTGTATTAACTTCCTTAAAAGAGTCAATGGGCGGCAGTTGCCACATAGCATCAGGTGGACTGCTTGCTCGTTTGCTACTTCAATGTTATAAAAAAAATTTAATTTTGAAAAAACTAAGGTTAGTTATGTGCTTGTATAAAACAGACTCCAACACATTATAATTAGCAGATGTAATGTTTAAGAAAATGTAATGTTATTGTAATTTCCGCAGTATGTACGAAATTTTCGGCAGATTTAACAACGGCGCCGTGGCTTAGTTGGTTAAAGCGCCTGTCTAGTAAACAGGAGATCGCGAGTTCGAATCTCGCCGGGGCCTTTGCATAATAATACATGGCATATTTTGCTTTTTGTGTCGTTTTCTTGCTCTATATTTTTATTACTATAATTATAATTATTATAATCAGGTATATTATAAATAAAATTCTCGTAAAACTATATATTTGTTTTACATACTTTTATAAATAGTAACACTTATGATTTGCTTCTTATCTTAAAATTAAAATTATCCTAATTGAAAACATATTGCATTTATCATTACAACGATTTGATAAAACTATCTTATAAATATTTTAAGTAATAATTTCTCTTTTTGTATTAAACAGACAAACGTGTAGTCCAACTGATAGACATACACATATTCACTGATACCCTTACCCACTGATACACATTGATTTTTAGTTATTTTTTATATCGCATATAATTTGTAATCGTTAGATATACAGAGCATAAAATGTAACAATTCCGAAATAATTGTGGCCTAAAATCAAACTGTTTTTTTTGACGACCCGGTTACCATACCGGTCTGACGCGCAATGGGCTCCGAGTTCGATTCCCGGCCAGACAGGTATCTGAATGATGAGTTTAGATTCATATTCTGGGTTTGGTTGTTTGTGTATTTGTCTTGTGTGTGTCCATGGTACCCACGACACACGAGAAATTACTATTGTGTGGCTATGAGTGTAGAAAGCGTGTTTTTTTAAATTTTATTTTTTAATACCAGAATCCACGCGACTTCGTTGGCGCAGGCTATAATATTGTAATGTAATCTGTCCAACCACTAAGTTGAGATCCACAACTGGACATGTCCCTTCCCCCATCCGTAGTGGGAATTTGGTCAATAGTCACCGTGCCTGGCATGAGTGTTGGTGACAATAGTGGATATTGATGGTATTCTAATAGAAGTCCCAAAAAACTTAACGTAACCTAAACTCTACTTCTGCTTTGGGTGGGGGCACACTGGTCTTCGCGCGGTGGCGGTGTCCAAGTTTTTCGATGATTGTGATATGTTAACTTATATTGTGGAACATTTTTGTTTTATTATCAATAGGTATCACAGAGTATGAAAGAAATTTTTAAGCAATAATTTTGACCGTGAATCAATCACGGTACTGAAGTTTTAGGACCCCTTATGTATTTTACTCATAAAAATAACCTATGTTACTCATGAATAATGTAGCATTCTAATGGTGAAAGAAATTTTACAAGTTTTTAAGTTCTCGTCAACCCATTATTGTCCCACTACTGGGCACGGGTCTTCTCTCAGAATGAGAGAGTTTAGGCCATAGCCCACCGCGCTGGCCAAGTGGGAATTGGTGGACTTTACACACCTCCGAGAACTTTTTTTTTTAAAGAGCTCTCGGGTGTGTAGGTTTCCTCACGATGTTTTCCTTCACCGAAAAGCAGTGATAATTAATTTCTAATACGCACATGAATCGAGCCAGGGTTTGAACCTCGGACCTCTCGATCGAGAGGGCAAGTTTCAACCATTAGGCTATCACTGCTCTGTTTTTTTTGTTTTTAAGTGAATTTTTAACAAAAATACAAAAAAACAAAGTTTTCCTCTTTATAATATTATAGAGTATTGACATAACTATAGTCAACCTTATCAGTCACACCCAATACCGGCGATAGGTCCATGCGTTCCTTTGACGAGTAAGTTGGCACATCTTATGTCTCTCTCTTTTATCTTTCAAACTATAACTGCAGTTTTAATTCACAAATAGATGTGACAGTGGTACTACCGCAGTCGAACAATGAGAATTGCTAGCACCTTACCAGATTACCAGTTTGTAGAACCAGTGTAGTTCGACCGGGGAAGTACCACCGCCACACCTATTTCCAGCGTAAAGCATGTCTTGCGTTTCGATGGAAGGTTGTAGTTGCCGGCATACTTTTATATGAGGCGACCATCTCAGTCCTCGGAAGTAGCAACGCATCTGTGATTGACTTCAGATAGAACCTACGTTCTACATAAAGTTGCTAACAGATGTTCATGGGTGGCAGTGACCACTTGCCAGCAGGTGGACTGCATGCTCGTTTGCTACTTTAATCGTATAAAAAAACCTAAAATCCGAATAATTATAAATCTACAGTAGTATATTATCTATTTTCCAGCCATCATCGATTGTCCTATAGCTAAGCCTAAGGTCGATACCGAAAGTTCTAGAACTCATCGGACTGTTGCCGAAACGTGTTGGGTTTACACAGAACCTATTTTGCATAGGAACTCTAGATGTGGCCAAATAAACTGTTTTCTTAGTACGCCTTTGTGGACAGTTTGCTGTAAGGATAAAAAGAAAGAATAAAATAAAAAGAAAAGTTCTGTTAGTGTTCGAATGTCGTTGAGTCGTTATAACCAATGTAAAAGAGATACGCCAAAAAATATAAGATATACAAGGAAAATAGACAAACCCACTGAGTTTCCCGCCGTATCTTCCCAGTCGTGTTTCGATCCGGTGGTAGTGTAAAAAAAAATATATGTAACTAACATTTTTAAGTGCCTTCGTAAGCCTATGAAATATAAAGACATTTCATTTCGTTTCGTTTCGTTTCGTTTCGTTTCGTTTCATTTCGTTTCATTTCATTTCATTTCGTTTCATTTTTTTTCATTTCGTTTCATTTCAATGGATGTATACTAACAACGTCGTTTAAGGTTGTTTATTTTAGCTGCAGCATCTGTTTTTTCCTGTAGTATTCTTGTTTGAACTGGTTGATAGTGTTGAAACGGCCTTTTGCGTTTCACGCGAGTCATATCAACGTACAGTTTCCGTACAGCTTATCATGTTTCCTCAAAACAGTCATTGTTTACGTTCCTCTTACTGACTTCAACGTTATTTAGTATCAACTTCAGATGTTGGTTCATGTCACCTTAATTTATAACTTTATTACTGTAAGGAATAATAACGTTATCCAGGCGTATGGGCGGTAGCTGGTACTAATCAATTCTATGAACTCATTATTATAATTGTGTGAGACTTGGCTGTATTTAATTTGAATCCCAATTAAAAACACGCATTCTACACTCATAAGCCCCACACTAGGATTTTCTCCTGTGTCGTGGGTACCATGGACACACACAAGACGAATACACAAACACCCAGACCCAGAACATGAATCAAAACTCATCATTCAGATACATTACATTGCGCGTCAGACCGGTATGGTTACCGCTCCGCCAAGCGGGTCGTCAAATAATAATAAATAATAAATGTATTTGGTCCAAATATAAATACAAGTCAAATCCATATAAGCAATCTTGACGGCATTGTGCAAGCTAATCAGGCTAGCTTGGTGGAATAGTATTAATATAATATTGCTATTGAAATATTATATAAGATTCTAATTAAGAGGTGTGTGTCGTATAATAATAGTTTGGCGGGTAGAGTTAGTATATTGAGTTAGCAGCGTAGGTATTAATGTAATGTCTCATTGCTTGTCAAAATGGCACAGGTAAAGTGGGTGGAATCCAGAATTCTCTGATTTTCAGATATCTTCTGGATTCGGGAATTTAGTTTTGGCCTTAATTGCTATTAGTTTTACCTTCCTCAGTTGCAGAATGAAACGTCATACGTAGATTTTAGTCGCAATCATGTGATTATTCAACTTTTTTTTATCTGACTGAAGTAGCAAACGAGCATGCAGTCCACCTAATGGTAAGTGTCATTGCAACCCGTGGACATCTGTAATAACCTACACACAGAACATGGGTTCCATCTGAAGTCAATCACAGATGCGTTGCTACTCCCGAGGACTATGATGGTACCCTCAAAGTATGCCGGCAACCACACCCTTCCATCGAATCGCAAGAAATGCTTCACGCTAGAAATAGGTGTGGCGGTGGTACTTCCCCGGTCAAACTACACTGGTTCTACCACCTTAAATACTTATTGAGTATTTACCCATTGATGTAACAATTGATTGCCTCTCTGTAAATTGTCACATCCAGATCTCTGAAAACTAAGCCTAGGTTCAAACTGCTGGTACCCAGTTCGATAGGAATTGTCGAAACTCGCGACATGCGACTAAACTTCTAGCTGGACGGAAGCGATACAAATTGCATACCGCCCGGCAGTTGTCAGGTGTAATATTAGAATAGTGATCGGTCACCGTGATAGGGACGCGAAGTTGAACTTCGAGACTCTAATTTAGATTCCAAATGCAATTTGATGTTGCGAAGTTAAACTTCGAAAGACTAATTTTGACGCGTGTGACTGTTATTAGTTATGTTAGTGTTGAGCTATATACCTTTTTTTTATGAGACTGAAGTAGCAAACGAGCATGCAGTCTACCTGATGGTAAGTGGTCACTGCCGCCCATGGACATCTGTAATCAACTTTATACAAAACATGGGTTCCATCTGAAGTCAATCACAGATGCGTTGCTACTCCCGAGGACTATGATGGTACCCTCAAAGTATGCCGGCAACCACACCCTTCCATCGAATCGCAAGAAATGCTTCACGCTAGAAATAGGTGTGTCGGTGGTACTTTCCCCGGTCGAACTACACCGGATCTACCACCTTGAGTACTTATTGAGTATTTACCCATTGATGTAACAATTGATTGCCTCTCTATAAATTGTCACATCCAGATCTTTGAAAACTAAGCCTAGGTTCAAACTGCTAGTACCCAGTTCGATAGGAATTGTCGAAACTCGCGACATGCGACTAAACTTCTAGCTGGACGGAAGCGATACAAATTGCATACCGCCCGGCAGTTGTCAGGTGTAATATTAGAATAGTGATCGGTCACCGTGATAGGGACGCGAAGTTGAACTTCGAGACTCTAATTTAGATTACATCAGGTCTAATTGACGTTCTAATTCTAGTTGTAACGTGATGTTGCGAAGTTAAACTTCGAAAGACTGTTTGGACGCGTGTGTGACTTTTATTAGTTTTGTGTGTTGAACTATATACATTGTATCAATTTTTTATCTGACTGAAGTAGCAAACGAGCATGTAGTCCACCTGAAGGGAAGTGGACACTGCCGTCCATGGACATCTGTAATCCACTTCATACAGAACATGGGTTCGATCTGAAGTCAATCACAGATGCCTTGCAACTCCCGAGAACTATGATGGTCGCCTCATGTGACAGTGTGTCGGTAACCACACCTTTCCATCGAAACACGAGAAATGCTTCACGCTAGTAATAGGTGTGGTGGTGGTACTTCCCCGGTCGAACAACACTGGTTCTACCACCTTGAAAAAGTAGTTTTGTGTGTGTTAAACTATTGTATCTATATTCCAGTTAAAGTGTTCATTTTGATATGAAATGCCGGTCTTAGGTTCTATATTCCAGTACTATGGTATTAACTGTACAACAATTAAAGCGATTTCTTCAAAATCACTTTTGAATGTGAAGTTGAAGTGGACCCTGTTAAGTGGAAAAGATGCAGTCAACATATTGTGTGAAATCGGTTTATAAACATATCCATGATCTACTAATGAAGTTTTATATATGTCGGCGCGACACCGCGTATTTATGAAAAACACGTCGCCGATAATAATTATTTTAGTTAGTTTAAAGATCTAAAATTGTTTGTTTATTGAATTAGCAACATTGAATGATTTTTAGAATTGTAATTTACTTTAAATTTGTTATTGTCACACCACCAAACATTGTTATAAAAAGGCAAGCGAACGCCGCCGCGCCGGTAGAAAAAGATTCTTGTTTAACCGTCGAAGCGATCGGACCTCATCAATTGTGAATAAATCGAAGAAGTTTACTTAAAATATCCAAGAAAGGACAATAATGTAGACCCCTCAACTCCTAGCCTTCCGGACTTCACATTTCACGCATTCACTTCGTTATATATTAACAAAAGATATTACTTTTTAAAATGTACATGTTATGTCTTATTACACTGGAGATTTTCAAAAAAGTAATGTAACACTGAAAGAGCAGTGTTAGCCTTATGGTTGAAACTTGTCCTTTCGATCTGGAGGTCCGAGGTTCAAATCCAGGCACGCACCACTGATTCATGTGCGTATTAGAAATTAATTATCACTGCTTTTCGGTGAAGGAAAACATCGTGACGAAACCTACACACCCGAGAGTTCTTTATAAAAATTTCTCGGAGGTGTGAAGTCCACAAATTCGCACTTGACCAGCGCGGTGGACTGTGGTCTAAACTCTCTCATTCTGAGAGAAGACTCGTGCTCAACAGTGGTAATAATGGGTTGACGAGAATGTAATATTAAGATTTTTTATTTTACGGTCAAACTTTGAACCAGGTTTACTCAAAAATGAAAGAGCTGTTGGATATTTTCTGCTTAACAGGGTCCAAGTGAGGATGAATTGAACATTGCTAGGTGACAAGTAATAAATTAAGAATTAGTAAGAAATACAAATTAAGACGTAGATTAATGAAAAGGAAGCTTTAGGACTCAATTAAAGAAGCAATTATGAGATTATTTAAAGGTAGCTAAAAGTATACAGATAAGGGAGAGGCAATATAATTTGAGTTAGAAATGAATCAAGTATTTTATCAAATCCCCTTACCATTATATTTAAAAAAATATCACCAATAATTAATCAAAACTTCATCTGAACTAAATCAAACCATTTTTTTAAGTTCCCTAAACCACTTAACATTCGTAATAAGTAATCACCGTCAGTATCAATCAACACAGTAATTACAATCAACATTCCGTCAGTTAACTTAAATAATTACTGGGTGACAGGCGTTGAGGGCAGACAAGTTGAAATGCATAATTAAATTAGATATCAGCCAGCTTTGTCTCAAAGGAACTACGCTGATATTGATTCTAACTTATAAATAACTGACAGATCATAAATTATTTTGACAGATTATGACAGATAATGAATAACAGACGAGTGGAAATTAGGAAAATGTGTTTTATTGTTCATACATAAAGCTAACCTACGTTACAATACCTACCTTAGAATACCTATATTTATCCAGGAGATTAAATCTAAAAGTTTCTAGACAATTAATTGTGAATTACTATAGTATTAATAGGTGGTAGAACCAGTGTAGTTCGCATCGAGGAAGTACCACCGCCACACCTATTTCTAGCGTGAAGCATTTCTTGCGTTTCGATGGAAGGGTGTGGTTGCCGGCACATTTTTATATGAGGCGACCATCATAGTCCTGTAGCAACGCATCTGTGATTGACTTCAGATAGAACCCATGTTCTGTATAATGTTGATTACAGTGTCCATGAGCGGCAGTGACCACTTACCATCAGGTGGACTGCATGCTCGTTTGCTACTTCAGTCAGTTAAAAAAAAATTAACAAAGCCCCAACCAAATTCTAGTTCTGAATATGCAAACTTGAGGCGGTAATATACGTCTGGTAGTGTAATTAAATCAGCTATTCAACTGCTTTATCTCAAAGGAATTGCAGCTACGAAATGTAATTCAAATATCTGAAACATATCTTGCATTCAGTTGCTAATTGATGGGTTTGAGTATTGACTTACTATTGGAATAGACTCCGAATTGGCAATCACATTATTTTTAAAACGGATAAAAGTAGTTGTTCCTTATTAGAGAGCGAGAGAGAGAACTTAAATTAATTGATGATTAGTTTTGTTTGATCTTAATTAAGAGAAAAATTATAGCTTACTTATTTTTTGATACCAAAGATACACTTTTTTTTGCTTTACACCATCATAACCCCACATTAGGATTTTTTTATACGTTGTGAATGCAATGCCATACAACCAAGACCCTGAGCAGAAATCTAAATTCATGATTCAGAGAAAAATTCAAATTTTACCACTCGTGATATTTAAACATTCATACTAGAAACCTGTTTTACGATGTCAATCATTTATTACAACAATAAGATATAACAAAGTGATAGCGTAAAATGTGTGACATCAGGATGATCGACGAGTCTTCAATCTTCATTATTGTCCTTTCTTGAAGATTTCAAGTAAAACACAGGAATAAACTTCTTCGATTTATTCACAACTGAGGAGGTCCGATCGCTTCGACGGTTAAACAAGAATTCTTTTTCTACCGGCGTTCGCTCGCCTTTTTATAACAATGTTTGGTGGTGTGACAATAACAAGTTTATGGAGGGTAAACTAAATTACAATTCTAAAAATCATTAAATATTGGTAATTCAATAAACAAACAATTTACGATCTTTAAACTAACTAAAATAATTATTATCGGCGACGCTGGTTTTTTTCATAAATACGCGGTGTCGCGCCGACAGATACATTGGCCGGAAAAAAATATTTGCCTTACAGCATCATTTAAACAAAAAATATAGCAGCTATAAGTACATTACTACATGGTGTGTTACATTTTATAGATTGCTTTTCTGTATGGTATATTTGACTAATATATTGCCAAAAAATGCATTTCTTGCATTAGAGCTCTATCTAGTTTCTTAGTCTATGAAGCTGAGGGAGACATTAGGGGATTGCGAAGGCTCTAATTGGGTTTAAAGGATATGCCTTTGGGGAATATAGGGTTGAAGGGGGTAGGTTTCTGCCTGAACAGATTTTAATTGTAGTTATAAAGTATTGGAATGTTTTTGTCTTATTTTAGCGTGACTAATTAATCAGTCATTCGTGTATTTCATCTTATTGCTTTTGGAAGGATGTACTTCTTGTTATATAATGCTTAGATCTCCTCTTTCATAAAAAAAAAACTTAATTAAAGTCAAGTGCGTAATTAAAGTCAAATTCAAAATATTTGTTTTGTAGAAAAATATACTAAAATATCTCCGGAAACGATGAAATTGAATTTCAGGCTTCGATTTTATTTATTAATCAAATTTAATTTCAATGTGTTATCGACTTACCATTGTCTTATATTTTCATAATGTCTATCTTAATTAAAGAAAAACTCAATTCAAAAATACCCCTCAAAAAACGAATATTACAATAAAGCAGCATAATTGAAGTTAATGTTTAGATGAATCTTAGTACCTGTATACTAAGATTCATCTAAACATTAACTTCAATGCAAATGTGTTTTATTTTGCATTTTATCCTCTAGCCTTACCCTACCGAAGCTCCGCCATAAATCTTAAAAGTCAACGATTTGTCTTATAACTACTCCGAAATGCTTAGAAAAAATGGCGGCGCGAGTTGAGTAACTGCCGCGAAATGAGAAAGTATGGCGGCGGTGTCGTGACTACCATACGGCAAATTCGCGGGCGCTTGAGACGAATGACTGGTATTTGCAAAGGTTACTTGCTATTCATCAGGGTTTTTTACTTACTCTTTGTTGCCTGTAGAAATATTAACTTAGAGTCTGAAAGGAATTCGAGATGAAAAATTTTAAGAAGATGTCACTCCAAAAAACAAAACAAATCTGATTATTAACAAATTGATTATAATAACAAGATAAAGGCCTATGTATCTATCATCTTTTTGAGGGTCACTGCCGAACATACGTTGCGGGAGTTTTTGTCAGTAACCATAAGTAGCTTGGGTTTTGTTAACCCTTTTTTTTTTTTGTTTTCGAGGGGGAAACCTTCAAAAGGTACCCGACGTCGTGGGAGCGACGAAGGGTTATGTGGGATTTTTACCGCACTAAAACCCCCCCGGTGGCCATCCTCGGCGCTAAAAAGAGGACTCAGGGATCTCCAACAAACACCACCGGAATCCTCTGAGCGTGTTGCCCCATCGGGCTCCTCCCAGATGGGCGGCTGGGCCCACCGCTCCGTCTAGTCTATACGACGATATGCGACCACACATACCGCCGTCCTTCCCGGGATCGCCTGGCTGGACGGTTCAAGCTCCCACTCTAGCCGCCCGCAACCCCGGAAGCCCCTTTTAGTCGCCTCTTACGACAGGCAGAGGATACCGTAGCCCTATTCTGATCCCGGAACTACAGGGACGGGGTTTTGTTAACCCTAAGGCTGCAACACTGCCTGACGGCAGCACACATTACCGGTAGACAGTGTATCCACTGAGGGAATTGCTCGGGTAAGGAGGGGATCCTCGAGGCCCGCAGACGTTACGCCAAGTGGCGATGCCACGCCGCGGCATAGGACGACTATCAAAGTCAAAGTCAAAGTTGACAATAGTACCCACTAGGGCTACACTAAATTAACTGATAAATATATTCAGGAAGGAAATGCAGGCAGTATCGAAGATGGGAGGATGAGGAGGTGGCAGGACTATGTTGGATGAGGATAGCCGGTGTTTAATGTTAAGAAAAAAACATAACATTTATTAACATTGCTTTCATGAAAAAATATAGAATATTAGCTACATACACAATAAAAAATGTAACCTGTTAGATTGTTAATAACGGCTTTATTCTATCATAAAAATCGCTACTACCCACCTTCTAGATTCTGTCCCTTGGTCACATACTACGACATCCATAGGAAGACAGGGATATTTTTTCTTTACCTCTGATTATGCTCACAAATATACAATGTCGTGATACATAGACAGGTGTTTATAATTTCACGGGATCTGAAGACGAATGACTGGGATTTGCAAAAATTACTAGCCATCATCCGATCCATCATCCGATTTTTGTGCACTTATTTTCACTCTTGCCTGTAAATATTAAATTGGTTAACGTAATTTAAATATGATTGACTGTTAATATTTATTTATTTAAACTTTATTATACCGTAAATATGGTACAAAAGGCGGACTTAATGCTAGAAGCATTCTCTACCAGTCAACCATTGGGCTAAGCAGAAAACATTCAAGGCGGTATATGATTAATAGTTGAAAAAATAGATATACCTAATGGTTTTAAAATATATATATATAAATATATATGTATATATCTGACGACCCGCGTGGCGCAGCGGTTACCGTACCGGTCTGACACGCAGTGGGTCCCGGGTTCGATTCCCGGCCAGACAGGTGTCTGAATGATGAGTTTAGATTCTTGTTCTGGGTCTGGGTGTTTGTGTATTTGTCTTGTGTGTGTCCATGGTACCCACGACACAGGAGAAAATCCTAGTGTGGGGCTATGAGTGTAGAAAGCGTTTTTTTTATATATATATATATTATATATAATATACATCTGTTAGGAAAAAAAAACACAATATTTTAATATGACTGGGAATTAATGGTACTACCCCCTCTCTTTTCGTGTATGTCGTAGGAGGCGAATAAGAAACAAAACTCAGAAACTAAGCTACAGCATCTTCATTCTGTAGCTTAGTTTCTGAGTTTTGTTCCTCAGTCGCCTAGCAGTAGCAATAGTTTTTGATGATACACGGGAAGCCGTATATCATGAAAAACTATTGCTACTGCTACTAGAGGCGGTGACTCGTCAAAATCCTCCATTGGACGAAGTCTATATTGAATAGTAGATTTCATAATTCTGATGGATATTGTAATATGTTTATTTAATAACGTCCAAACGAATCCTTTCTTTACTTCATAATTCTAAGTACCTGGATGACCGAGTTTTGCTTGGTGTTCTTGTTTACTACGAGTACGTCATGTTTTTTGGAATTATATTTTTTATAACTATGAAAATTCCTTACTGATGATCATATCATTATAATATTTTGATCTTACCGACATAATAATAATAATTAATAATATTTAAACAAAAATACCAATAAAGAACTAGAAAGAAAAAATGTGGAGTTAAAAAATAGAAAATAGAATTAAAAATACTAAAATAAAACTAACAAAATGGAACTCGAAAAAAAGAAAAAATATAAAAAAAAAACAATCGAACCGGGAGCTAAGCAAGAAAGGCTAATTACGTTAAAAAAAAACTATTGTGTAAAAAAGCACGGACGAACAGAACATAAAATAATAATAATAATAATACTCTAAAGTGTACGAAGCTCATATTACTCCCATACGGACGTTTACAAATTCACGGATACTTGAGACGGATGACTCGAATTTGCGTAAGGCACCTTGGTATTTATCATTTCAATGTTTTTTATCTTATTTTTTCTTATTTTTTTTTACGTTACTTAATTTTTTTGAGACTACAAAAAAATCATACTTCAATGTCTACAAAGGTTTATTATTATAATCGTTGTTTCATTTGCGAAACTAATTTAGATAATTGAGTTGTTTTTTAATTACATTGTCGAAAGATTTCACTGAAATTCAAAAAAATATTGTAAAGCTTCATTGTCAGCGCTTATATTTTTATGGTAGTTACATTTTTAATCTGTGTATACTTGATGGTGAAGTTTACATATTTTTGTAATATTTTCAAAATGATAAATAGGAGTTTACATCACAAACATTAACCTCACCGTCACAAAATCTTTTTTTTTTACAAAATCTTAATCAAACATACTAAAAGAGATTCTACATTTTTATATATTTTTGCTTTATTTTGTTTGTTTGTTTCTTTCTTATTTATCTGTCTGTTCTTTTTTCTTTGCCACTGATAATATAGTCACACTCACATAACTCGTTCAAATTTGTTTACAAATTTGCAGGTGCTTCAAATATATGGTACACATTTTTGTGAGCTACCTTTGTATTTATCATCTGAATATTTTATACTTTGAGATGGATTATTATTTTATGGCGTACACAAACCCCCTCGTTTTGAGTGTTGATTGCACATTGAAGACGACTCGTAAGACTCATGCCTTATTTGTTTTACTCGTGTTCTTATTTTTTATTATTAAACAAAATAGTAGCCTTACTCTGATCCCGGAACTATGAGATACGGGTTTGTTAACCAATGACATTGTTGTCCACAACCTCTTGGTATGATTATTTATTGATTTATAATAAATTCCTCTATTTTCTATCGTTATAATATGTGTATGTTATTTACCAAATCAGTCTGACATTAACTGGACTGGGGTTACATTTCCAGCCAGGTTAAATGAATTATTTATGATTTGGTTATTAGAGCCGCGTCTATGATGTGCAGGGTGCGAGAGTCCCAACAGATACCTGAGAGTCATTGTCTCACAATTAGAAAGTCCCATATGAGGCAGTGGAACAATTTACATGTAACCAGATTATAAATAAATTACTGACATAGAATTTTAAGTATCACACTAACACTATGTTTAGTGGAACACACAAAGGCAACACTAATAATTAGTGTTGCCTTTGTGTGTTCCACTAAACAACAAAGGCAACACTAATAATTAGTGTTGCCTTTGTGTGTGCCCATAGCATTCGCAGCACAGGAATATTCCAAGAACCGTACTTGGCATATTCCTGTGCTGTGAATGTGAGTATAGAAGACGTTATTATTAACTATTCATTTCCACATTGCATTTGATTTTAGCGCAAGTTTATGACTGGCTATCCTGTATGCTTTTCTTAGCAGTGTGTTGTCAAAGCTAAATACCATATACATTGCTTAATGAACAAACTCAAACGATTTCGTGGAAGTCTGATTTTCAATGCAAAAGCTGAGAGATAGTAGCGGATTATACCTATTGCTTATATTTAGATTTAAGATTAACATAATTTAAATTAAAACTCTTGAAGTGAAAGAGATAAAAGTTATTGCAGCTGTTTTGTCTTTGTCTTATTACATACTAACTGAACCCCGCAGCTTCCCCCGCGTTAAAAAAAATATGTATAGATTTTCCCGTAGGAATAAGGTATTTACCTACAGTAAAAAGTAGCCTTTATGTTAATCCAGAGTGTCAGCTAACTCCCTACTAAATTTTATGAAAAAAAAAAATATACATGACGAATAGATAACCTCTTTCCTTTGGGAAGTCGGTTAAAAATTGCTCCAGCCGTTTAGATGTGTAGAAGTAACAAACATACACACTCCATCGCCTTTATAATATTAGTATGAAATGATAGTATAATGTTTGAATTTAGGTGTTAGAATACAGAATATTATATCATAATAAATAAACCATAAACCATTATGTGTGTTTAAATTACGGTAATTCGCTATTCTATATAACTTATTGGTCATTATAATTTTCTCGTTATGTCTCTTATTGAAATAAAAAGAAAGAAAGTTAAAAGAATTATTATTCCTGACATATAAAACACTCATTAGACTAATATTGATAAAATCCAACTACTTAAGGTAAAAAATAAACATATGTTTTTCATTTTCAATCGTCATATCATCGTCAATTGGATGTCTGTTTGTTTTTCAATCTTATATGTCGGCGCGATACCGCGTGTTTATGAAAAACACGTCGCCGAAAATAACTATTTTAGTTAGTTTAAAGATCGAAAATTGTTTGTTTATTAAATTAGAAATATTTAGTGATTTTTAGAATTGTAATTTAGTTTACCCTCTATAAATTTGTTATTGTCACCTCACCAAACATTGTTATAAAAAGGCGAGCGCCTGCCGGTAGAAAAAGATTCTTGTTTAGGTAACCGTCAAAGCGATCGGACCTCCTCAAGTGTGAATAAATCGAAGAAACTTACTCCTGTGTTTTACTTGAAATCTTCAATTGACAGTAATGAAGACTCCTGGCCTTCCTGACGTCACATTTCACGCTATCACTTCGTTATATATAATCAGTAATAACAAAGCAGCTTAGTAAACCTTTTTAATTTACTGCTGTAATTACAATAGGGCGATGACGTAAATACTACCTAAACATATTAATGCAATAGTTTTGAATCCTGTCACAAAATACCACATTGGACTCCGCATTTACCAGTGTAGTTAAATTGATTTTCGAATTTCTATAAATCTCATGCGCGGGTGCACAAACCACGTTATATGAACGGATAATTTTGGTATGAGCATGCGGTTCTCAAGCTTTTAATCTCGTAATAATAGCTTTACAATTGATAGTTACGATCGCCGTCATTTAATGACCATTGTACTATTTTAGTAAGTAATTATACACACAATAATCAGTTTTTTACTCCTTCTCTGTCGATATTTCGACGTACTTCAAATGTAGCGCTAATATAGATAGAATTTGCAGTGTGGCAGTAATCGATTACAGATGGACTGCATCATCAATTGGATAAAAGATGTAATAAATAAGCGTGGAACTCATTTGCAGTCATGCATCAGTCAGTAAAGCTTTTGTGGTTAACTTCGGGTCGTCATACATATGGTATTCAAAGACAATACTAATCTTTGAAGACCAACTACAATGACCTGAAGTTAACTACAAAAGCTTACTGCACTAAATTGGAACGCTCCAAAAAGGTTATAAAACCATAACAGCTTTGGTTTCTTGTCATAAGACAATGGTGCCATCTCATCTATTTTTACGAACACATCTGGTCAACCCATTATTGTTCCACTGCTGGGCACGGGTCGTCTCTTTCTTTCATGAATTCTTCCCCCTTCAAAAATTTCACTGTATTGTACGTACTGTTATGAGAGGATTTAAAAATCACTTTTTAAAAAAGGAATTATTTAATTCACTACAAGAAATACTATATTAAGGTGATCCATAGGCAGCCGTTCGCGAGGAGAATCACTATACTACACGGAATTTACTGATAGACTGTGCTATCCGCGGGTGTAAAAGGTAGACTAAGCTACGCACAGGATTTAGTGGTAGACTGGAGATGGGCGCTTGAGAAGGACTCTTTATAGAGAGATAAATGCTGAGTAAGGTTTAGGAGATAGAAGGGGAAAAGGCTGGGTCGGCAGAAAGGCATACATTGGGCAGACATAACGTACATACTCGTAACTGTCAGTTTACACAAACGTCTCCATTTCGTGGAGTATATTATGAAATAATACCTCCGTTTGAGGCCCACTGGCCGGACGCATTCAAAAGCAAATGATGTAATGCCGAGCCGTCTGTCAGTCTACGGTTTTATAATTAAATTGTGAAATGAGAGATAAAATCTGCTCTAATTGCAGACACGTTATTTTACTTCGCGAAGTTTAAATTGAGATTTAAATATCCATGAAAAATGATTTAATTTAGCTGCGAGTGGGGTGATTTAAAATTTGTCTCCATTTTTATTCTTGAACGACGATATATAGAGATTTTCTGTGGATAATTACAGAGGAGTATAAGAATCCAGTACATTTGATATTTTAGGGTTTTTATCTTACTACTTAACTTCCTGTAATGTCCTTAATCTTCCTTAACCACCTTCATTGTTTAACTTCCATAATCTAAGATACGTAAACTAAGATACGTAAGATTGAAGTAGCAAAGAACATGCAGTCCACCTGATAGAATGTGGTTATCCCCGCTTATGGCTATCTGTTAACAATTTCATATATTCTCAATTTCGTCCATCACAGACGCGTTTAGGGAGGGCCCAAGGCTTCAGACAAAACCACACCCTTTTACCGAAACCCAAGTTTTTTTGTATAAATGCTTTGGTAACCCGGTATAACCAAATTAGTTTCACCCTCTTACAATTCTATGTAGGCTTCATTATATTATTATTAACAAATATTTATTTATAGGCGATTATAATCCTATACTAGAAGCAGGTCTGCTTCCTCGTTTCCTACTACAATTTAATTCGTTAAAAATAACTTAAAGATAACCAGACGCGGTGAAAACGAGTTAAGACAGATGCAAAGTTCGCGTGCGGTGCATATTGCTAACTCGCTAGATGCATAAGATACAATCTCTATTACGAGGATCGCGTGTGAGTTCGAGTTTTTGCAGGAATAATTGGAAACCGTTTTAGCCTTACACTCATTTATCTCATTACTATCTATATATTAATACGTGAAGCAAAAACTTGTGGTGCATTTCTAAGTAATATGCCGCGAACGGATTAGTATGAAACTTTGCACGGTTATAGTGGACGTAGAGAAGGAGTGAAGTTAATATTTTTTTCAAATAATGCTTAAAACACAACGTCAGAAATGTCAATGTCTTTGTCAAAATACCCGCTATTGCTTTTAAATGCGGCTTAGCTAATTAAACCTCTTTTTACCTATAACGGGTGCGTTCAAAATTAACAATTTATTTTAATTAGAGAAATATTGGTGTCACTTTGGACAATATGGAGTTTAGTTTTTTAATTTAAATTACGGTCGAATTTCGACCGATGCGACGGGTGACTAGTACCTATTATTGTCCTATTAGTGGGCACGGGTCTTCTCTCAGATTATGAGAATATTGCTATAGTTTATTTCTTTTCTTTGCAATTATACGTCTAGTGGCAAGTGATGTACACGCCTCTAATTGGTAAACATACCACAAAATTGTTATTTAATAAGTTTCTTTTAATGTCATATATGTGTTACTGTTGGTGTGTCTTAAAATAAATAAATAAATAAATAAGAGATTTTAAGGTGATAGTCCTAAGGCGAAGTGCTTTGTAGACTTCACACCTTTTAGAACTTCTGTTGCGGTTGGACTCCTGGGGTAGTACCGTCGCACTTATTTTTACTTGGAAACAGAAGTGTTGAGCATTGCTGTAATCTGGTCTAAAGAGCGTCTTAATGCAAATATACCTATCCGACGCGTTCAAACTTAGTATTTAGGGATTATCTGGGATTGATTACTGGAGTCCTTCGGCGGCAGTGATCACTTACGATCAGGTGGAGTGGACTTTATCTTAGTCTGATATATTAATTTTGTAAAGTGTTCTTAATTAACAGGGTTAAAAAGTTCATGGCATTAGACAGTTCCGATACGGTGTAAAGATTAATGTCGGTTGTATACGTATGTGGTAGCTAATTTTGAACCTCAGGTACAGCCCTTGTTCTATGTGGAGTTGCTTACAGATGATAGACGCTTACAACCATAACAAACACAAAACGGCATGCACATAATTCTGTGACAATTATGTAGACTGCAAAGGCTGCAAAAAACTGGCAAGTTTTTTGCCTCGAATCTACTGTTCATCAAAATTCAAAATATAAAAAATTGCCTACTTAGTAATCGATCTCTGATACAAATCCAGACGATATTTCGCTCAGTTTATCTATTATAATTTCCTCTCATGATAAATAACAAAAAGTCTTACAACTCAAAGGCCCCGGCGAGATTCGAACTCGCGATCTCCTGTTTACTAGACAGGCGCTTTAACCAACTAAGCCACGGCGCCGATGTCTCAATGCACTATAAATGTTAATCGTATTGTAGAACATATAATTTTATTTGTTCAGCTGTGACCATTATTCAATTATGTACAAACAGGATTATATATAAAATGGATTAGTATATTTTTTTGTTTGTCAGACGTTATTTTCTATCAGTAAGACTTTTTTTATGATTAAAGTAGCAAACGAGCATGCAGTCCACCTGATAGTAAGTGGTTACTACCGCCCATGGACACCTGTAAGCAACTTCATACAGAACACAGGTTCTATCTGAAGTCAATTAAAGATTAATAAAGAGATGGTCGCCTCATATAAAAGTATGCCGGCAACCACACCCTTCCATCGAAACGCGAAAGATGCTTCACGCTAGAAATAGGTGTGGCGGTGGTACTTCCCCGGTCGAACTACACTGGTTCTACTACCTGGTAAGACTTTTCGAGTTTTACTAATTCTTTAAAAATTACCTAATATATAACTATAGTTGCATTTCGACCAAAAAGCATACACTCGTAAGAGTTATTAGGCAAAAGTTTAAAAGTATTTATGACTATTATAACTTCACTAGGAACCAATATCTAGAACTGCCATACAAAACTTAGTACTTCCTTACTATCTAAGTTTACTGCAATACTGCGGAGGCTTTTAGACGAATTCCGGAGGCTAGTGCGCTATGACGTCGCTTCCGGTGATTCTGAATTATTATTCAGTAAAACTTATTTGATATCATTGTTATGCATTTTTATTGCAGCTTAAATAAGAGAGTTTTAACTCTGTAAAAATTGTGTACTACGTGTGTATTTAATATACTCAAAACTTCTCTATCTCAGACGCTTTGCGTAAGAGACGTGCAATTTTGTAATGGTTGTCAATGACTTGTTTATTTGAAAATAATTAAATTTTAACTTATTAATTTAACAACTATATAGATGTAAAATATACGTATTAATAATATATGTACCTATATGGAAAATGAACTAATTTATAAGATTATTGAAAATTAAATATCAAAAAATCATAAAAATTACTGCGTCTGGGATGAGTAGAAATTCAAATATTTGCCAATCCAATCTATTACAGTGAACCGAAACACATTAAAATACCGCACAAAGCAGTCCCAGTCATAACGAATCCTATGTTCACAGTTATTATATATTATATAAACTTTTGCTAAATGATGTGAAAATTCTATCAATTCATCATATCTGTATGTTTTAGCATGACTGCATTTGTAACATGTATTTGTGAACATACTTTCCCTGTGTCCTGAGGAGGACGTAAATGACTGCGACACAGTTTCCAAACTATTGCAGTCGTTTACGAAAAATTTATTACCGTAAATTTGTTTCTATGTTCAATAAATCTTTAAGTTATTAAGCAATAAAACAGGAGCAAAATATCCAAGACAAACTTTACCACAGAGTAACTATCAGTAAACAGATAGTTGGCCGCCCGCCCGGAAGTGACGTGACGGCTCGCCGGAACCGGTCTAAAAGCCTCCGCCCAACCTCCGCCTGCATTTGTCTAACGGTCTGTGGAAGCGTCGATAGCACTACAAACTTGCATTTTACTGGAAATTTCACTGAAACTGAAATACGTAATAGTGATAGGTTATTTGATATTGCGCCCTTATTTGTTCGCTGTAGTTAAATATACTACGCTGTAGTTGAATGTATACTAATGCTCTTATTTTATAAGACTACAGTTTATGTTAGAGATAATTAATCAATTTAGCACGGTACACGACCTCATTCATATTATAAGAATATTACCACATCAGTTGTAAATGTTAGAGAAAACTCTTGTGATAGTTTTGTCAATAAATACGTACATTGATTTGGAATAAAAAAAACTAAACTATGTCCAAAGTAGGACCAATATTTCTCTGATTTAAATAAATTATAATAATTTTCAAGTTTATTTGAACGCACCCGTTATTTATAAAAAGAGGTTTAATTACCTAAACCGCATTTAAAAGCGGTTATTTTGACAAAGAGACTAACATTTCTTGTGTTACCTATGTGTTTACATAGTAAGACATTGAAGGTTCTATTTCGTTTATTATTTATGTGTTAGTGTGCAAATGCATGGTAGTGTATGTAATGTGTTTTAGTTGATTTTATATAAGTTTTAAGCATTATTTGAAATAATTAACATTCTGCACTCCTTCTCTACGTCCACTATAACCGTGCAAAGTTTCATACTAATTCGTCCACGGCATATTACTTAAAAATTCTTCACAAGTTTTTGTCTCACGAACCCTCTGCATTATATAATAAACACTAAGTCACTCGAGTTAACAAATCAACTTTTTTTATTTAGAACCCATAAATGAAAACCCAGAGGATTCTCCAAAGGCTTTTTGTTAAAAGGCGAAGCGCTTGAGGTTTTCTTTGATTGATTGTTAAAGGGAGGCATCGGTAATAGCTCTCGCGAACCATTCGATAGGCCATAGATTAGGTATATTATATCCGTAGGCATTTAACTAACCCGTCCCTGTAGTTTCGGGATCAGAATAGGGCTCCGGCATCCTGTCTGTCGTGAGAGGCGACTAAAAGGGGCTACCGGGGTTGCAGACGGCTAGAGTGGGATGTCGAACCGTTCGGTCAGGCAATCCCGGGAAGGACGGCGGTATATGGGGTCGCATACCGTCGTAAAGACTAGACGGAGCGGTGGGCCCCGCCGCCGTTTTTAGCGCCGAGGACGGCCACCGGGGGGGTTTTAGTGCGGTTAAATTCCCACATAACCCTGCGTCGCTCCCATAGCGTCGGGTACCTTTTGAAGGTTTCCCTCTTTAGAACAAAAAAAAGGCATTTAACTAAAAGTATTAGTTTGACAACGCTCGTAATAGAGAAGTCAATATACCGATCTGACATGCAGTTAATTCTGGATTTTATTCCCCACCAGACAATTTGGATTTCTGTTCTGAGACGGGTTGTTTCTATCTTGCTCTTTGCATCATCCATCCATCCATCAGCCTTTGAAAGTCTACTGCTGGACATAGGCCTCCCCTAATCTGCGCCACTTCGACCGGTCCTGAGCCATCTGAATCCAGCGGCTACCCGCCGTCTTCTTCGGGTCATCAGTCCACATGCCCTTTGTATCTTATGTGTTATTTAATGTTTCAAATAATATAAAATATACAAATATAATCAATTTCCAAACACAATACAATAAAAAAATTCAAAGGCTAATAATAGGTAATAGAATTTTGTATAATTTTATGTAAGTCTTGTCTGTGTGTGTATGTGTGTTTAAAATAGCATTATATAATAAGGAAGAAATCCATGTAGAATATATGAATTTTATTACAAACATTATTATTTTTATTTAAACGCGGGTAAAGCCATGAAGGAAGAATTGTGTCACTTAAGCATACAGTATGAATTGCCAGTAAAATTGAACATTTTCAACATAAGATGTCAATATACTAGTATTTACTATATAATATTTTCACAATTTGTAAATTGGAATTCAATTAGGAAGAAGTAAAAATTATACAATTAAAAACAATTTGTAACCAAAAATTGCATAGGTCTGATAGTGGTACTTCTGCTTCTTCTTCTTCTGCTTATTCTTCTTCTTCTGCTTCTTTCCGCACTAACATATACTTTACTACGTAAAACTTAAGCAAAAAAAAACACACATACACACATTGTATTTTTTGAAAACACAAAAAAAGTCAATTTTTAAATAACAAAATATTGTATCTCCATTTTGTACAAAAAGGCTCATAGGGGTTGAAATACATTCATTTCGCGATACGCCCACAGCTTAGTTTACCATGGGACATTTCGACATTTTTGAATGCACTTTTAAATGGTTTTTTATCATTTCAAAACACGGCTTCGAAACCAATGACGCGGGAATGACGTCTGTCGACAACACGGTGTATTGATTTTCAGTATTATTGGCAAACCGTTTAAACAATATTTAGGTCTTTTTTATAATTATAATAATAAAAATCTTTATTTGCCAAAAAATGAGGTACACATTTTATGTTAAATAAATTTACAAGTGCTTTATTTACCTAAAAGGTGTGCAAATTTCATTTAAATGTTAATATTAAACAGAAGTCAAACTACACCATAAAATATGTCATATCTTATAAAATGTCAAAAATATCTATTTAATTAATTAATTGTAATTCAATAAAAGTTCAAAATAAATTGTCAACATTAAACATACATTTTATATTGAAGTAGCAAACGGGCGTCCAGCTAATGGTCACAACCACCTATAGATATGTACCTTTTAACATAATAGTGGCGACTCCCGCTACTCATCAAGAGATGGCGCTACTAGTATTCTGAAACACGCTATCGAAGTATTCTCAATGCCTCGCATATATACAACTTCCGAACATCGACTGTCGGAGCACGGCCGCTCCCCAGGCATGATCACCTAGCCTGGCGGGAGATCTTCCTTTGCCAAAATAGAAAGCATCTTTTTTATATATATAATATTGAAGTAGCAAACGAGCATGCAATCCACCTGATGGTAAGTGGTCTCTGCCGCATGGACATTTGTAAGCCCTATAGAAGTAAGTCTTATAGAACATAGGTTTTATCTGAAGTCAATCGCAGATGTGTTGCTACTAAAGAGAACTATGATGGTCACCTCATACAAAAGTAAGCCGGCAACCACATCCTTCCATCGAAACGCAAGAAATCATGCACACTAGAAATAGCTGTGGCTGTGCTATCTCCCCGGGCGAACTACACTGGTTCTACAACTTTATTGTAGAACTTCATATGAAACAAGGTTTCTATTTAAAGTAAATCACAGATACGTAACTATATCGAGGATTATGTGAGTCGTGGCGATTCTACACGGTTCGCTTTGCGCGCTCGTTCCTGCCGCGGACGTGCAAGATGTGGAATGACCTTCCTCTCGAGCTATTCCCGGAGCGCTATGACATGGGGTTCTTCAAGAAAGGTGTAAAAAGAGCACTCATTCAAAGCCGCATTGGCGACTCCTCTGGTGTAGCAAATGTCCATAGGCGACGGCGACTGCTTTCCACCAGATGGCCCATCTGCCTTATCGTTAGGTCCAACGATAAAAAAAAGTCGCCTCATATAAAAGTTAGCCGGCAACCACACCCGTAAGAATTTCTTCTTGCGAGAAACATCTGTGGTGGAGGTTACTCGATTTAAAGTTTTCTTAAGCCACTTTTTTTTAAACGGGTTACTCCTGACATCAAACAGTATATGATTAAAATTCTGCCTTTCAGTCCAAGGTTTGAATCTCAATCACATCATAAACTTTAAAAAAATGTGTGCGGCTACTTGATGCCTGCCCATTATTGTCCCAATGCTGACACAGGTCTTCTCTCAGAATGAGAGACTTTTAGGCACGTGGTCAGCGCGGTGGACTATGGCCTAAACTCTCTCATTCCGAGAGAAGACCCGTGCCCAGCAGTGGGACAGTAATGGGTTGACGACGACCTAAACATTGAAAGTTATTCTAAACAATCCCTTCTGACATAATCCATTCTTATTCTTTGGTAACCGCTCGAGGCGCAGCAATTACAGCGAAGGAATTGTAAGCCTACGTACTTATAGATGTTTTTCGCTTATTTGTTCCTTTGTTCATGGAACCTGAGTAGAGGCATCTCCGTTACTAATTGGTCCGTTCTGCGATACTTTATCTAAATACCGTACCAAAGGATTGCGACTTTGTAAATTTCGAATCGTTTTTGTTTTAGGATAAAGATCGACTTGTTAAGTAATGATTTGTACAATGCTTTCGAGTGGTTTGATTGTAATTGGACAGATAATATTGTTATAAATGGTTTGTTTATTTTATTCTTAGTCGATTGTTTTGATTGGAAGAGTTATTGTAAGTTAATTTCTTTGAATTATAGCCCTTTTTGAACGTTATAGCAGTTATGTATGTAAGACGTATTCGGTTTAAAAATCTTTATGACCCATAAGACATGCTTAATATATTCACATACAATGAGAAATGTGAATGTTTTTTTACAACACAGTTTATTTCTATGAACTTCCATGTATTCGTAATGAAAAGTGGGTATGTATTCATGTATTTTCTTTTCTTTTTTTATACTTAAACCTAACTATAAGACAGAAGGGCTACCGGATGGAAAATAGTCACCGTCGCTTATACACGTTTGCAACACCAATGAGTTGCAACACCAGGAGTCGCCAATGCATCGCCGGCTTTGAAAGAGAGCTCTTTTCGCACATTTTTTCAAGAGCCCCACGTCATAACTCCCCCAGGAATACCTTAGGGGGAATATCGTCGTTTTCTAGAAGGAAATTTTCTGTGATAGTGTATGATTCGTTCTAGAATAAATTTTACAAATGCTTAAATAGAAGTGTAATGATTCAATGAGTAATTTAGATACTAATTTCTGTTAATGTACGTGAACGACATTGTTCTTTCTAACAGGATATATGTATACTTCTAGTCTTTCATCTAAATGCATTGAAACGAAACTACATCTTCAATCCAATTATCCATAAATTTGTAATAAAATAAAAACGTTCGCGTGTTTTTACAAAGAATATAATTATAAAGAAAAATGGTATAAAGGTCTATAAAGTAACGAAAATAACTCTACATTTTTTAAATTTCTGTCCGTCTATTTGTATTATGAATTCTATCAAACTATAAGTACTGGATAACTTACAATATTAAAAATATTTCATAGCCTTCTAAAATTTTAGTCTATTCAATAGTTCCCTAAGTAAAGATTTAAAAAAACTGAAGAGAAATATTAATATAGAAACTGCGAGGCACATCTAGTCATGAAAAAAACGAAATATATTTTTTACAATCTAGCAAATACTGCTAAACGACACTAAAGTTGTACAGAGTTTATACGTATTTCTAGATAAATACACTACCAATTCGATAGACAGATTTTCCACCCTTTTCCACCCCATCCCGATAAATCCGACACCATAATGAACGGAACGAATGCGTAACCCTACCGCAGACTATTAAGAAAATCTATTTTGCGGGCTATTTTCTACTTACGTGCCAGTATTTTTCTTTTTCCGTATCTGGTCAAAATATAGGCATTACTTGTTCTTCATTATTATGTACTTTGTTCAAGAATGTTTTTTGAAATATTCTAAAATAAGAGGTACAGTCTCGTAAAAATATATAATCACAACCAATAACAAAACGAATCCTTAAATTGTAATACCTATTTTTTGTTTATCTGATTAAACAAGCAAACGAGCACGCAGTCCACCTGATGGTAAGAGGTCACTGCCGCCCATGAACATTTGTAAGCAACTTCAAACAGAACATGGGTTCTATCTGATGTCAATCACAGATGCGTTGCTACTCCCGAGGACTATGATGGTCGCCTCATATAAAAGTGTGCCGGCAACCACAAACATCCATCGAAACGCGAAAAATGCTTCATGCTAGAAATAGATGTGGTGGTGGTACTTCCCCGGTCGAACTACATTGGTTCTACCACCTTCTAAAACAATTATTATTTCAGACTAAACAATTTGCTCGAATGTATCAGTTTACCTCAAAAACGTTTTGAATCTACAAACTAGAACTTCCATTGCGGGTTTCATTTCATCTTCCCAACAGTCTGTTTAAAAGGTATTTTAAAGCTAGCCTGGTCGGCATTCAATTTTCTCTCCACACCCGTATATTTCACTCGGTTAACAAGCTAGAGGGATCGGTTAAAAATTACCCTACATGTCGCCTATAAATCGACTTTACACCCATATGTGAAGTGTATAATAACGCTTTGAACACACAGCACATAGGATTTTTCTTGTTTGTTGAAATACTAAATGCACTTAGATTCAAATTAGTTTGGATTCAGAGGTCACAGGACCGCTTGGAGTTAGTTAGGCGCTATTTATGTGAAGCCTATGTCCAGATATGGACCTCAAAAGGCTGATGGACTGCACTGGATCTAAATCCAGTGCCCTTAGTTCGTACTAAGGGCACTGGATTTAGATCCAGTGCAGTTTGTACGTTTCCTCAACACAATTATTGCTTACGTTATCATACATATATTTCAATGCACATTAAATGTTTACGTTTTCGTTTTAGGCTATACCTTACGTGCTTGGCAACGATGGTTGAAAACGGGCTCGACGAGTTTAGCAGGGTTCTTCAAACCGTAACAATACAATACAAACAACCATATACAAACAAACCATTACTATCTCTCATCAACCCATTATTGACTCACTGCTGGGCACGGATCTTCTCTCAGAATGAGAGAGTTTTGGCCATAGTCCAACGCGCGGGGCAAGTGCGAATTGGTCAACTTCACACACCTCCGAGAACTGTTTTTTTTAAGAACTCTCAGTTGTGTAGGTTTCCTCACGATGTTTTCCTTCACCGAAAAGATAGATAAGTGATAATTAATTCCTAATACGCACATAAATCTGTGGTGCGTGCATGGGTTTGAACCTCGGACCTCCCGATCGAGAGGGCAAGTTTCAACCATTAGGCTATCACTGCTCTAAAAAACCATTACTATACGTAGGTACACATAGTTCACGTAAACATGAAAAAATCCCAATAAAACGGCATAGCAGTGTGAATACTGAACATACCAGCGTACATAACAATGTAAATTTGTGAAGCAATTACTGTTAAAATACGACACTATGCATTCTCCATTACCACCTATTACATCGGGGATTAAAACAAGCTTTTGTTGCGTCGCTCGATACTCCAATTTCCGATAAATTCCCGCTAACGAAATAGGGTTCATTTCAATACTACTGTCTGACACTGGTGTTTAACGTAAATCCTGGCTCTATCGTCAACCCATTATTGTCCCACTGCTGGGCTCGGGTCTTCTCTCGAAATGAGAGAGTTTTAGGCCATAGTCCACCGCGCTGGCCAAGTGCGAATTGGTGGACAACATCCTGGCTAGTTTTTTTATAATGAAGTAACAAACGAGCATGCAGTCCTGATGGTTAGTGGTCACTGCTGCCCACGGACATTTGTAAACAAGTCCATATAGAACATTGGTTTGACGACCCGTGTGGCGGAGGGGTTACCATACCGGTCTGACGCGCAATGGGACCCTGGTTTGATTCCCGGTAGTTTAGATTCATGTTCTGGGTCTGGTTGTTCGTGTATTCGTCTTGTGTGTGTCCATGGTACCCACGTCACAGGAGAAATCCTAGTGTAGAGCTATGAGTGTAGAAAGCATGTAAAAAGAGAGCGTGTGTTTTATCTGAAGTCAATCACAGATGCGTTGCTACTCCCGAGGACTAGGATGGTCGCCTCGTATAAAGTGTTCCGGCAACCACACCCTTCCATCGAAACGCAAGGAATGCTTCTCGTTAGAATAGGTAATAATCATAATAATCGTGATTATCTATGTATTAATATGTGAAGCAATAATTTGTGATTCGTTTTTAAGATACTTACCGCAGGCGGAGTAGTATGTAATTACGTACGGAATATAGTTGATGTAGAGAAGGATAGCGCAATGATAATATTTTTTTCCAATAATGCATAAAACATACCTAGAATCAATTAAAAACCCATTACACTCACTACCTTGCATTATTCACAAAAACATACATAATAAACGAAATAGAACACTCAATGTGTTACTATGAAAACACACAACATCAAAAATGTCAGATGTCTTTGTCAAAATACCCGCTATTGCTTTTAAATGCAGCTTAGTTAATAAACCTCTGTTTTACTTTCCACTTTTAAAATAACCTTAAAACTAGTACAATTTATTTAAATTAGAGAAATATTGGTGCTACTTTGGACAATATGAAGTTTAGTTTTTTAATTTAAATTACGATCGAATTTCGACCGTTGCGACCGGTGACTAGTTATTTTTATGAAATCATCCTCTTCACGTTTGGAAAGATGTATACAAAACAGAAAACTGTTTTTTTATTATCATCACAGTCAACTAAATAAAATAGTGAAGTCTACTTTTTTGCAAGTACATGTTCGCGATGCATAAAGCCGCAAGATAACGCTCGACCGCTGTGGCGCTGACATGAGAAAAAATGCATGCACCTGACATTATTTGTTAAGCAAAATGTTACTTGTAGCGCAATGCAAAATAAATCCGAATGGCATTTGCATTTCACCCCCCTGTGGATTTAGCAGGTTATTTTTTTAGAGATCATTTGTGTGTGCCTGATGAAATAAAAATTGAATGAAATTAGACATAATTATAGTGAAAGCTACTTATTCGCGAGGGTTACGTTTCGCCTATAGGTCGCGAATAGAAAAACCGTGAATGACGAACGTTTGTCGAAAGCTGATTGATTGAATTTAATCTTAAACCTTGTACTTACTGTATACTCGAATAAGGTATTTTAGCGAAGACAAGAATATGGTCACTATTTTTTAATCAGCGAATACTGAACGCGAGTGCGGAAATCACGAATTAAAAGCTTTAATTTATTTAATTACTTATTAGAGATGTAAAAGATGTGAAATAAAGTATTATAATATTAATTTTGCCGTGGTTAAACTTCTGTGACCATAAATAAATAAAAACTGTCATTCAGTAAAATAAAAGTGAATTCATAAGAGATTTTATCAAGAAGCTGTAGTGTACGAGTACTTGTTGTGAAAATTAATCTCTCACAATTAAATATTATTATAACCATGTTTAATTATAAAGAGGATAATGTGTCTAATAATGATAACACAAATCAAATAATGATAACAGAACTAGCGATAAATAATGTTTGTTACTGATTGATCTTGATGCAATCATTAATAATAAGATAAAATTTCGTACATAATTAGATATTTAGTAAATTTTATAATAATTTCAAGCATAGTCCACCAATTCGAATTAGGCCAGCGCGGTGGACTATGGCCTATAACTCTCTCATTCTGAGAGAAGACCCGTGCCCAGCAGTGGGACAATAATGGGTTGACGACGATATAATAATGTGTACAGCAGTACAATATGTAAGATTATTAAGAATAATGTAAATAAACTAAATGCACAAAACCCACATCACGTATTTTTCGTTTAAAACTCGTATGAAGAATGGTAAAACTCATTTTTAGCACGATTCATATCAATCTAACAAAAATAGTCTTTATATCATTACGGAAGTCAGTAGTTAAAGGTAGAACTTAATTGAGAGTCCAAGATTAAAATTCCACAGGCGCATCTCTGATTTTCCAAGATATATGTTTATTAGAAATTAATTAATTACCATTTGTCTTACGGTGTCGCTCAACGAGCGAAGGAGGAAGTTATGCTTGGTATTTACGCGACAGAATATATATGATGAAATCCACAGGAGAACGAAATTTACCAGCATAGTCTTAGAATTAATAAACTGAAGTGGAAATGGACAGGTCACATCATGTAGAAAAGATTCCTCTAATGGAAATCACTCAATCATAGGCCGTCCCTCGACCGTACTGATGACCTGAAGAAGTCCATCCTAACCACTGGATTCAAATGGACAAGGAATGGTCACAGTGGCACAGATTAGAGGAAGCTTGCATCTTCAGTGTGGCAGTGCATCATTGAATTTCAAGGGTCTAGTGATAACGGTATACCAAATATGCCTAAACAACTCTATAACCAACATCATAAAGTGCAGGGGTTCATCTGAAATCAATGACATGAATGGTCGCCTCATAATTATTAAGTGAACCATGTACCAAATTAAGGTTATAATGATATAATATGTAATTATAATATTTAATTTAAGAAAATGTGTTTGCAAAGTTTCGTCCTTTTTAAATTAAAAACAACAGGATATACGTATTCCTTTACAAACCGATAGTGTGATTATTGAGAAATTTTGCTTTTAAGAATTTGTGACCCACAAACAAGGCAAATTAAGGGCAGTCCGAGTAACTTGAAGTGAAGTTGTCCAAAAGCTAAGTGCGCCTTAAACGAATTTACTCCAGTCTTGAGCAAAACTTGTTTTGGCTCACTAAAAACACACGCTTTCTACACTTATAGCCCCACACTAGACTTTTCTCCTGTGCCGGGGGTACATGGACACACACAAGACGAATACAAAAACACCCAGACCCAGAACATGAATCTAAACTCATCATTCAGATACCTGTCTGGCCGAAAATCGAACCCGGGACCCATTGACCCGGGACCCGGGACCCAATCCAGTGCCTTTTGCTACATATGTTTAGTTAGAAGGTGTTTAATAAAAAAACAGATATTTCGCGTTCAAACCTTCGGGTGAGACCCGCAAACAAGGGACGTAAGGGCAGTCCGAGTAACTCGAGGTGACGGCGCCCGAAAGCTAAGTGCGCCCTAACCGAGTTAAGTAACTCGAGCCTTGGACAAAACTTGTTTTGACTTGTTGCCTCCTATTTTTATTCGGACAACATCTTGGGTGGACGTCCCAACATTTTGGGTGTCTTGTAAACTAAAGTTAAATTACCTTATTGTTATTTGGAGACTGTCCTCTTGTAAATTACCTCTTCTTTTATACGTAGTTCTATTGCATTTATTTATCTTTTTTCCAGTTATTTTAAGATTCTTTAAAGCAAAGAGAAAAATATTTATGCACGTAAGAAAGAAAATGATCGAAAATTGTTAGCTTTCAATTCGCTTTACACTATGTCATCGTGCACAAGTCGTTAAAAATTGTTTAGCAATATGTGAAAATCTAAAAGTTTAAACAAAAGGTCATGTCGTTTATACACGTGTTTTTTTTAGAACTTGGTTAATAATAAAAGAAAGATTTTGCGTTCAAGAATGAGGGTAAGACCCACAAACAAGGGACGTAAGGGCAGTCCGAGTAACTCGGGGTGACGGCGTCCGAAAGCTAAGTGCGCTCTAACCGAGTTAAGTTACTTGAGCCTTGGACAAAACTTGTTTTGACTTGTCGCCTCTTGTTTTTATTCGGACATGTCAAGTCTTGGGTCTGTTGTACTTTGTCAACTTGTTAAGGTCAAAACTACTCGTATTTTCAAGTCCACCATGTTTCTATACAAAAAAAAATACTTTCTTCTTGTTTTTTTTTAACATCTTCTTATGCGTGTATCTTCTTCGATTTTACGTAATTTGTAGTAAGTTTGAGAGTGAAATAACTCATTAGCTGTAATTCCGGGATTAGAATAGCGCTACGGTATCCTCTGCCTAAAAAGGACCCGTTTGGTCATTTTTCCCCGGGAAGGACGACGGTATGTGTAGTCGCATACCGTCGTAAACCCCAGACGGAGTAGAGACAGCTCACCTAGGAGGTGCCCGATGGGGCGATGCGTTCAGAGGACTCCGGTTGCGTTCCTTTGGAGATCCCGGAGTCCTTTTTGTAGCGCTGACGGCCACCGGGGGGGATAGTTTGGTCACCAAAACACACAGCAAAGTAGAAACGGGCAGAGTGGAGCTTTCCAACGCTTTTGCGAAAACCCATCCTAATAATGGCACATAAAATGCTGCCAGCCAATCAGCGCTTAGTTAGCAAGCCTAATTATATCACAATTGGAATAGTGATTAATAAGCGATTGTTTAAACATTTCATACCGAACTTAATTCATGCTCGAATGAAACATCACAATTACCGACATTTATGACCACATTGTGGTTGCTAATCACAAACGCTTTGTATTAATGGTTTTCAATCGTATTTCCATAATAATAAGAACCATAATATAATGTGAAACTAGCGTACTCTAAATATCTTTAGTTATTTAGAGTATGCTAGTTAGTTATGTTATATTAGTATAAAATAATTTTAAAAGATAAGCTTTCAGTTATTGATGAATGTTTGATTCAACGTTTTGTTCCAATGCTAAGTGAAGGTCTCTTTCCATTACTTTCTGCTAGAAATCTTTTTGGTTCGACTCAGGTGGAACGTAATAATGTACAGTTTGATATAGTAGACATATACGTATTTATACAAAAATCTGCAATAGATTCTTGAGGTAGCAATGCACTTTTCAAAAATCTAGGTATGACTATTTTAATCTGGTTTCTTACTGCTCGATTCAAGCTCGCACTCTTGCATGTCTTAACTTCAGAACTCTCCTTTTAGTCACCTTTTACGACAGACAGGGCATACCATAGCCCTATTTTGCTCCTGATAATATAGAGACAGTGTTAACAAACCCAAAACATGTTTACAAAATTATAGAGACTAGTCACCCATCCCAATGGTCGAAATTCGTCCGTAATTTAAATTAAAAAACTAAACTTCATATTGTCCAAAGTAGTACATTTTTTTCTCAAATTCAAATAAAATGTAGTATTGTTTAAGTTATTTTGAACGCACCCGTTAAAGGTAAAAAGAGGTTTATTAGCTGAGCTGCATTTAAAAGCAATAGCGGGTATTTTGATAAAGACATCTGACATTTTTGACGTTGTGTTTTCATAGTAAGATATTAAGTGTTCTATTTTGTTTATTATTTATGTGTTTGTGACAAATGCACGGCAGTGTGTGTAATGTGTTTTTAGTTGATTTTATGTATGATAAATGCATTATTTAAAAATATATTAACATTCTGCACTCCTTCTCTACGTCGAGTATAACCGTGCAAAGTTTCATACTAATAAATACAAAAATGCTTCACAAGTTTTTGCTTCACGTATTAATATATAGATTACCGAAGTTCGCTCACAAAACCTTCTAGACTATTTCAACATCCGAGTTTTATCGCACGAGTGCCTAGTAGCCGCTGGATTAGCGACCAGCGGGTCTGTATCGTACTGTGCTGCGATCGATCTAGTGATTAGGCTATTTCGAATGCACGCGGTTTGCTTAAATACACGATCCACTAGCCAAGTTCCCCGATTTGAGGTTACATCCCGTCTATTATCTAAAATTCATGACACATTAATTGTCGGTGTTCAATAATGTAAATGCCACTTGATTATGTAATTTATGATTTATATTACGTGAAATTAATCGATTATAATAATGTAAGCGGATTGGTCATACATTAAAGTTGTTTTTTATGCAATTGAAATAACTCGTCACCCGTCGCAACGGTCGATATTCGACTGTAATTTAAATTAAAAACTAAACTTCATATTGTCTAAAGTAGCACCAATATTTTTCAAATTTAAATAGATCGTACTTATTTTCAAGTTGATTTGAACGCACCCGTTAAAGATAAAAAGATGTTTAACTAACTAAGCTGCATTTAAATGCAATAACTGTCATTTTTCACGTTATGTTTTCATTCAAGACATTCAATGTTATATTTCTTCTATTATGTATGTGTTTGTGTCAAATGCATGGTAGTGAGTGTAATGTATTTTTCATTGGTTTTATATGTTTTATGGGGTATTTGAAAAAATATTAGCATTACGCAATCCTTCTCTACATCAACTATAACCGAGGGTATTTTCATTCTCCTCCTCCTGCGGCAAGTATCATAAAAACGAATCACAAATGTTTGCTTCACGTATTAATATATAGATTTATAATATCTACAATTATAAAATAAATAGAATCCTATTACCCTATCATGCGTATCACACCTAGAGCCCGTAACTTCATTTGTTTGGGAAAGTTTAAATTGGTTTTGGTTATTTCGATATGGCGTACACCTAGCCACTTTATTTTCAGTTGGCCAGTTAAAATTAGCCGGGATAGTCAGGGAATATGGTAGAGTAACAAATATAGATGTTGTTTTAGTTTCCGCTCGTGGAGTATTTGCTTATGGCATTAAAATAAAGTCGATTGTCTTAGCTTTTAGTTTAATTGGTTTCTACTTTTTAATCTGAGATAAAATTATATTAAGAATACTTTTTAAAATAAAACATGTTAATGAGATAACGCTTTCTACGTTCGTAAATTTAACAGACGATTTTTTCCTGTCGTGGTGCCCTGGAAATACAAAGACGAATATACGAACACAGACCCAGAATAAATAGTTAAAACTAAACATTTACAAATTGGATGGAATTTGGCATCCATTGCGTGTCAGTCCGGTTTGATATCTGTGGCAACAATTGCGTACTTTACGGAATTACGCACGGTTATAGTTGATGTAGAGAAGGATTGCGCAATGCTATTTTTTTTTTCAAATAATGCATAAAACATACATAAAATCAACTAAAAACACGTTACACTCGCTACCTTGCATTTGACACAACCACATACATAATAAACGAAATAGAAGATTCAATGTCTTACTATGAAAACACATAACGTCAAAAGAGACAGGTGTCTTTGTCAAAATACCCGCTATTGCTTTTAAATGCAGCTTAGTTAATAAATCTCTCTTTAGTTTTAACGGGTGCGTTCAAAATAACTTGAAAATTATTACAATTTATTTAAATTAGAGAAATATTTTTTCTACTTTGGACAATACGAAGTTTCATTTTTATTAATAACGACGACGGGTGTTATTAAAACAAACAAAGCGACTGCATAAATCGATTAACAATTTTAAGTTTCGGTAGATGTTTTGTAAGAAGTCGATAATAGTGTTTTAATAATGATTTATTTTATTACGCTTTTTTGGAGATTACGCCGAGATAGTAACAAAATAGTTTTATTATACATTTTTGTAATGTTCAATTTACTAGCCTTCATTTGATACCCGTATCGTTATGATAATAGGAGCAACCGTTCCCCCCTCCTCGTCCTTCTTTATTATCTGATCGCGGAGTCAATTATAAATTACTAGCAGAACCGACGCGACTTCGTTAGCGCAGACTATAATCACAGTATAAATATCATACAGTACTCTAACTCTGCCGTGTCCTTGAATTTTATACCTACGGAAGCGTTGGGCGAAAGATTGCGTTAGGGCTGCCTGCCTATAGTATTTTAATAACATCAACCAGTATGAATACTTTCTTTCTGGTTGTTTGACAGTAGTTATTATATATTTTTATTAGCTTTTTATTAGCTTCACCTGTATGTTTGTTTGTAACCGACTTCTTTGGGCGCGATTTTGACCCACTTTAAACGGCCAGATTTCGTATAGTATAGAATAGTGTGAATAAAAAAAAATATTTTAAAAAAAGCTATTATTAATTTATATTCATAAAATTTTTTAACACTATTTTCTTAATTTAAATTCATTTAAATTTATATTTTCTATAAAAAGCGTGTTTTTTTTAGTTTTTTTTAAACTATTATTTATTTTTTAAACAAATATAATTCATGTGAATTGTATAGGAAGTGTTGAATACATGTAATGTTTTTTAATTAGTCGATTTAGGTTATAAAAAAAAAAAACTATTTTTTTAATATGTGAGACTTTTAATAACAAATCATTATTTTACTAATAATAATTACAAATTTGACACTGAAAAATATTTGCGCCTCGACTGAGACGTACGAAAAGCTTTATTATTAAATTTAATAGTATAAAAAATTCGCATTCGGATAAAAAGCATAATAAAAAATATTTTTGGGAAATATTGACATGGTGGAGAAAAAGGAATATCTTTCATTTGGTTATAAATACCTGCAGCTACTTTACAATTTATGTGTGTTGTTTTAAATGAAGTTCGAAATATTTCCTCCAATTTTTCTACATATTGCACAAAATCATCCCTGGGTATTATTAAAAAACTTTGTAAATTATTTTTGCAGTAGTCTCGGTAGCTTAAATACCGACTCTCTTCGCTGAAATTATGGCTTCTTTGATCGGGCTTTATATATGACTTCAAGGCTTGACAATCATCTTTCTCCAAACAACGTTTTAGGAGATATCCACAAATATAAAAAAAGAGCTTTTTTTTCAGGCAAGTCTGTCATCCCTGTAGCTCCGGGATCAGAATAGGACTATGACATCCCCTGCCTGTCGTAAAAGGCGACTAAAAGGGGCTTCCGTGTTTGCAGAGTGAGAGCTCGAACCGTTCGGTCAGCAATCCCGGAAAGGACGGCGGTATGTGTGGTCGCATACCATCGTAAAGACTAGACGAAATGGTGGGCCCAAACGCCCGTCTGGGAGGAGCCCGATGGGGCAACGCGCTCGGAGGATTCCGGTTGAAGTCGTTTCGAGATCCCGGAGTCCTCCTTTTTAGCGCCGAGGACGGCCACCGGGGGGATTTTAGTGCAGTAAAAATCACACATAACCCTGCGTCGCTCCCACGGCGTCGGGTACCTTTCCCGGAAAGTTTCCCCCTCGACAACAAAAAAAAAAGGTTTAAAAATGTAATTATAAATTTAAAATGATTTATTTATTTTATGTAGTTGTTTATTTATCGAACAATATTCTATTTTTTGCAAAAATATCACTTACCTATAACTATGTACTTTATTGAAAAGAGATACACGTCGCCAATGGCATGTAGGACACACATACTTACCTATGTCACTTCCCTTTACCGTAATATCCTTTAATTATTTATGGATCCAGGTATTACATTCGATAGAAAAGCTAAAAACCAATTTATTAAAAAAGAAACAAAGAAAGAAGGTAGTTCTAGTACATTAAAAAACATTATAATTGTCTTACCTTTCGTAGTTTCAAGGTAATTTAAAAAAAATTTATCTTTGGATGTGTTAATGTAGAATTCAAACAACCAAAAACAGCACAATATAGTCTACAATTCTTCTTCGCCATATTATTAGTAAAATAAAAAAATCACTGCTCAAAAAACCGTTACACAGTCCGCTCGTCTCTACGGCACATTCGGGTCTGTTTGTAGACCGAATGCAAACCGAAATCGAGGTGCATAGGTATAACTTGCGTTTCGTGCGCTTCTAAGGAGTTAGACTACTGTAGATATTTATACCGTGCTATAATGTAATCTTTTTTTTTGTTGTCGAGAGGGAAACCTTCAAAAGGTACCCAATGCCGTGGGAGCGACGTAGGGTTATGTGGGATTTTTACCGCACATAAACCCCTCCGGTGGCCGTCCACGGCGCTAAAAATGAGGACTCCGGGATATCGAAACGACCTCAACCGAAATCCTCCGAGCGCGTCGCCCCATCGGGCTCTTCCCAGATGGGCGGCTGGGCCCACCGCTACGTGTAGTCTTTACGACGGTATGCGACCGCCGTGTTTCCCGGGATTGCTTGACCGAACGGGTCGAGCTCCACTCATCGAGGTCCCACTCTAGTCGCCTGCAACCTCGGAAGCCCCTTTTAGTCGCCTTTTACTTAGAATTTGGTTTATTGTCATAGTCAGCAGTGGATATAGTAGTCGTAAAAATTTAGCGACAACTGCTTTGCGTAAGGGTACATTGATCATAGTGCGGCGGCAATATCCAAGTATTTCGTAGATATTGATATATTCTCTTATATTGTAAATTTTTTTTTATTCTAATATCAATAGGTATCGCAGTGTATGCAAAAAATTTTTGAGCTAAATTTTTGACACTTTGAATCACGTTACATAAGTTTGAGCAAAGACCTCTTATATATTCTAGTAATAAAAGCCGATGTTACTCAGGGATAATGTAGCTTTCTAATGGTGAAAGAATAAATCGGTTTAGTACCTAGTTTTTAAGCTAATTCATGACAAACATACAAAAATACAAATTCCTCTTTATAACTTTAGTATAGAGTATAGATATAGCTCATGTCACTAACAACTGAGTTGATTGCAATAATATGCCATATGTCCTTCAGGCCTTTTAGGTTTTACCGTGAGCCAAAGAAATGAACATACGTACAGTCACGAGCAACAAGATCTGACAATGGGCAGATTCGCAAAAAAATCTGACGCAAAAAGAGTGCAATAATATCTGACTGCACGATTGCAAAAATGTCTGACAATGAAAGGCAGCATAATGCAGCAGCGTTAAAATTATGTGATTAACACTTACGCGAGCGGTACCGTTTGAGTGTTCTAGAATGACACAGTAAATCTCTATACATGACGTATAAATATGTAAAGTCTAATGATATCATACGTTTTAAAGACATCATGACAGTATCATGACAGTAAAGTTTCTAGTATTTTACATGGTGTAATACAAGGTACATCCAATAAGATTTCAACTTGAAAGTTCATCAGGAATAAACGTTCTGTCGTAAATAATGTTATATTTAAACGTTATCGTACGTTGTGCCACATTAGAATCTCAAATTATGACGTTGAATCACGTTCTGTCCGTGAAAGTATTAAGATGTACGTCAAGTATTTGTGACAACCACCCGAAGCAAAAATATGTGATGGCATTTATCCTTTACGCTTAGTTGACGCGTATAAAACCCTCATTTGAAGAGTTATATACTTTTTTTTTTATTAAATGTCAATATGACAACGAAGTATCTTAAAGAAAAAACTATTCTTTATCTCCAATGGTCGAGCCCTACATTATTTATATCGCTTTAATAATAATAATCGTTTGACACGATCGTTAGAAATAAAAATTTAACAGTTAGATATTTTTGCTGCGTTCGTGCAGTCAGATCTGATTGGACACGTTCTTGAGTCAGATATTTTTGCGAATCTGTTTATAGTAACATCTTTATGCTCGTGACTGTACATAGATACCTATGTACCTACATACATAAGCTCTAAGCACAGCCTTGTTTTCGCTCATACATTGTAAGGTGCACGCTTATGTTCTAACTTGCAATGTACTTTGATGTGATAAGTAAAAACAAAAACAATGCTTGTTTTAAGAAACAATAAATTCATACTTAGCGTACAGGTAAACCAGCGAGCCACCACATTACGTAAGCCGGCTGACTGATAATCGATGCGATCAACATAGTAGGTACTCAGAAGTAGCAACGTGTTTAATTAACTTAGATTTTTTTTATGAAGTATATGAAAGGTATACCGTTATTTGTATGTCACTAATTGCAATAACTTATTAATATTAAAAAAAAGATACTGTTTACAACCAACATAGTTTGGTCTCACTTTGTTAAGCGCTATCATATATTACGAAGGTCAAAATAAATGGCTATTTGTACTGAGTTTATATTTGCGTCAAAGTTATATAATAGCTTACGATTATATTATTTAATGTTTAAAAATTTTGCTTATAAAATTTTTGCTTACGATATTGTTTTTAAAACACTTGAATCAAATTTTATTATAGGTAATTGATTCAGCAGAAGTTCGAATGAGAATGAGTAAAAAAATAAACCAACACAACTCTACATCTTTAGATAATAACAAAAATGCTCTGGTGATACTATATACAATATTTTCGCCATCTTTAATATCGGCGCCGTGGCTTAGTTGGTTAAAGCGCCTGTCTAGTAAACAGGAGATCGCGAGTTCGAATCTCGCCGGGGCCTTATGTAGACTTCAGTTATTTTATAGTTTTTTTTTATATTTAATAACATAAGCAGGGATTTTAAACACATGATGTTAATCGAGAAATAATATTTTGTGCTTCTAAAAAGCTGATAAAATATTTGATCACTGTCGATATTCTAAGTACATTACATATTATCTAGATGAACTCCGTCTGTAGACAAACATCTAGATAGGAATAGAAAATGTGCGAGTAATCTAAAAATAATCGTTCATGCAATTTTAATATATCCCTATGTTTAAAACTGTTCAACCTTCGATTTAGAGCAGCGACAATTTAAGAAATTTATTTGTTTATTTAGCCTTTGGACTGAGTGAGAGATCTAATATTTTATCGATTTTGTTGTAGAAGTAACGTTATATGATATCTCTTAACTCAATATGCCTGTTGGCAAAGGCCTCCTCCAGTAGCTTCCATTGTCTACGATCTTGGACAATCCGTCTCCATTCGTGTCCCACCGTAAGCTTGAGCTCATCCTCCCAGCGCATATGTTGTCGTCCTCGGCGTTTTTTGCCATCTCTGGGACACCATTGCGTGAAAATGTGGCTCCATTTTTCTTATTTAGATCTTAACATATGGCCAGTCCATCTCAATTTTAGAAATAAGAGAATGCAAATCTAAAGAAATTCTCCTACAAAACGTGACCGTTCAGAGATAAAATTGAAGATCTTTGTTATTATAGTCATTTCAAATATTTCGAAGATTGCAACACATATTTCCTTTAATAAGACGAAGATTGCAACACATATTTCCTTTTTCTTACCTTCGATTGAAAGGCGGCATGGCATATTATCTTTTCTTATATATTTTTTTTATTATAATACAAAAAAAATGGTAGAAATGTCATCTTGAAATAAGTAGTCCTTTGTACTTAAGTTAACAATGTCTGTTTTTTTATGTATTGTTTGTGTACAAAAAATATAAATAAAAATAAAACTTCACAGGCTGATCGTCCGTGTGTTTTTTCACAATAGTTCATTTTTTTTAACATTAGTCTTTATTTCTTAGCTCCACGTTAGGCCATCGCTGTCACCATCACACTGTCGTGTGCGGTGGTGCCAATTTATAATCTTTAATCTTTCAAATATTATAAATGAGGGATTTTGTGAAGATGTAGGTGTGTTTGTTAGTCTTTCACACAAAATTGGCACACAAGTTTATAAACTAAATTAACACTATTTAGCACGTGGTAGAACCAGTTCGAACGGGGAAGTCCCACCGCTACACTTATTTGTAGCGTGAAGCATTTTTTCGTTTCGATGGGAGGGTTTTTTTTTGTTTTCGAGGGGGAAACCTTCAAAAGGTACCCGATGCCGTGGTAGCAGCACAGGGTTATGTGAGATTTTTACTGCACTAACCCCCCCCCCCCCACCCCCCAGTGGCCGTCCTCGGCGCTAAAAAGAGGACTCCGGGACCAAAGGATCGCAACCGATGGAGGGGTGCGGCTGCCGGCACACTTTCATATGAGGCGACCATCATAGTCCTCGGGAGTAGCAACGCATCTGTGATTGACTTCAGATAAAACCCATGTTCTGTATGAAGTTGATTGCAGATGTCCATGAGCGGCAGTGACCACTTACCATCAGGTGTACTGCATGCTCGTTTGCTACTTCGTTCAGATATAAAAAAATACATATAGAATACTTATTATCGTGGTAGACATGATCAAAACGGGCGAAGACACGTTAATAACCTAGTTCTGTCAAAAGCCCATCATCTATTGAGTCAGACCCCTCCTTTGGGAGAAATCCGGAAATCCTAAACCGTCGTCAATACAGTAAACAAATATGTAAAGCTATATTCACACTGGCTATACCTTCTCAACGTCCATTTCCCTTGTATCCCACATCGGATATTGTGAACACACCGTTAGTACAGCCGAATTGAATAATACCGCTATTATTTATGCCGTGGGCGTCATTCACGGAAATATGGTATATTCCATACCTTTGAGGTATAGACATGTTCTATGGTTTTGTTTGATAATGTGAGATAGATTCGAATAATTTAGTAGATAGGTGGTTTTAATATTTTTGAAGTGAAACTTCTTTAGGCGCATGAGGGTAAAATTTTTACAGATGAAACGTCACGCCGGTATGCAACGGAAGTGTCGGAAAAGAGAGACAGAGTGATCGAGACCGATTGAGAGAGAGTAAGACAGGGCGAACGTAGCATGAGCAACTAGCCGTGGAGTGAGAGTAGGGAGCAAGCGAGTGAGAAAGATTGAGAGAAAAAGTGAGACAGAGGGAACGTCGTATCACGCCTTTTTCCCTTCCTCTTAATCTTGGAAATTTAAAGTTTTAGATTTGTATAAATATAAACAAGATTTATAAATTAGTTCGCCAAAGAAGTTTCACTTCTGACATGTGTACTTTGTACGCACGCATGTTTTTTTTTAGGTTAGGATTTTGACCAATTGTTGAAATTTGGAAAGTGTGATTTGTCTGGACACCCCCCAGAGCCCCTCTGCAAAGAGAGGAGGGTAACCCAACAAATGTATGAGAGATTTTTATGAGAGATATCATGTTTTACCTAATGCAATCATGTATTATCGCATTTTTACACGGTGTCTTGCAAAAATAGTGAGGTATTAAGCCTAGAGCCATTTCATTTGGGGGATGTTATTACTTATTTCTTATAGATTCAACCCCCCCCCCCCCTCCTGTTATGCGACATCTGACATTTTTGACGTAATGTGTTTTCATAGTAGGACTTTGAATGTATTATTTTGTTTACTATGTATGTGTTTGTGTCAAATGCAAATTTTATGTATGTTTTATGCATTATTTTTAAAAAATGTTAGCTTTGCGTATTGCGTAATGCTTCCTTCTCTACATCAACTATAACCGTGCATAATTTCATACTCCTCCGACTGCGGCAAGTCTTAAAAATGGATCACAAATTTTTGCTATACGTAATAATATATCGAAGATTATAAAACAGGTTACAGATATCACTCAAAACCATCCATATAGTAAAGAGATACATTGACGACCCGCGTGGCGCAGCGGTTACCATACCGGTTTGACGCGCAATGGGTCCCGGGTTCGATTCCCGGCCAGACAGGTATCTGAATGATGAGTTTAGATTCCTGTTCTGGGTCTGGGTATTTGTGTATTCATCTTGTGTGTGTCCATGGTACCCACGACACAGGAGAAAATCCTACTGTGGGGCTATGAGTGTAGAAAGCGTGTTTTATACATAGATACCAAAAGGGGGTCGTGGCGGAACTTAATCTCGCAAAATGGTTCTTTGAAACGAGTCAGGCAGTCCGACTGTCCCAAGGAATGGCACGAAATAGTGTGAAAAGTAAAAAAAGTAAAAAATGAGCCCCACTGAAATCCCGGGTGAATCCGACGACGGAATGAAAATTGGATTTGCCTCTGATTGGATTTTTATTTACTTAAGACAAGAAAAATTCGCTCCCCGAGACGACGTCTTTATAAATGATTTAGGACGGCGCTTCGCTGATTAACGAGTGAGTTCTATATTGTTACTGCACTCTTATATAAAATAGCGAACGCTTTTTATCCCTTTTTATATTAAAAGGTGGTAGAACCAGATAAACCCGCATGGCGGAGCGGTTACCTTACTGGTCTGACGCGCAATGGGTCACGGTTTCGATTCCCGGGCAGACAGGTATCTGAATGATGAGTTTAGATTCGTGTTCTGGGTCTGGGTGTTTGTGTATTCGTCTTGTGTGTATCCATGGTACCCACGACACAGGAGAAAATCCTACTATGGAGCTATGAGTATAAAAAGCGTATAAAAACCGGGGAGGTACCACCGCCACACCTATTTCTAACGTGAAGCATTCCTTGCGTTTCGATGGAAGGATGTGGTTGCCGGCACATTTTTATATCGACCAGCCCAGTCCTCGGGAATAGCAACTCATCTGTGATTGACTTCACATAGAACCTATGTTCTATGTGAAGTTTCTTACAGATGTCTATGGGCGGCGGCGACTACTTACCATCAGTTGGACTGCATGCTCGTTTGCTACTTCATTATTATAAAAAAAACCGACTGTAGTAATAGACAGCGTGCAGTTCATCTATTGGCACGTGGGCACTGCCAATGCCATCTTTACCATAAGAGCACTCAGGGGCAGTGCCCAAGGCCCCCATCTGTAGGAGGCCCCGAAGGGCCGACAATTTTTCTCACATCTAATATAAGGTCCAAGATATTATGGTCGAACGCATTACACTTTTTCGTCGCACGAAAGTCGTCGAGGCCCTTTGGAATGTAAAGAAAGTAACCATACCGATTTCTGCCTAAGGTCTTGTGTCTCGAGTAGGCAAACTGTTAGCCACCGACAGAGTGAGCCGCAAATTTGTTGCGAATTGAAATTAGAGTTAGCTGAAATCTCAGATTCACTTAAAGAGGATAGAAAGAAGCACTGGGTTCTAGTCGATAGCTTCTTTCCAACATCCCACATGAATAGTTTGCGGCAAACATACTCGCTTCGTGCGGCGGACAACCATATCGCCGCCGCCGACTGTAGTCGGTTTTGCTGCGAGTTTGCTAACTGAGATAGTCGGCCCACGTAACGCTGCAAACTGCGTACAGTGAGCGCTAACTAGAAAACTTTGAACACTCCATTTCAAATATATGGTGGGGCGTACTAAAGGGTGCGCAAATTCGGTCGGCCGCTAACAGTTTGTCTACTGAGAACACAGCCTAAGGCTGTGTCACTGTACTCCATTTCAAATATATGGAAGAGCGTACTAAACCGATACGTCGCAAATTCAGTCGGCCGCTAAAATTTTGCTTACTAGGGACACAGCTTAGTCGTAAAGATAGCCAAAACGTCTGTGGTACGAAAATTACGTAATACGTATAGAAGTGCTGCCTCTGAAGTCAAACCAAAAAGGTTTAGTATCACCTTCAAATATCGTATGTACCTTTTGTACGACTTGCCGCGTATTTAGTTATAACAAGACATCGAATTATATTCACTGTCAAAATGCCAAAATATGCATGCAAATATGCACTATAAAGGGCGAAATATGCACAAAAATGGTAAGCATACCCAAGATATGCATTATCTAAACACCATTTTTGGTTGTGAAACTGAAATCAGTGTAGATTTGATGACTTCTTTTTTTGGGTCGTCGAACTGAAATTCGTATAGCTTTAATGACCTTTTTTTTGCTCGTCAACCTGCAATCAATATACATTTGACGACCTTTTTTTTAGAAAACTAGCCGACTAAAAGAAGCTGCGAACTATTTAGCCCAATACTAATGAAAATGTACCAAAATATGCAATAACGCTATAAAACTGTCATTACATGCATTTGCATATGCAAATCCGATGTCTAGTTATAACATAATGTTTATACTGAACTAAAACAATTCAACATTTAAAACTTTAAAGTAATATAAATCTTTTTCAGTTAACACATACACGTATCAGTCCATTCACAAGTTATGAAATAAATAATTGAAAGGATATTTCATTCGTTCAGACCGAGGATTCCTTTTCAATACATTCCATTTAAATTTCAATGCAATGTGAGCGACAAGTATTTAAATTAAATTTATACAAAGACGTATCGTTGATCGGATTTTGTCGGTTTATTTTTATCTGATTGAACTAGCAAACCAACTTGTCCACCAATATACATTTGACCAGCGCGGTGGACTATGGCCTAAAACTCTCTCGTTCTGAGAGAAGACCCGTGCCCAGCAGTGGGACAATAATGGGTTGACAACGAACTAGCAAACGAGCATGCGATCCACCTAATGGAAAGTGACCACTGCCATGGACATCTGTAAGCTACTTCATACTGAAAAGATGTTTTAGAAGTCAAATACAGATACGTTGCTACTCCCGAAGACAAAAATGGTCGTCTCATATTAATCAACAATAATTTTCAATAATAATAAGAAGAAGAATTGTGATAAATTCATTTAATTGTAATATAATAATAATAATAAATGTTTATTGACCATAAATGAGAGTACATTTGAAACGAAGAGCCCTGACTCCCAGAAAAGCGTGAGCTGTGGACTGGGAGATATGATAAATAACCTGCCACATACATATATAAAACTTATTTATTAATATTATCAATGCGAGCGTTTGTAGGTATTTATGCATGTTACTTTTTCACAGTAAAATCAAAGGTCGTGTTTCGCTAAACTTTGAGTGCCATAATAATAGAATCAAAACAATAGTAAAACTAAATGATACATATAACGTTATAGTAACGTGGTTTATTTATTTTATTTATTTATTTATTTTGATCACCTACATAGTTTACGCCAATTATAATATAAAAATAACACAATTATACAATACGGAAAAGCTAAGTGCAAGTACATTTATAGGCGAAGACTGCTTGCAAAAAGGAGCGAGTAACATGTAAGTCAAATGATAATAACAATAGTAATAAAGAAAAGAAAAGAAATGGTTGGTTGGTTGGTTGTTGGCTTTTTTTTTGGCGGTTCACTTTTATTTGAGACGACTATTTTGTCTTTATGAATAGCAAAGCATCCGTGACTGACAGGTTCATGGGTGGTATCAAAAAGTATTCTAAAAGTTTGCTTTCTACATCCTTTAAAGCACCCCATCAACCTGTAATACCACGCGTTAATTATGTCTTATCATAACTAAGGCAATGTTTACTTAAAATATGAATAAATCGAATCTAACAAAGAAATATCCATAAGGATAGCGAATTCTCACCCTAAACTCGGAATGGAATCCATTATTCGTTATTTATGGAGTGGCCGCAAAATATTTATCTGTGTCGATAATGCGTTGCCGCTCCCGACGACGGAAATGAAAAGCAGCCATAGCTTCTGAAAGGTTCGGAGAAAAATATTTTCTGTAGCGATAAATCGACCGTTGACACCTTTAAATGAAAGATAAATTGGTCAAGGCATTAAATGTGCCGCGAATATTTGAACTGGAATATTATTGACCATTCGCCTTTCTCTTTGAAAAAAACATAAACTCAAAATAACACTTAGAAATTAATTGAATAGTGCCTGCATTATTGGGGAAACAGTTCCGCTAAGATCCAGTTAGTAATGATATAGACCAAAATTTGGGTAGGCTAGTGGATTGAAATTTGATTTCTCCAACTAGGGTTCGAATCCTTGACGAGCATTAATTTTACGAATTTATTTGTTTAGGCCTTTTTTTTGTTTTCGAGGGGGAAGCTTTCAAAAAGTACCCGACGCCCTGGGAGCGACGCGGGTTATATGGGATTCTTACCGCAATAAAACCCCCCCGGTGGCCGACCTCGACGCTGCGAAGAGGACTCCGGGAACTCCGATTGCCCGCCGCCGGTGTCCTCAGCGTGTGCCCCATCGGGCTCTTCCCTGGTGGGCGTGAACTGCTCACCGCACCTACTGGTTTTTACGGCAGCATGCAACCACACATGCCACCGTCCTTCCCGGGGTCGCTTGGCCGGACAGTTCGAGCTCCCACTCTTCCCGCCCGCAACCCCGGAAGCCTCTTTTAGTCGCCTCTTACGACAGGCAGAAGGTACCGTAGTCCTATTCTGGTCCCGGAACTACAGGGACAATTTGTTTTTGCCTGTGATTGACGTGATAAATAATGTGAATACCTTAATTAAGTAATTATTGATAACTTTGAATTTTATAGATTGTCATATGTATCAATGTAGAATTTTATGATGAAACTTTTTGCATGCCTTGACAGGCGGAACTTGGCGGACCTAAAATAATTTTACAATTACTGTACACCTACATCATGTACCATGTTCTTGCGAAATAAAATATTTGTATTTGTGACGTATTGAAAATTAATTGTCACCTTGCTTCAATGCTGACAAACGAGGAACTTAACATTTCACGCTAATAACAATATCTGTCAGATAGTTTAACAAATATACAATAAATGTGAAGGTGAGGTAGCCTAGACCTATCAGTTCTTCTCATATTCATACGATTCCATCCACCAGCCTTTTAAAATCTACTAATGGACCGAGGCCTCTTTTATGAGGGTTATTGCCAAAAGTCCCTATGTATAGCATACGTGGCGCGTTCGTGACCACAGAGTGTTGATGTTACTTTGGAAGATGCTACTGTCCACCTCCTTTGTCTCCACAATTTGGTCTCATAGTCGCTTCCTTCCATATCCAGGAAAAGAAAGGGATTGTTATTTAGGTATACTTTAACGGAAATTTAACTTTAGCGGAAGGAAGGGAAACAGATACTCGATACATGAGCTAAATTTTGTTACCCATGTAAAAACAAGATGGCAAATAAAAAAATATATACAAAGAAAAAGATAAACCCACTGAGTTTCTTGCCGGATCTACTCAGTTCAGTCGTCTTCCGATCCGGTGGTAGCGTAAAATATATATATATATGTGTAACTGACAATTTGTAAGCGCTCCCGAAGGCCTATGCAAAAGAAAAAAGACTTAAAGACAAGACATAGCTCATGGGACCTCTAATTACGAACCAAAGGCCTCCGAAGTACAGAAACATGAAATACGGAAACCACTGATAGCCTGTACAACTCGACCGTACCCGATGTCGCTTGACATTGGAGACCAATTATGGTATACTCTCTTAGTGTCATGATTATTTGGCATATCGGCGCCAGAAAGCAATGTGGTATCTTGAATAATACAACTCTCAGAGCAAAAACTAAAAATAGTTATGTCACATAAATTAGAAGGACTAACAGTTGAATTTTAAACTAAAATATATTACATCTAACATATAAAGACATTCTAAGATTAGTTGGTCTTATGTACAATGTTAGAGATTAAACAAATAGGCAATTGTTGGATCAAAAATAAATATTTAAATAAGCTGTCCGGTAGCGATATGTACAAGTAGGTCGGTACACTATCGTCCCTGTAGTTCCGAGATCGGAATAGGGCTACGGTTATACTCTGCCTGTCGTAAGAGGCGACTAAAAGAGGCTTCCGGGGTTGCGGGCGGCTAGAGTGGAAGCTTGAACCGGCCAGACGGCGGTATCTGTGGTCGCATATCGTCGTAAAGACTAGACGGAGCGGTGCGCCCAGCCGCCCATCTGAGAGGAGCCCGATGGGGCAACGTGCACAGAGGATTCCGGCTGCAGTCCTTTGGAGGTCCCGGAGTCCTCTTTATAGCACCGAGGACGGCCACCGGGGGCGTTTTAGTGAAAAAAAAAGGTCGGTACATTATATACAACTTTTAAATAATTTTTTTAATGCACAAACTACCCTCAGAATATAATGAATTTACAAATTCCATCAAATTTTGAGACTAGTCTACCACATGTAACCATACATGTAAAGCCGCCGTCCCACGAGGAGCATTCTCGAAGCTTCCGCAACTTAGGTCCCCTTGGACTCTGACCAAGGCATATATAATAGAACCTACGTACCCGAGGAACGTGCAACTTCACTACAAATTTCAATTGAGCGTCGCTACGAACTTTGGACACGGAAATTCAATATCTCAAACTTGTACATGTGTGTATTCCTCTTAATGTATGTTATAATATCCATTATCTTGAACTGAATGCATCTTGCATGAAAATCGTTATGCAAATTGATATTATCGGCTGTCGCTTATAATTTGTGTAGAATTATCTTTCATTACTTTCATTACTTTTTTATTATTTATTATGATTCTAGATTTTACACTTTCTACACTCATACCCCCCACAGAAGGCTTTCTACTGTGCCGTGGATGCCATGGGTACACACAAAGACGAATACACAAACACCCAGACCTAGAACAAGAATCTAAATTCAACATTCAGATACGTTTCTGGCCGGGACTCGAACCCGGAACCCACCCATTTGGTAACCGCACCACCACGTGGGTCGTCAAATACATAGGTGCATACAATACATAGGCATACGAATTTGACCAGCGTAATGAATTTTGTCCTGTACCCTTATCATTTTGAAAGGACACCTATACGCAACAGTAAGACCATAATGGGTTAACGACAATGATTGAAATACTTGTATAATGCCAATAAAAAGTGATCAGAATGATTGTAAAATCAGCATTGATGCGAAACCTAAAATTATTAATATTGGTATTAACATGATAAATAATGCTGATAGTTGTAATCAGGCAGGAACAGGCGCGGCAGAGTCGTTTAAACCAAAAAAGGGTTATAGCACCTATAATTATGACTATTAATATGATTCGTTTATAATAAATCAATTTCAAGGATATATAAGATTTTCAAGGTGGTAGAACCAGTGTAGTTCGACCGGGGAAGTACCACCGCCACACCTATTTCTAGCGTGAAGCATTTCTAGCGTTTCGATAGAAGGGTGTGGTTTTACACTTTTACATGAGGCGACCATCATAGTCCTCGGGAGTAGCAACGCATCTGTGATTGACTTCAAATGGAACCCATGTTCTGTATATAGTTGATTACAGTTGTCCATGGGCGGCAGTGACCACTTACCATCAGGTGGACTGCATGCTCGCTACTTCAGTCAAATAATAATAATCTAAATACTTCAAAATATAAACATACTCAAGAACACTTAGAAATCAAGCAAACAGACATCTTCATTATAAAGAAACTAAAACATAGATTTAACCATTACTGAATGTAACAAAATCCGTAGGTCAGTCCGTTAGGACAACTCAGAATGTATCAGTCCGTAAAATCATTTCTCTTAACTTCAAAACCGTGACCCGTAATTCAATAGCTAAAAGCACTGAAAGGGAAAGTTAACACAAAAGCCTCTAATGGAAGTGGTGACAAAGTTCGCAAAAATCCTTAAATAATCGCCAGGGAGTTGTATCAATATCAACAGATTAGCCGTGTCTCCGCGTCGAGCCGGCAATGTCAAAAGAGCGGAAAATCCTAAGCGGTATCGCTAGGTCATAAGCGGAAGCGGGAAGAGACAATATTTGAAAGTTAAAGATTCTAAGCGTTGCGATTTAAAACTCGATGTTGAAAGAGAGAAACATATACATGAATACGATGCGTTGAAATTACTTAGAATGCTTTAAACAGTATTCCTTGTACAATTGCTACTTCGCCTCCCCAAGAATAAGATGATCGCCTTATGTGAAAATGTACCGACAATCTATCTATCGATGCAATAGACGTCTCGGCAGTCGAGTTTTTATGTTAAATAGATGCATTCTCTCGAAGTTTGCGTCTTTGAAGTTTACAATTTGGACCCACGTTTTTTAAATAAAAGAGTGTTCAATTCTGAAGGCAAGTTGTCACTATCCATGGATATCTGGAATTACGTATTTCTATTACTTAAAGTCAACATAGTGAAAGCGAAACTGTGTGAGTAGTATATAAGGCTACGAAATATATGGCCGAGGGGAAGTATTGGTGAAGTTATGCTTGGAAAGGACGGACGGGTCGAAATGGTAAAAATAAAAAGCAAGATGGATAATGATCAAATAAATAAATAAATTATCCACCAAGCCATCGACAAGCGTCGCCCTACCTATTGGGTTTAAGTGCTACTAAGCAGCACTAGGATGGGGAATGTTACCGATAGAAATATTTTTGGATATATTTAAAACGTGCGACGGTCGCGAGCATCTAAATTCAAAAGTAAAAAAAAATTGGTTTGACATCTGTTTAAAATTTCCTGGTTTCGCGCCCGCCGCTCACCTTAATGTATATATTTGTATAATATTATAATTTCGGATTATATCTTTTAAATTGTACACAATAGCTTTCTTTGCTGCCATCTTCGCCCTTTAGTTCACAATGGACCTTCGAGCCGGATCGGTTTCACAAAAAGGTTTCTATCGGTAACAGAACCAAAAATCAATATAAAAAATCTTATCAAACAATGCTTGAAAACATGACACAGTAAGACGTTTTTAACAGCTTTTATTAAATCAACGCTACCACTTATAACCACGTCCTCACCCAAACGCAGTACGGAGTAAAATTGTTGAAAAATTTCCAGCAGAGTTTCGAAAGGAACTCTATGAATACATTCGGCAAGCGCTGGCATGAATATAGAATGAATAAAAATGAATAAAACGAGCGAGGGCGGTTAATCATCGACTCCGAATATATTTTGGCTTTGCGGATTAAACGTGGTTTGTTTTGCTATGCGTTTAACTTTACGGTTAACGCTGTAAGCTGGTGTCGATAAATAAATAACGCTTTGGATATTAATATTAACACTAGGTGTGGGTATCCTTCCGGGAAGGACGGCGGTATATGTGGTCGCATACCGTCGTAAAGACTAGACGGAGCGGTGGGCCCAGCCACCCATCTGGGAGGAGCCCGATGGGGCAACGCGCTCAGAGGATTCCGGTTGCGGTCAGACCGAGTACCCGGAGTCCTCTTTATAGCGCCGAGGACGGCCACCGGGGGGGTTTTAGTGCGGTAAAAATCCCACATAACCCTGCGTCGCTCCCACGGCGTCGGGTACCTTTTGAAGGTTTTCCCCTTGAGAACAAAAAAAAAGGTGTGGGTATCCTTGTCCCTGTATTTCTGAGGCCAAAATAGGGCTACTTTACCCCCTGCCTGCCGTAAGAGGCGACTAAAAAGGGCTCTTGGGGTTGCGGACGGTAAGACTGGAAGTTCGAACCGTCTAGCCAAGCGACTCAGGATAGGACGACGGCATGTGTGGACACACGCCGTCGTAACCACCAGGAGTTTAAGTGAGTACAAACGGTCACTCGCCCGAATGAGGCATCGCGCTCGGAGGACAACGTTTGTGTTCCACTGGAGGTCCCGGAGTGCTCCACGCAGCGCTGATGATGGCCACCGGTAAGTTATTAAGGTAAAAAACCCACATAATTCGGCGTTGCTCCCACGGCGTCGTGTACCTTTTGAAGGTTTCCCCCTCGAAAAGAAAAAAAACGATGTGGTTCCTTTCAATACTTTCATACTCCGAGTCTTAGAGGACAGGTTATCTATCTGATGCCCTACAGTATAAATTTTCACACAGGTCCGAATAATTTAAGACCTATCCCAATTATCTACCTTTTTAGAAAAGGAGTAGTTCAAAACTGTCTCTTTTTAATTCAGTAGGCTTATTGTAAGAATAATTTAGATTATATTTAATAAGTGACATCTGTATATTCCTTATTATATTATTTAACAAACATTTTAAAATAATTTCAAAAGTACTTCAATTATTACAAATGTTTTATAATAATACAGTTTCAAAAAATAATTAATATGAAATCTGAAGTAGGTACATACGTACAATTGAATAGAAAATTAAACTAACCTGAAAAGCCACTTGTTTTAAGGTTTATTTATGGAAACTAAACACACATAAGAACCCCAATATTAGATGATACATCACTGGAGCACCTTTTCATCTTTAAACTAGAAGCCGCTAAGAAATCGATCCATCATACCACGATACACAGTTTTCGCATTAATACGAGACTAGCTTTCGCCGCTGACTTCGGGTGTGTAAAAAAGGTATTTTATTTATATTTTCAAGTGGTGGAATCAGTGTCGTTCGGGGAAGTACCACCGCCACACCTATTTCAAGCGTGAAGCAGTCCTTCGTTTTGGTGGAAGGGTGTGGTTGCCGGTACACTTATATTTGAGGCGACCATCTTAGTCCTCAGGAGAAGCAAACCTGTAATTGACTTTAGATTGAACCCTTGTTCTGTATGAAGTTATTTACAGATGTCCATGGCCGGCAGTGACCACTTACCATCAGATGGACTGCATGCTCGTTTGCTACTTCAAATTTATAAAAAAACTTTGCAATCATACGAAATGATACAACCATTGAAATCTTCTCAACCAGTGTATGTTATAGCGCTTAGGATTTTGTATATACATTACATTATGTATTGTACATCCTAGTGATGTTAAAGTATCTTTAAATAAACATTACATTAATATGAACTCCAAGATAGAAGATTGAATTATTTATTTAGATACACCAGCGACTTATCACTATACATTGTTAAGTATTTTTTTTAAATCCGCTTGGTTCTGTGTGAATCGCCATTACAGGTATATACAACTTCTATAATTTATACGAAATGTAATTGTAAGTAAACTCTAACTCTAAGAATAACAAAAAAGAAAAAAAAACAACTTGTTTGAAAAACAAAAAAAAACAAAAAAGCAAAAAACAAATTAAATAATCACTTCACATCAAGGGGTCTACTTGATGTGAAAGTGGTCAATGCCATACAGGAACCTTCTACAAAACCAAATGGTCAACTGTCCTGCCTGAAATCGGTCAAACCTTTGAGGACTATATCGAATCGCCATATTGTTATTTGTCAATTTCAAAATAGATAAAACAGACAGCAATAAAAAAAAATGTGTGCGTGTACTAGCGTACACTCGTAAGAAGTGAAACTTCTTTATGACGTTATTTTTCAAAAAATAATTTACTATATGCAACTTTACAGAAATTAGTTAAATAAAGTTAAATTAGATAAAGTTTAATAAAAGGCTTTTATTAAACTTTATCTAATAATCTAATCTATAATAATCTATATAATATCACGCGTGGTAGGGATAAGAAAAAGATTGCGCGTAACGGAAAAAAAAAGATGGCGCGGAACGGAAAAAGATGGCGCGTAACGAAAAAATGTTACACTAAATTTATTTCCAACCCCGATAAAGAAGTTTCACTTCAAAAATCACTTGAATTCAGAGCAGTTACACAAAATATTTTCAACGCACAGACACATTTTCCAACAGTTTCACGGCATCGATGGAAAATATTATTTTATTCCCCGCTGTGGCGTCGATAAGAATTTCATTATGTTGGCGAAATTTTATTTACAGGACTTCGATTCCGCTTCTGATTTAAATACAGCAAATTCAATGGAGTTTCGCCTTTTATTTTCGTAGATGTATAATGAATGCTTTTCAAAGTTTTAACGTTTGGAACGAATATATAAATAGCCTTAAAATAAAGAGGTTCATCAAGAAAGGTGTGAAAAGAGCTCTCCTTCAAACCCGGCGATGCATTGGCGACTCCTCTGGTGTTGCGAATGTCCATACTGTGGCTACTTCCCATCAGGTAGCCCGTCTGCCTTATCGTTAGGTTAAATTATAAAAAGTAATGTATACTTGGGTATATACATCACAGTTTTGGTGAAACTATAATAAATTTATTTCTCAATTGAATTGTTTTATAAAATTGTAAGTCATTTAAAAAGTAAGGAATGTAACCCTTATTATAAATGATTTATTTTTTTAATTTTGGTTTTTAATAATATTTAATATTCTAATATTGAAAAGTGCCAGGCCAAGTTATTATCATTTGATTTGTTAGCCTATTCATAGAAGTTATTAAGCTAAAACCACTCTCACTCTTAAGTCCAGAGCCCAACCTAAGGTACCATAGGTACGTTACTACCAATAAAGACTAGCTTAGAATAGACCCTTTAGACTGGAACATGGCACATAACACTGCTGTTAGTATTGGTAGTGCTTAGTACTTCGGGAATCGAACCAACACACACTTTCTACACTGATAGCCCCATAGTAGGCTTTTCTCCTGTGTCGTGAATACACTGGACACACACAAGACGAATACACAAACACCCAGACCCAGAACATGAATCTAAACTGGTCATTAAAATATCTGTCTATCCGGGAATCGAACCCGGAGCCCATTGCGCATCAGACCGGTATGGTAACCGCTCCGCCACGCGGGTCGTGGCCCCACCACAAAGAATTCGTCTTTTTCACATTGTATACATTTTTAAATGATATATTAGCCGAAGTTTATTGAGCTAACCAAAAACAAAAAAATGAGAGAAATTACATATTAATACAAATAAACATGTAAGACCTGAATAATGTCTGTATGTTCTTTCATGAATACATTTGGTTAATATCAGGGGGTGAAAACTGGATTAATTCAAGCGGAGCGAATTGAATAGAATCGAGGAAAATACAGTTGTTTGAATTAAAAATTTCCTACCTTCCACCGCTGAATTTGAATTCATTCATAAGATCTTGAATTACTTAGCCTCAATGAATTGTATGAAGGTTAAAAACATTGTGCAAGTTAGTGTAGCTCGTATTTATATTTCGTATTTTTAATTTTATGAAACTGAAGTAGGAAATGAGCGTATAGTCCGTCTAGTGGCAAGAAGCCTCAAGAAATTCACACCGCTGCCTTAAACTAAGTCACTGCCATAGACATTTGCAATGATTGCAACCTTCAGATGGTATTCGAGCCCTTCCCTATAGTTCTAAAATAGGGCTAAGGCATCCCCTGCCTGTCGTAAGAGGTGACTAAAAGGGCCCTCCGGGGTTGCAGGCGGCTAGAGTGGGAGCTCGAACCGTTCGGTCAGGCGATAACGGGGAGGACGACGTTATATGTGGTCGCATACCGTCGTAAAGGCTAGACGCTCTGCCCATCCGCCCATCTGGGAGGAGCCCGATGGGGCAACGCGCACAGAGGACTTCGATTGCATTCCTTGGAGGTCCTGGGTTCTCTGTGTAGCGCCGAGGACGGCCTATGGTTTTAGTGCGGTAAAAATCCCACATAACCCCGCGTCGCTCCCTTGACGTCGGGGGTACCTACCTTTTAAAGGTTTTCCCTCGACAACAAAAAATATGGTATTAGGGTTAGAAGTTAAATTATCTCTCCATAGCTGACCATCAGTCACTACTAAATATGCTGCCGTTATTTCAGCTTTTTTTTTGTTCTCGAGGAGGAATCCTTCAAAAGGTACCCAACGCCGTGGGAGCGACGCAGGTTTATGTGGGATTTTTACCGCACTAAAACCTCCCCTGTGGCCGTCCTCGGTGCTATAAAGAGGACTCCGGGATCCCAAAACGACCACAACCGGAATCCTCTGAGCACGTTGTCCCATCGGGCTCCACCCAGATGAGCGGCTGAGCCCACCACTCCGACTAGTCTTTACGAAGGTATGCGACCACACATACCGCCGTCCTTCCCAGGATTGCCTGACCGAATGGTTTGAGCGCCCACTCTAGCGGCCTGCAACCCCGGAAGGCCCTTTTAGTCACCTCTTACGACAGGCAGGGGATGCCTTAGCCCTATTCTGGAACTACTGGGACGGGCTCGAATACCATCTGAAGGTTGCAATCATTGCAAATGTCTATAACAGCTTATAAGGCACTGCTTTTGTATATTCAGGTGTCTATTATTTAACATGGATTTCAAATCCTAATTTTAATTCAGGTCAAGGTAAACTGAGCTATCTCTAAAATGATGTTTTTATCTGGCTGAAGTAGCAAATGAGCGTGCAGTCCACCTGATGGTAAGTGGCCACTGCTGCCCATGGACATCTGTAATCATCTTCATAGAGAACATGGGTTCCATCTGAAGTCAATCAACGCACCTGTGCTACTCCCGAGGACTATGACGGTCGCCTCATGTTAAAGTGTGCCGGCAACACACCCTTCTATCGAAACGCAAGAAATGCTTCACGCTAGAAATTGGTGTGGTGGTGGTACTTCCCCGGTTGAACTACACTGGTTCTACCACTTTAAGCACTATAATTACAGCACCTAACGTATGTAAGTAAGCCTTTATTGCAACACCCTTTTACAAGAACACAACAACACTTAACACTGTGCTAAGACAGAAATAGGCTATTATATTTCGACATCCAACGCACTTCTAAAATGTTAAAATATGTTACGAAGTTCTCTAAAAAACAAGCAATTCGCTATGTTTGTTATTTACAGTAACCATTTGCTACTACTTATGTCCTTAATTATTGGGTACAACACATTATTGTCCCACTGCTGGGCACGGGTCTTCTCGCAAAATGAGAGAGTTCTAGGGCATAGTCCACCGCGCTGGCCAAGTGCGAACTGGTGGACTTCACACACCTCCGAGAAATTTTTTTTATAGGACTCTCGGGTGTGTCGCTTTCCTCACGATGTTTTCCCTCACCGAAAAGCAGTGATAATTACATACTAATACGCACATAAATCAGTTTTTGCGTGCCTAGGTTTGAACCTTGGACCTCCCGATTGAGAGGGCAAGTTTCAACCATCAGGCTATAATTGCTCTTAACTATTATATCTTAATTACTTATTCCCGCGGCTCGGCTCATTTCGGTTATTTCTATCACAATAATGAATATCCCATGTGTTTATCTAGGTCATAAAATACGTGTTTAAATTAAATTTTGCGTGAAAATGTAATAATATCGTCACACACTTTCGTATCAATAATATTAAGAAGAAGATAATCAAATGTTATAAAAACATCACTAATCATATAATGTTGGGCTTTAAAACTAAGAGTTTATATTTCCATGTTTATAGGTTGTATCTGAGATATGACATCCAGAATTATTTACGAGTAGGCGGCTTCCTACCGGATCCTAGGTCCCGTTAGCAGTCTTGATATAATGTATGCGAAATATGATATATTTGTTGTCACCCGTCGCAACGGTCGAAATTCCACCGTAATTTAAATTAAAAAACTAAACTTCATATTGTCCAAAGTAGTACAAATATTTCTCAAATTCAAATTAATTGTAATAATTTTCAAGCCATTTTAAACGCACCCGTCAAATATAAAAAGTGGTTTAATTAGCTAAGCCGCATTTAAAAACAATAGCGGGTATTTTGACAAAGACTCTGACATTTCGGACGTCAAGTAAGAGAGCAAGTTTCAACCATTAGGCTATCACTGCTCTATTGGTTGACAACTCCGTATATTTGCTAAATTTACTAAAAAGAAACAAAAACAAGAATATAAATTGAAGATTTATACCAAGTCTCGCTAATGCTACCCTAAAATATCAAGACTATTTCATCTATTGACAGAAGGACGTCGCATAGGCGGGCCGCGCTACGAGATGAAAAATCACAGATGACTTTTTTTATTGCCCGACTCACCACTCCGGGGAGAGGTGTAATTACGGAGAAAAGTGTCTTCGTAGCATTTTTTAATTTTGAAAATATTTTACCGGTACAGCCTTTTTTGTTACGTAGAAGGTTGTGTCAGTCATCGGAGCGAAAAGTTCATAGTTAAAAGATTTTTAATCTATATTTTAAAAATACTACGTTCATTTTTATAAACTGTTTTCGTACTTCGTCACAAGCTTAACACAGTTTTATTTGCACTAAATGCAAGGAAAAGACAATTATAATACTGTTCCTTGCATAAAGTAACTTTGATTTTACTGCTCATTTGGAGTAGTCAAATCCTTACGTTGCTTATTTAAACAAACCCTTAATTCCACGATAATGCCACAATTGTTTTGCAAACTCTACCACCGCTGTCACTCTAGTATAGATTTATGTTCTATAAGACTCATAGTTAAAATCAACGTTTTTATATATGACTAGCTATCCTGACAAACGTTGTTTTGTCATATAAAAAAAAAATGTTAAGGGTGAACAACCCTTAAGGGGTATGAAAGATAGATGTTGGCCGATTCTCAGACCTTCTGATTAAGCATATAAAATTTGGTAAAAATCGGTCAAGCTGTTTCGGAGGAGTATGGCAACAAAAACTGTGACAATTTTATATATTAGATTTTCAAATCGATATAGGTATTTCTTATACTTAAACTTGCTGGTCAATTACAAGCGATTTGATATACAAATGGTGGTAGGACCATTTGTTTCAATTTGGTAAACATTATCTTCAACCATTTTTCTGCCCCACAACAGCAATGTTGCGCGCTGTTGTATTCTAGTTTCACGAGTGTGATAAGAAAAATTTATTTATGCAAAGGATTTATGGTTCTCAGGTGTATTAATGTAAAGGATAACATCACGAGGAAACCTACACACCCGAGAGTTCTTTAAAAACAAGCTCTCGGAGGTATGTGAAGTCCACCAATTTGCCCTAGGCGGCCATAGCGCGGTGGATTATGGCCTAATACTCTCTCATCCTGAGAGAAGACCCGTGCCCAGCTGTGGGAGAATAATGGGTCGACGACAGACTACCACAGATGAAACTCTTGTTATTATTACTTATTTTTCATGTTCACGTTTAAATTTATCCGCGCTTAGAGTATGAAGTAGCAAACAAACATATGCTCCATGTTTCTTGAATATTGTCATGTAAAAATAAACACAAACACTTTTACACGCGACAGTACCTTTAATGCAACGAAATGGAATAAGATAGATCGATGCGGTGATTGGACGCATTCGTCTTTATTACAACGTTGATATCGACTGTACTTCTGTACCTCGGTACTAATGTACTATGAACTGACAGTATCTGTGGATCATTCATTTATAACGATTTTTCCTTGTAAGAAAATGAGAATGGCTTCTTTCAAGTGTCATTAAATTGTAGTGTTTTATATTTGGAATTTTTTATTGAGTTTTATCACTGAAGGATTAAAATACTTTGTGCTTGTGTGTATTTTTCTTAGATATGAATAGCTCTGTGAGGTATTAGAATTAAAAATAAATAATTATTTATGCGATTGTCTGCAAGCTCAAGGGGTAAATTATTGGCTTAGCTTTTTAAAGCTTTGTAAATGTTTTTTTTATTACTTTGAAGTAACGAACGAGCATACAGACTACCTGATGGCCATTCCCGCCCATGGACATCTATAAGCGACTTCATACAGAACGGGGATTCTATCTGAAGTTAGTCACAGATGCGTTACTTTACGCCTCTTATATTAAAAAGTGATCCTCAAGGTCTCGAATCTCAAGGTTGTAGAACCAGTGTAGTTCGACCGGGGAAGTTCGACCGTGACACCTATCTCTAGTGTGAAGTATTTCTGTACAATCTAGCGTGAAGTATTTCTTGCGTTTTGATAGAAGGGTGTGGTTGCCGGCACGCATTCACAAGAGGCGTCCATAATAGTACTCGGGAGTAGCAACGCTTTTGTGATTGACTTTAGATGGAACCCATATTCTGTATGAAGTTGCTTACAGATGTCCATGGGTGGCAGTGGCACTTACCATCAGGTGGACTGCATGCTCGTTTACTACTTCAATCTTATAAAAAAATGTATTTATATTTAGTAATGTAGCTTCTGAAGGAGGTACATACATTCTTACGTCGTTCAGCTCTATTAAGTGTGGTGATAACTACTCCCCGGTGAAACCATATACGATTTACTACCAAAAAAATATATTTTACATGTTATTATGAATCGTACAATCTTACCATCTTCAAATGAAAAAATGAAATGTAAGTATTTTGTAAACTGAAAAACATTCCATTAACCTTACAAACCATTCACGTCACATACAGTTACACCGAGTCGGAACGAAAATAAATAGCGCGAAATTGCAGACTTTTAAAAAGTAAAGATAGCGCATTGTGAAGTGGTCATATATTCTCATTTGAAGTGGCCCGCTCAGTGCCGCCGCGTGTGGGTGACCGGAAACTCTTGACTTGGCCGATGTGTCAGATTTATTTTATTGCGAGAAAAATAGCTTTTCTGAATTTTGTCTAAGTTGAGGACGCAAAACAGTATTGTTTCTGAGTCATTTATGTAATAAAGTCAAGGCAAAGGTCTTTATGTTCTCTCTATATATAAATATCTACTTGAATGCATAAAACTATACATAAAATCAACTTAAAACACATTACACACACTACCTCGCATTTGACACAAACACATACATAATAAACGAAATGGAACATTCAATGTATTACTATGAAAACACATAACGTCAAAAATGTCAGATGTGTTTGTCAAATACCCGCTATTGCTTTTAAATGCAGCTAAGCTAATTAAACCTCTTTTAACTTTAACGGGTGCGTTCAAAATAACTTGAAAATTATTACTATATATATTAATTTGAGAATTATTCGTGCATGAGAAATATATAGACAATATGAAAAGTTTTTTAATTTAAATTACGGTCGAACTTCGACCGTTGCAACGGGTGACTAGTAGTATTTAAATATTCTTATTTACATACTGCGAAGCGTTACTTACAATGCGTAAGAAAGAAAATAAGATCGCAAATAACTTAAACTTAAAATTTGATTAATCAAATATTGAGGTTATTCATGCAAGGGTATATGGGACACAAAAAACACACAAAAAATACGACACCATTTAACCTTCCGTTTATGACTGACGTAAAATAAAAGGCCGTTTTGTAGAATAACTTTAAAATCAATAAACCAGTTCAAGTTTTACTGTTTGTAATAAAAATAATATTTCAGTGTTCGACTTTTTACTGGTCGATATTTTATATTTTTGTATCATGGAAGTAAGTGGTAGCTTAAAACAAATTGCAACAATCATCAAATCAACTCCCTCATGGGATCCCGTCAAAGTCCTCCCGAGCCTTCAAAGTCCTTCCCAAGGTCGACCGCAGTTCTACACCTAATGCTAAAGGTACACCTAAAGACTAAGTTGGAGCATTTTTATTTGTGTCTCTCCCTCAATCTCCAGAACCCTCCTAGCCACGGTTTTTGAAAGCTAACCATGACAGTTTCTCTTATAAGGCCCTTTTTTTGTTATCTACGTGGAAACCTTCAAGAGGTATCCGACGCCGTGAGAGCAACGCCGGGTTATGTTGGATTTTTACCTCTAAAACTAAAACCCCCCCGGTGGCCATCCTCAACGCTGCATGGAAGACTCCCGGATCTCCAATGAAACACCTCCGAGCGCGATGGCCCCTTTGGGCGGTTCCCAGTGAGCATTGTACACACTACGCCTCCTGGTGTTTACGAAAGCGTGTGGCCACACATGCCGTCGTCCTACACGGGGTCGCTTGGTTGGACGGTTCGAGCTCCTACTCTAGCAGCCTGCAAACCCTGAAGCCCCCTTTTAGTCGCCTCTTACGACAGGCAGGGGATACAGTAGCCCTACTTTGATCCCGGACCTACAGGGATATTCTCTTTTAAGACCCTATAAAATGAATCATTATGAACCACAAATGAACCATTACGCACGCATTACCAAACGAGCTTGCAGTGGACTGCATCTATTATCAGGACCTGAAGGTAAGTGATCCATGTCACCCGTGGTTATCTGTAAGTATTTGTATGTAGAACAGATTTTCCATTTACAGTCAAACACAATGCCTTGCTACTACCGAGAATTTTGAAGAGTCTCATAAGTCAGCAATCACACCCTTCCACCGAAACGCAAGAGCTGCTTCAAGCTAAAAATAGGTGTGACAATGGCATCTCACCAATCACTCATCCAATCATAATCATACTCATAATCATATTCATTCAGTATCTCACCGTTATCTTATTATTGTCTTACAGCACGTGTTTTTAAGATGAAAGAGCTTTGGTCAAAATGAGAGAGATCTGCCCAAATTTTTTTTAGACAACTCTACTTGTGTATAAGTTTCTCCGCGATGTTTTTCTATACCATGAAACTGTGATGATAAATTTGAAATACAGACATCGTGTCAGAAAAAGCAGAGCGTGCCTAGTATTCGAACCCCAGACTCTCCGTTGAGAGATCGTCTTACAAGGTTCGTTTGCCAAGGCGCCTTGCATCATCTTTTAAATAAACAATGTCCTAAACGCACCTTTTTAAGTACACCTGTAGGTTGTAGAGCAAAATAAAAATAACTTCACATTGCGAACACAAAGCCAGTTTTGCTTATTAAGTTTAATTTTTAATATTCGCGCTCAAGTCCCGTAAAATTGCTATCTACCGAAATGAACGCAAGGGACGCCTCTCTTTCCGCGTATGTACACATTTTTTATTCTTTTTTCATCTGACTGAAGTAACAAACGAACATGCAGTCCACCAGGTAAATGGTCACTGCCGCCCATGGACATCTGTAATCAACTTCGTACAGAACATGGGTTCTATCTCCAGTCAATCACAGATGCGGTGCTACTCCCGAGGACTATGATGGTCGCCTCATATAAAAGTGTACCGGCAACCACACCCTTCTATCGAAACGCGAGAAACACTCCACGCTAGAAATAGGTGTGGCGGTGGTACTTCCCCGGTCGAACTACACTGGTTCTACCACCTTCAATAGACGCAATGCCTATGTGGTCTACCACATAGAAATAGATATTCTTAAGTCTTGCTGCGGGATCACTGAATTATTTGCCTTACAGGAGCAGCTGTCTTTTCTGTTTCGTAACAAAATGAGAAGAATTTGAATGCCTTTTAAATATACTCGACAGGGTCTTAAGACTTTAAAAATAAAGCGTGTTAAGGCTGACCACTTCACTCTGAGTGGACTAAATTATTATTTACCACTTCGCAAAAAAAACACAAAAGCCAAACGGCAGTGTATTAACACAAATCTGTCCCAAATTTACAAGAGCAAACTAAATTAAATAATAATTACGCCAGCTTTTCGTACACATTACTTCAAAAAGGCCATTAAAAGCCAAGTCATACGCCTCCAGTATTCTTGTTTATTCACTTAAAAATCCATTACACACAAAAAGAGCCTCTAATAATATGAAGAACGCCTACCATAAAGCTTCTGGGAGGGAGTACCGCAGAAGGAACTTCGATATTTAGTTCACAAGGTATAAATTCGGCTGGGAGTCATTGCAGTACATTTTAAAGCTTTAAAACGGGCGAGTAGAACGTCAGAATCAATTCTTGGAGCCATTTCTCAATAAGTTGTGTTGGAGCATGGAGCATGCAAGCTTTTAAAGTTTGACGTGGATCGCTGAAGACAAAATATCTTGCTATAGTGTATTTGGTTTTGGTGCTAGACATGTCGGCGCGACACCGCGTATTTATGAAAAACACGTCGCCGAAAATAATTATTCTAGTTAGTTTAAAGATCGAAAATTGTTTGTTTATTAAATTTGCAATATTTAGTGATTTTAAGAATTGAAATTAAGTTTACCCTCCATAAATTTGTTACTGCCACCTCACCAAACATTGTTATAAAAAGGTGAACGCCTGCCGGTAGAAAAAGATTCTTGTTTAGCCGTCGAAGCGATCGGATCTCCTCAATTGTGAATAAATCGAAGAAGTTTGCTCCTGTATTTTACTTGAAATCTTCAAGAATGAATAATAATGAAGACTTTGACCATCCTGACGTCACACTTCACTCACTCACTTCGTTAGACATGAGTTGTCTGTTTTTTGAGACTCGGTTATTCCCGCCGGTTTGCCCGCTTAGACAATGGACCATAGTAAGGATTCGTCTTCAACCCATTATTGTCCCACTGCTGGGCACTAGTCTTCTCTCAGAATGAGAAAGTTATAGGCCATAGTCCACCGCACTGGCCAAGTGCGAATTGGTGGACTTCACACACCTCCTAGAACTTTTTTAATGAACGTGTGGCGTGTAGGTTTCGTTGCGATGTTTTCCTTCACCGAAAAGCAGTGACAATTAATTTCTAATACGCACAGTACAAACTGTAATGATTACTCTGTGTTAATTGAAGTAATAAACTAAATCTACTACCTAATTCTAGCGTGAAGGCTTTCTTGCGTTTCCTTGGAAGTGTGTGGTTGCGGTACACTTTTATATGAGGCGACTGTCATAGTCCTCGGGAGTAGCAACGCATATGTGATTGACTTCAGATGGAACCCATGTTCTATATGAAGTTGCTTCAATATGTCCATGAGCGGCAGACCACTTACTCGTTTGCTGCTTCAATCTGATAAAAAAACCGTTTGCTAAATTTCATTGAAATTCGACTGATAGTTTTTGCATGAAGAAATTAAAACACAAAAAAAAACACGCTTTCTACACTCATAGCCCCACACTAGGATTTTCTCGTGTGTCATGGGTACCATGGACACACACAAGACGAATACACAAACACCCAGACCCAGAACATGAATCTAAACTCGTCATTCAGATACCTGTCTGGCTGGGAATCGAACTCGGGACCCATTGTGCGTCTGACGTATGGTAACCGCTTCGCCACGCGGGTCGTCAATCTGATAAAAAAAAAACCGTTTGCCAAACTTCAGTGAATCCAACTCGTTATTTTTTATGAAGGAGTACCAAACACATATGTATATCCGTTACAACACAAACATTATATAAAACCCTCGTTCTGTATGAAGTTGCTTACGAATGTACATTTTATTTCCATTTTATTGGTACTTCTTTATTATATGTTTAGAAAAATACATACTTTTTGTAAACAAAAAACTACTTGACCTCCGTAATTACAAAAGCAATATACCGAAGGGTCAGTTTGTCCGTTCTTGTCCTGTAAGGGCGTACCCGGAACGCCTATGAAGATAAATTATGTCCCTATACCGGGATTTATTACGCATGGCCCTGTGGTCTATATTACTTTAATATATACCAAAACTGTTTATGAGAGTTTATTTTCAATGCTTATGTTATTGTGTTATAGCAATTGTTCAATATCCTTCGAAGACTCATAGAGATGTTAAAATGAATGACAGCAGTGATAGCCTAATGGTTGAAACTCGGTCTCTTAATTTAATTGTAGATTAAATTAGATTAGATTTAATTTAGCATTGGAACAATAATGGGTCGACAACAAGAGATTTATTTATTTATTTATTTTTGATCACTTACATAGTTTACACTAATTATAATATTAAAAAGATTGTTCTTTTTAATAGTCTATAATATCTTTTTTTAAGTCTACACTAAATAAAAGCTAAGTGCAACTACATTTATTGGCGAAGACTGCTTGCAAAAAGGAGCGAGTAACATGTAAGTCAAATTAATGATAATAATAATAAAAGAAACCTTTTTTCTGGAATAAAATTAAAATATAATTCAGTTAAGTTAAGTTAACGGTTTTAAGATTCCTAATCAAACAGCAAAGACCAAAAAATATTACATGCGACGTAAATCCTTTCCTATCAAATCAAGCGACTATCAATAGCGACTGAAAGCCGTATGACTGGCACGCGGCACAAAGGCGGCGACGGTCAGAGCGAGCTCTCGTCTTAAAGTATACTGACAGGGATATACAGTCGTCGATACTGGAACCACCCTTAATATGGCTAGCCCGTAGAGGTGCCGACGTTCGAATCGCGGGCATGTACTAAAAAAACTATGTATTAGAAATTAAATTTATTAGTGCTTTACATTAAGTTTATTAATACTTTACGATGAAGGAAAACATCCTGAGGAAACCTTTTTTTTTTGTTATCGAGGGGGAAACCTTCAAATGGTACCCGATGCCGTGGGAGCGACGCAGGGTTATGTGGGATTTTTACCGCACTAAAACCCCCCGGTGGCCGTCCTCGGTGCTAATAAGGAGGACTCCGGGATTTCGAAACGACTTCAACCGGAATCCTCCGAGCGCGTTGCCCCGTCGAGCTGCTCCCAGATGGGCGGCTGGGCCCACCGCTCCGTCTAGTCTTTACGACGGTATGCGACCACACATACCGCCGTCCTTCCCGGGATTGCCTGACCGAACGGTTCGAGCTCCCACTCTAGCCGTCTGCAACCCCGGAAGCCCCTTTTAGTCGCCTCTTACGACAGGCAGGAGACGCCGTAGCCCTATTCTAATCCCGGAGCTACAGGGACGATCCTGAGGAAACCTACACACCTGATAGTTCTTTTAAAAAATGTCGCACGAAGCCCGCACGGTGGTTTAAAACCTAATCTCATATTATAAAAGTAGGCCCTTGCCCAACATAAGGACAATAATGTGTTTACAAGTGTTTTTGTCTTCTCACCTAATCAAACATTAAGAACCAAAAAATATAAAATGTGGCGTAAAACTCTTCCTATCAATAGCGACTGAAAGCCGTATGACTGGCACGCGGCACAAAGGCGGCGGCGGTCAGCGTTAACACAGGCCGCGCGCCGCGAAACACGACCTCTCGTCGTAAAGTATACTGACAGGGATATACATTCGTCGGTACTGGAAACGCCCTTAAGATTTTTTATCACAATGACATATCTCACGAGGCTATTTAATCATGTCTAGAAAACGGCATATTTTTGTAGTCTCGGATCAGATCTTGTAATTTAAGATAAATATCATATAGACATTGTACATGTACATAGCGTGGCTCTGGCATAAACTAGTGTGAAAAATATAATTCAAAGAAAGTGAAAAAGCAACAAACATATCTATATACATCCTTACAAACATTTATCTTTATAATATTAGTAAGAATCGTATTTGTCTGAGACAATGACCGACAATACAATGACAAAGATTTCTCAAAATATAATGAATTACAGTATTATAATTCTGCAAATTGTTGGAAGATTTATCCATGTGGAATTTCCGATTTACGCTTCATACGACTACATCACTAGAATTTATAAACCGTTTAAAAAAAACACCAGCAAACTAAATCAAACGCATAAAAACTCAAATTTCTCTAATCTACCATACCACATCCAGTAACTAGACATCTACGCCCTCTTTCCCCCGGAGATTGAATAAGGCTCGAGTGTAGTCGAGTCCGGATTTATGAGGATTCCCTCCGACACTGCACTCCGCCCTGATTGCCAGTTTATTTTGTGTCAAAGTGCGTGAGCTTTGCCGAAAAATTAATGGCCTGCGATTCTCACTGTGATTTTGTTTCAGTTTTTGTAAAGCGGCATCAAATTTCATCAGTGTTTATAGGATTTTTTCGTTTAATGGTCTGTAACGTGATTTGTATGTATTTTGCTGCCAGAGTATTTGTATTTTTGCTGTTTAACAGTTGCGTTAAGCGCTGTTATGTTTTATTTAAGGGTAATGGAAGAAAATGGATGCACAGCATCTTTAGCGCTTTAAAAATACTTAAATCCATCTGGGTTTCATTGCATAGGTCTGTGAACAACTATAATTTGCCTCAAGTTTTACAGATGGTAGAACCAGTGTAGTTCGACCGGGGAAGTACCACCGCTACACTTATTTCCAGCGTGAAGCTTTTCTTGCGTTTCTCTTCTCTTTTTTTGCATCCTCGGGAGTAGCAAGGCATCTGTGATTGACTTCAGACAGAACCCATGTTCTGTATGAAGTCCATGGGCTGCAGTGACCACTTCCTATCAGGTGGACTGCATGCTCGTTTGCTACTGCGATCAGATAAAAAAAAGGATTTATTTTGACTCAATTACATAGGTCCACCATTCAAGTTTTATCTATTTATTATCAGGTGGACGGCATTTCTCGCTGCCAAATTTCAGTAAAACATACAGATAAGTTCCTAACCTAACCTCACCTTTTTTTAAGTGGGTAATCCTCATCCGCAGGGCGACGTTCCAACCCCGGGTCCGCGACCCAGGGGCCGTGGGCATGGCAAGCCGACACCCGCCAGGCATCCCTACAGTCATCGACCTCCCACACCCAACGGCGGATCCGTTTTTTGGTTCCGCCGAAATCACCAAACGGCCGCAGAGGACAGGGAGGACGGCAACGACACACCGCACCTCCTCTTCCTCTGCGGCCCCACCGCCAACGCACCTGACGTTGCGCCCCCGTTCGGTCGCGGGAGATAGGGTGCACGGCAAACGACACACCGAGACACCTCTCCTCCCACGACCCCTCCTGGCTGCAGAGGCCAGAAAACACCGACCTCCACAGCCCCTCGAATGTATCCAAAGCAGGCCCTCAGCCAAGCCCGCTCGGAGAGTCCCCTCCCTGGGATCCCTCTTGGCTTCATCGCGGCGCCCCAAGCCACGGTTACTGAGCTCCCTCACCACGACATGGAGATCCCTTCGAGAGGGAACCTAACCTAACCCAAATGTGTAAATAAAGGTCTTTCTTCTTCCTTCTATATAACAAAAATAAAAAACCATTTTTTGTTCTACAATCGTTAAAACTACAAAAAGTGGTAAGTCACATAAATGTCTCGGAAGGTGTAACAGGAAGAGCGAGAACTTTCTCCTGAGTTTTATTTTATGAACCCAATAAAACGTCCAGGCGCTGTCGGCGAGTTCGTGGCAAACAACCCGCCTTTGCCAACTTTTATTCAGGTACTGGATTTGAACTAGCTACTTATTGACTTTCGAAGTGTCTGCATTTTTCAGTTTAGATTAGTGTTGTCTTAGCACTCTTTTAAATGGTTTCGAATTTTGACGCGGAAGAAAAAGTTGATCAGTGTTTATTTTTGACTATTTATTTCTTTATTTATTAAATATTTGTTAGTAAATGCCAATTGTGTTAGTATACATATATAAATTTCTTTTAATATTCATTAATTATCATTTTAAAGTTGAATTATTGAACATTTATCAATATTTTGGTATTAAAAAATTTTAAATGTTTAGTAGAAATATTACTAACGAGTAACAGTCCAAATAGAATGTCAAATAATCAAATTGTGGGCAAAAAATTATATTATTATACATATTATTATCAGATTTAACAAACTTAACTTATAAAGTAGTGGCATTGCCTAGACTTAGCCGCACCGAAAGTAACTTTATTATGTATAGAAGTAAAACTCTTATAGCAAATTTCTACTCCTGTTGCTGTAAACTAAAATCATGAATATTAATTTCCATAACAATTATCTATTTTGTCGAATTCCTTACCATAACATCGCAATCATTAATTTCCATCTCTTTTATAACAAAATCCATTAAAAACCAATTTCATTTAATACACATCCAAATACATGATGGAACTCCCAACTCGTACGTGCATCAAGCAATAACGTTTACAACCTTAACCACTAAGTGAATTAAAACTTACCTATACTAGACCGACAGTTAAACTGTCGGTTCAACGAGCGCATCGTTTAAATTTTATTCACTTGCAGTTCAGTCGCTATAAAACATCTAGTTAACGTCAGACATGTTGACTTTACTGCGGAGTTGCCAATCTCCGTCGCTAGATGGCGCGAAACCACTATAAAATGCTTTATGGTTCAATCGTGCGCGAACTGTCAATTGAGTCGCACGTCTTATGCAACTGTTTCTGAGTATAAGAACAGAATATGTTGCTGTTTAAATCAACGTACCGGCTGTTTTTGTTTAGTTTAAAGTCCATAAGACACCGCTGCAAGCTCTTATTTCTATTTAATAGAGCAAAGTCATGCACTCTTTTAATAATCGGGTCTAAAAATGTAGTATAGGATGACATATTTATTCAAGGCAATTTAGACTTCAGAGAGAGCAAGCCATCAGTGGCCCATCTCAGATACGAGTCTAATCTTATCTAGGGCTAGTGGGGTTTAGCATATTTCCACGAACTGCTAAGTGTTTAACTACCATCAAGTGGTCTGCGTACTTCTTTGCTACTTCTACATTGTAAAAATATAATAATATTAATTGTTTATGTATTTAAATATGCGACCATTCCCTCTATCGTGTTATCTTTAACACAACTCTTAAAATAATCTCTTCAAAATTATATACAAATCAACTGAGTATTGTAAAAGACTATCCGCACGGCGCAGCTGTTATCATAGTACCTAATATATATACATAAGGGTTTCCACAAAATTGTCAATTCAGGTCTTCATTTAATCCATACTCTCAGGTGAGTACTGGTAGTACCCGTGAAACGTAAACCTAATCCTAATCCCAGGATTACGGTAGTAGTACAATAAGTACTCACCTGAGAGTGCAGATTGGACAACAAGACGAAACTATTTATCATTGCTTTCAAAATTTGGTGTCCACTATATTTTATTAAAGTTTTCTCTTAATTGACATTATAAGGTAGATATCATTTCGCCTTAATTTAGACCTATAGAGAATTGATATTATAAATCGGCGTTTTTTGTTTTCACAGACGTTTCTTTTACCCATGTATATGCTGTGCAGGTACATGTGCTGGATATTATCTCAATATCCAGCACAAAGGAGCACAAACACAATTTGAGGCAACAAGCTGAACTAATAAAGTTCACGTTCACGACTGTTTGAAGGAAATTGAATGTGGAATGCGGGTTGAATGCAAACCGACACCTCGCTCACCTTTGTTGCTACTACTGGTCTGAAACTGTACTGATTCTCGAAAACAAGTTTGTCCCTATTTTGGTTCGACTTCGATAACCGCTATCCAGATTTTGTTAATAAAACAGTGTAAAGCGTTGCTGCGTTCTGGTTTGACAGGTGTAGTGAAGCATTTTAAGTCAGGCATTTTAATCTGTGATGTCCTAACTTGGACCGCAAGGGAAGCAACACGTCTGTAGTCATCTTTAGGTAAAATCGAAAGATTTTAAAAGGTAGTATAACATATTTTACAAATCATTTTATAGATTATTATTGAAGTCTGGGCGCATTTGGAGCTAATATCTTGAAAGTATGATTTATATGTAATATTTTATATTCAAGTGATTTAGATATTGATTTACAAAAAAACTCTTGACAATAAATATTTGAAAGACATTTTAATTTTATTCCTTTGTATTTTTTTATCCTAATTTACCCCGAGAAGCAAGATTATTCCTAATTTACCGCAAGAAAATTTAATACTTTATACAGATATTTATAATGCTTGTAGTTTTGCCAAAGACAAATATCTTGACTTTGTTTTAACGGATATTATTCTTCAATGTATCATAACTTTCCAAGTTATGAGACATTGGAGACCAGACCCAGATTTTTCGTTTATCTAATTGAAGTAACAAACGAGCATGCAGACCACCTGATGGTAAGTGGACACTGCCGCTTATGGACACTGTAAGTAACTTCATATAAAACATAGGTTCTATTTATATAGAAGTGCTATTCCCGAGGACTGCGATGGTAACCTCATATAAAAGTCTGCCAGCAACCACACCCTTCCACTGAATCGCAAGAAATGCTTCACGCTAGAAATAAGTGTGCTACAATGGGTCGAAACCATTTAAATTTTAAATTTTATTCAAATGAATCTATGAAAAAATTAAAAAAAGGAATCTTAAAATCATAGTAGGGACCGCAAGAACGCGAGTTCCAAAGTGGTTAACACATTGTTCGAGCTTCTTACTAACCGTATGCATCAGAGATATGTGCTATCACCTTTATTAACACAACTAGCTTTTACCCGCATCTTCGCTTGCGTTGAAGCCTAGATCTTTAAATATTTTCACGAAAAGTCATGTCTTCCAAAATATATTTTTTAATGTATACCTAAATAATATTGAGAATTTCCAACCAATTCGCACTTGGCCAGCGCGGTGGACTATGGCCTAAACTCTCTAATTCCGAGAGAAGACCTGTGCCCAGCAGTGAGACAATAATGGGTTGACGTCGAATATTGAAAATTAAGACAATGCTTGTAGCATTAAGTCCACCTTTATACATTAATTATAAGGTACATAAACAATAAATAAATACTTTTTAATAAGTCTTCTAAGTTTCTAAATAACTCTAACAATATGTGTGCAAAGTTTTATTATAATCGATTGAATATTTTTCCCTGAAAGGGTTACAAACAAACTCACATTTCTACTTACATTTATAATATTAGTAGGGATACTCGAAGGCCGAAATACACACAGCAATACTTAATTTGCTAACTATGTTACTCCTACGAATTTTGCTATTTGCTATCACTTTTAAATTCTGATGCGATAAATTAATGAAGAGAGATAATTTAATGTTTTTTAAACGATATCGTAAATTGATAAGAACTATTGAATAAAAACAGTTATGTTTATTTTCATATGAAACGATCATTTTAGTTGCTGAGAGAACAAACAAGTATGATTGACTCCAGATAGAAATGCAATATAGGAAGGTGGTAGAAAAAGTGTAGTTCGACCGGGGAAGTACCACCACCACACCCATTTCTAAGCATTTCTTGCGTTTCAATAGAAGGGTGTGGTTGCCGGCACACGTTCACTTGAGGCGACCATCATAGTCCTCGGGAGTAGCAACTCATCTATGGTTGACTTTAGATGAAACCCATATTCTGTATGAAATTGATTACAGATGTCCATGGGCAGCAGTGGCCACTTACCATCAGGTGGACTGCATGTTCGTTTGCATCAGGTGCATCAGGTGCATTAGGTGCATCAGGTGGACTGCATCAGACAAAAAAGGAGGTTGCTTACAGCTCTCTGAAGGCGACAGTTACCTCTTATCGTCTAGTGAACTCTGCTGTTTTGTCACCGCAATTTTATAAAAAGACCTAGGAACTGAGAAATTAGCGAATGAAGTAACGATTTGCTAAATGTTTGCGAATAATCAAAAAAAATTGTGACCATGGGCTATAAACCTTGACCCGTTCAGATATTACAACTTTTCCAATAATATGATAGAGCCTATTCGCCCTTCGGTAAATTATATGTTTTTATAGTAGGTATTACTTTCTACACATTAAAATAGTTTAGCCTTGTGCCTGTAGTGACATCTAATATAACTTTACTTTACTTTTTTATACTAAGGACGAAGTGCCTTTAAAAGGTACTTCTTGTCACACGATGTCAGACTATGTATGATTCATACCGACCAAAACCCCATAGGTGACCATCCCGACTATTTCTGAAAGGATCTCCAAAATACGCAACTGGAGTTCGCTACGTGGCTTGGCCCATCAGACTTCCCCCAGGATATAGTGAAAATACTTCCTCTACACAAATTGGTAGTTATGGTAAAATTTCACCACGCATTGTCTTTTTCTGGATAGCCGGACGGTTCAAGCTCCTATTTTTACCACCCGCAAGTCTGGATGCTTTCTTTAATTGCCTCTTACGGAAGAATATTTACAATTATTCTCAGGAATGCCAATGTATACTATAACTTTGAAGAGTTGGGATCCAACTAGAAAGTACGGTTGTATATATCTTCTAAGGATTTAGATGAAACTCTCCGGATAATTGTCTCCTTCATCACCTTACCATACCAGAACACAACTGGATGTATAACTGCTATTATAAGACGTCTGCGGGAGTAGGACCACAAGAAATTATACCATTTTCAAATTAAATACAGTTGAAACGATGTCCATCGGTGCATACTTAAAGTAATGTAGCACTAAAAACCTTACGCGATCGATAAAATAAAACAATAAAACACACTTGGCATAACCTGAACTATGAACCTACCCTTCTTATACTGTCCCATAAAATATAAGGCAATCGTATTGACGTAGAGTTTTTATTTCACACATTATAAGTGTAATTCGCCGCTGGGCGCGTCCGGTTTTACGAGCGGAGCGATATCCCGTCTTTTATCGCTGTTTTACTGGCCTACACGACTCGTGACAAAGACGGTTAAGGAATTACTTGAATGTTGCTATACTATTATATAGTAGTAGCTAGAATTACTCACTGGGGTCACTTACTAAAGGCGCTGAAAAAATTAGGTAGATATATAAGATTTCATAAGCATTCAAAAAGCCATACTTGCTTGTCTCCGTCTTAAGGGATTAAAATAAGAATGCCTACTATTCTTATTTCACTGGCCGAAATGATAGCAAAAATGCAATAGGTACATAATTATGTTGTTAGATATTTAACTGTGACCCTGTAGTCGGGGAGTAGAATACGGCTACGGTATCCCCTGCCTGTCGTAAGAGACGGGGGGCCTCTGGGGTTGCGGACGGCTAGAGTGGGAGCTCGAACCGTCCAACAAGCAACCCCGAGAAGGACGGCGGTATGTGTGGCTGCATCTCGCCGTAAGCTCCGGATGATGAAGGGGGATGGTACACGTCCCCCAAGAGATGAGCCCGAGAGGGGCACTGCGCTAGGGGCCACCGGTTCGTTCCGTTGGAGTTTCCGAGTCCCCTACTACAAGCGCTGAGGAAGGCCACCGAGGAGGTTTTAGTGGGTAAAAATCCCACATAACCCTGAATTTCTCCCAAGGATTCGGTGTACCTTTTGAAGGTTTCCTCCCCGTAACAAAAAAAAAAGATAATTAACTGTACCATAACCGATCTTTACATTTACAAATCAACATTTGGTTAAGCTGATATTGTTTTAGTAATTGGCTGTAACGCATCTATAATCGGCTTCGAGTTGAGATCAAAAGTAATATTAGATATGAACTTGGTTACAGATGTCCAAAAGTTACCACTAACCATCGATACTGAAAACTGCTATGTCATTTCCACCTCATACAAGAAAACCTTTATAATTTCCTGCCAAAGATCTATACCTAAAAGCTAAAACTGGTAAAGGCTTAGTTCTAGGTATTATACAGCCGCTTTGTACGGACTAAAGCCTTCAAAGTGAGCAGTCAATATTGACATATTGCTTCTTCGTTTCCCGCCCGAGGCCGGGTTTTCGAGCGCTATAGAACGTGGTGAAAATCCTCAAATATCCATTTCAGAATGTGATAAAATATTTCGCAGAGATGGAAGGCGGAGGGAAATATGTTTGACTATTGTTAAATAGTTTAATATCGGATATGTAGGTGAATACGCTTGCCCGCTATCTGTTGGTCACAGTAATTCATCTAGGATTATATAACCTTAATTAAGAGACCTAGCACGCCCACCTTTTTTATTTTTTAAAAGAAATCCTTTAAAATTTACTTACTTGTCATTGGGAAGCGACGCCTGGTTATGTTTGATTTTTACCACTTTATGCAGCCTTCCTTCTGCTGCTTAGAGAACTCCTTAGTTTCCAAATTGGAATCCGAAACACAACCAGAATCCTCGGAACGCTTCGCTTCTTTATAGCTTTGTTCAGGAGGGCAATTATAAACATATATATATCTTTACATCGTATATATTTGTTAGAAAAAAATAATCAACTTATAATAGATGTATTTTTATTTTTATTATTATATCCATATTTGTCTATCTGTATATTTTCAAGGTGGTATTACCAGTTTGACCGTGGGATTACCACCGTCACACCTTTTTCTAGCGTGAATCATTTTTGCGTTTCAGTGGATGGGTGTGGTTGCCGGCACACTTTTGTGTGAAGCGACCATCTTAGTCCTCGGGAGTAGCAATGCATCCGTGATAGACCTCAGATATAACCCATGTTCTATATGAAGTTGTTTACAGATGTCCATGGACGGCAGTGACCGCTTACCATCAGGTGGACAGCATGTTCGTTTGCTACTTCGATTAGATAAAAAAATCTGTGGTTTTGAAATTGCATCAAACCTGTCTAATATATATAAAAGGATTCTGAACATATTTAAAGCCAATATCTGGAGGTAAAACTTAGCCTTTATTTCACTAAAATCTATCCACCTAACTAATTATATGTATTATACGCAGGTGAAACCGCAGGCTTTAGCCAGCTAAAAAACCATATCTTCATCTATTCTTACAAGCCATCGGCATTTATATTCTGAGCAAATGCGCGTCAATACCAAGTATAAAGCAGCCGCCCCAGGCGAGGACTGCCCGATGTTAATATCCAGCGCCTTATTACTGCAGCTCCGGGCTCTCTGGAATCTGCTCAAGAATATGGAGTAGCGAGGGATTTCATCATCTGTCGTATATGAAATCTATCTTTATAGTAAAACGCTAAAAACTTGCTTCTGTTTATTCGTATTTGCTTGGTAGGAAAGTAATATTATGCAAATCTGTACAAAAATCTTTCTGTATCCTTTACCAGGTGGTAGAACCAGCGTAGTTCGACCGGCGAAGTACCACCGCCACACCTATTTCTAGCGTGAGGGAGTTCTTGCGTTTCGATGGAAGGGTTTGGTTGCCGGCACACTTTTATATGAGGCGACCATTATAGTCCTCGGGATTAGCAATGCATCTCTGATTGACTTCAGATAGAACCCATGTTCTGTATTAAGTTGATTACAGATATCCATGAGCGGCAGTGACCACTTACAATCAGGTGGACTGCATGCTCGTTTGCTACATCTGTCAGATAAAAAAGAATAGGAGCAGAGCTAGCTAAACATCTACCTTAACGAAATCGCAAGTAAATACTAGTATTACCTATCTACATATACACAATATATACATATATACACAACTTCTCCTGGTCTGAGAGATGATATATAGATGATGCGTAAATGGTGTGTTTAAGTGTCAGTTGTGGTTACGAAAACTATTACGAATTACAACAAAATCCTTCTGTAGAGCTACGAAGACAGATAATGAGGTCACCATCTTTATCTACACTTTTATCCTTAAGGTGGAAGGGAAGGCTGAACCTTTTGTGATGCGATTCCCATGACACTTCGTTGCAAATTTTGCTTCAAAATATTGTTAAGTGTTGTTGGTTTTGGCCTGGAGGATGCAATAAAACGAAATATTCTAAGTTCTCAGGTTTAGCAACGATTTATGCCCAACCTGGGGTACGGGTAAGACTCTAATCTTATCTAGGATAGACTACAAATATCTTCACTTGTTTTCCTCTTAGCCACATGAAAAAAGCAATTTACACTTATAATAAAAAAATAATACAATAAAGATACTAAAGCCGGCAGCAAAACGGCATAACTCCGAAATTACACGTTTTTTCGTGTTGATAAATATTTTACTCGCGCCTTGCACTCTGATTGCTTGGGTACCGTTTTTGTATTAGGGGTAGGTCAGACTTGCTACACGATGTACTGATATTCTAATCAACAATAATATTATGTATAAAAGTAATCTAAAATCAAAACAGTTAAATGTATTACTATTATTTATGTAATACATATCTATACTAATATTATAAAGCTGAAGAGTGTGTTTGTTTGTTTGAACGCGCTAATCTCAGGAACTACGGGTTGGAATTGAAAAAATATTTTTATGTTGAATAAACCATTTATCGTGGAAGGCTTTAGGCTATATAACATCACGCTGCAACTATTAGGAGCGAAGGATCATCCTTGAGGGCTTTCGTTGCGTGCGCTGCGAAAACGGTTCAAGATACCAAAAATATATGTATGAAAGAAATATTCCTCTTGAATGACTACGTCTATGTCTATGTATATGTCATGTATTTTTTAAACGCGGGCGAAGCTGCGGGTTTCAGCTAGTGTTATTATAAATAATAATTGTTATATCGGATCTTTGAGGCCAGAGTAATGCACTATCTTAAACACTGTGCGTTGGAGACATGGAATGCATAAGAATTGCAATTCATAACATACGAAAACAAACGCAAATTAAAACAATATAAAACAATATAAACAGTTGTAATTTAATAGAATACAACCACAAATCCTTCAGCCTTGTGAGTTTCACTACTAGATATAGCTCCCCTCCCTCACTGGTGTTTTTGCCAATAAGACAACATATTAAATTAGATTTAGTCTTTTTATTTAGGATTACATTTCAATGTACAGGTGTTTGTCATATAAATTACCATTACTTTACTTTGAAGGTGGTAGAACCAGTGTAGTTCGACTGGGGAAGTACCGCCGCCACACCTATTTCTAGCAGCAGTTCTTGCGTGTCGTTGGAAGGGTGTGATTGCGGACACACTTTTATATGAGGCGACCATAATAGCCCTCGGGAACAGCAACGCATTTGTGATTGACTTCAGATGGAACCCATGTTCTGTATGAAGTTGATTACAGATGTCCATGGGCGGCAGTAACAACTCACCATCAGGTGGACTGCATGCTCGCTTGCTGATACAATCAGAAAAAAAAAAACAAAAACTATTGCCCTATTTCGGAAGTTATATGCAAATCTATCAACCATTCAACAAATTTTCTTGTCTCTGATAAAATCGTAAAATCGCAAAATAGTAGCAAATCCACGCGTGATAGAGCCTTCGCAATTTTCAGATTGAATTTTTATGACAACAGTAGGATAAAGTTATAAACAAATGAATAAACCGTTCTGAAATCACAAACTGGCGGCGAAATGAAAGTGAATGGGATTGTCATTGACAGCGAAAATGTAGACGCCTAATCTGCCATCGTAATAGAAAATGCAATGATAATTTTAATGTAAACGCGTTTAACAATGTTTCAGATATGCTGCCAAATAGTATATTTATGAAGTGGTACTGTACAAGGCAACACGTACATTCTGCTGCGTCAGCAATTTACGTGAACCGCGTGGTTATTAAATTGTCTCCAGCAGAACTCGTTAGCACCAAGGCAATCGCGCCTGCTCACTAATCACACAGGTAAATTTACTACCATACGTTTGTAATAGTATTTTCCCTCTCCTTCTTTGATCGCAGGCACCATATTTAAAAATATATTAACTTAAGTTCCTCTAACAATGGAGTCTTATGGAGAATATATCATATCAATCAATCCGTTTGGGCTGTACCGCGTGCTAAAATTTCTTTGGCGTAAGTTTAAACGTACATACGCTAGAATATCACTATCCTCCTTCTGATGCAGGTGGTTGAAAAATGAGTCTACAGACATTTAAACACACACACGCTTTGTACACTCATAGCCCCACAGTAGGCTTTTCTCCTGTGTCGTGGGTACCATGGACACACACAAGACGAATCCACAAACACCCAGACCCAGAACACGAATCTAAACTCATCATTCAGATACCTGTCTGGCCGGGAATCGAACCGGGGACCCATTACGCGTCAGACCGGTATGGTAACCGCTGCGCCACGCGGGTCGTCAAACTGCGACATTGGTACATCCATGGTCATCTCATCTCTCATGTATACAATAATAATAACACCATACGAGTATTGTACAAATAAAGCAACATTAGTCATAAAGAAATTAAAATAACATTTCCTAAATATTTCACAGATTAGGTGTCTATTCCATTACTTGTTCCGTGTTGTGTAGTAATGCTCGTAAAAGTTGAAATTCTCTTGGACGTTGTGCAAAACTCCGGAATTACACTATGAATATTTGCTTTTACGGAAGCCTGTTTCCCGTTTGATGGATGTTATATTTTTATCCGATTGTGTCAGAAGGATGGTAGTGTTTTTCGAGCATATTTCGAGCGTATGTATGACGACCCGCGTGGCGCAGCGGTTATCATATAGGTCTGACACGCAGTGGGTCCCGGATTCGATTCCCGGCCAGACAGGTTGATGAGAAAAATGACAGAATGAGTTGAGATTCTTGTTCTGGGTCTGGGTGTTTGTGTATTCGTCTTTGTGTGTATCCATGGCACCACGACACAGGAAAAAATCCTACTGTGGGCTATAGTATAGAAACCGTTTTAAGTTTTTTTAAGTATGTTTGTATGTATGTATGTCCAATGCTTTGGCACGCTCTACAGTCTAAACGGTTAGGCGATATCAGACGTAATGAAGTATCATTAGAATCGTTTCAGATTATAGAGTGTAATTAGCTTAGCATACATTGTTTAAATATCGTGCCTGCTATCAGAGAAAAAGACTAGGTAAGGGACGACTTTTTTATTTTCTTGACGATATGGGTATGAAATAAATGCTAGTAAGTAAATCTACAAATATATATATATATATATATATATATATACATATATATATCTTAAAAAAATATATATATATATATATTGTAGAGTGTAGATTGTAGCGTCTCAATAAAAACTTCGTAGTTCGCTCTTCAATCTTATTTATTGATGTATGCCAAATACCCAACATGATCAACAATGCATTAGGCGTGCTTAAGTACTATTAAGATTCTTACATTAGCAGGGTATGGTAGTCAGCGGTACCGGCCTCTCCACCAATCACGTGCGAGCCACTTTTGCACACGGCACCACTCTGCATCTCTTTCTTTCCTATAGCGCTGTCTCTTTCTTACATCTATTGACATTGCGTATATTTAGAGTGGGATAACAATACATGCCTATCTTATTCTAACTTATTCTAACTTATTTTATGTATTGACGCCGTCGTCCGTAACATTCTCCCCCCGGCGCAGACACGTCGTAGCCTCTTTCATCCGTAGGACGACGAGCTTAGTCGCAGGTCTCTTAAATACGCCTCCTTGAGTGCGGACATCTACAGACCGGATGATGCCGTCTGATCCCGGGTGCACTCGCTCGATGACTCCTCTCGGCCAAGTGTTGCGGGGCAGCGTGCTGTCGACCACCATGACGAGATCGCCTTCTCGAAGTTGCGGAACTACAGTGCTCGCTTGCCCCCGCGGGATGAGTGTTGGCAAGTACTCTCGAAGCCATCGCCGCCAGAACTGGTCCGCTAGCGCTTGCGCTCTTCGCCAGGTGCTGCGGTCCGCCTCGGTGCAAGGCCCCGTCCGTGGTAGTCCTGTAGATGAGCCGATAAGGAAGTGATTTGGCGTCAGGGCTTCTTCATCGTCGGGTTCTACGGAGACGTGCGTGAGTGGTCGTGCATTCACGCTGTATTCTGCCTCAGTGATTAATGTCTGCAGTACCTCTTCTTTGGGCGCCTTTTCTTTAAGCGTAGTGCTAAGTGCTACTTTTACTGAACGCACTAAGCGCTCCCAAGCTCCTCCCATGTGCGGCGCGCCCGGTGGTATAAAACGCCAGTCGGTGTTATATTGCAGACTGAAATCTCGTAGCACCGTAATCCAGGACTCGTAAACATTTCTTAATTCAACGTCTGCTCCCCTGAAGTTGGTGGCGTTGTCAGAGTATATGACGCGTGGCCAGCCTCTCCTGGCGGCCATCCTTCTTAGTGCCATAATAGCAGAGTCCGTGGAGAGTGATTGGACGATTTCTAAGTGAATTGCCCTCGTTGTAAGGCAAGTGAATAATGCACACCACCTTTTTTCATGTCTTCGTCCGATGGTCACCATCATAGGTCCAAAGTAATCGACCCCACAGTAGGTGAAGGCGCGGTGACCCGGTTCCAGCCTCACTTTAGGCAGGTCTCCCTTCGGTGGCGTTTTTGGAGCCGCCTTGTATACGCGGCAATACTGACATTCTCTAGCTATCTTCTTGACTGTAGGCCTCAGATGTAGAATCATGTATTGCTGTCGGAGTTCATTGACGACTCGTTCGTTATTCGCGTGACCCGCCCGGCGATGATAATTCTCGATGAGCAGACGAGTGAACGGGTGCCGTCCGTCGAGTATCGCTGGCTGGTTCGAGTGCGTTGTACTATTTAGAGCACCTATTCTGCCTCTTGCCTTTATTATGTTGTCGTCTAATACGGCGTCCAACTTCTTTAATCTACTACGTCGTGGTAGCGGCTGATTCTGTTTTAGCCTTATTAACTCTTCTTTAAAGGAGTCTCTCTGCGCTCTCTGAAGCCAACGTCGTTCAGCCGCTCTCAGGTGTGCGACTTCTAGATGTATATTATTTTTCCTTTTGGCTTTCAGCTTCTCAATGAAGAGTTGTGTTAGCGCAGTAGTTCTTATTAATTTTAAGTAACTGGAGAACCTTCGGATATCGGGCAGTGAGTCCTCTGGGTAAGTGTCATCTTCTGAATAGGCGTAGCATGCCACTTCCTCGGTCTCGTTATCCTCGCTCTCCTGTGGCCACTGGTTTGCCGGTGCCCTAAGGAATGGGGGCCCCGTGAACCACCTATCGTGACTGTCGATCTTATTGCTCTGAAATCTGGTGGCGTCGTCTGCCACGTTGAGCGTGGTAGGCACCCACCGCCAGTCAGCCGCTTGTGTGAGTTCGGCGATCTCTGCTAGGCGGTGTGCGACAAATGGAGTGTATTTCTTTTTCTCGTTTCTTATCCAACACAGAACTGTTCTAGAATCACTCCAATAGGTTACTCGTCTGGGCTTCCAAGTATGTTCCTTTATTATCGTGTTTCCGAGTCGCGCCCCAATCAACGCCGCTTGAAGCTCCAGTCTTGGAATGGTGAGCATCTTTAGCGGAGCTACCTTTGCCTTGGCCATTACTTGGATGGTTTCTGTTAAGTCTTTGTATACGATCCTCCAATAGGCCACCGTTGCATACGCCTGTTCACTCGCGTCGACAAAAATATGAAGCTCTATATGGGCTTGCGGCGTTAAGTTCATACTGTAGCACCTTGGTATAGCTAGCGCTGAGACATCTGGGAGTCGTTTTATCCATTCGTCGAAAAGATAGGCTTCCTCTTGCGGTAGTTCTTGGTCCCAGTCCACCTTCTTAAGCCATAATTGTTGCAATATTATCTTGCCGACGATGGTGTACTGACTGATGAGCCCCAGCGGATCGTACACTGACATAACTGCGCTTAAGGTTTCGCGCTTAGTAGGAGCTCTTAGTCGCAGCCTGACTTCATCGGGAACTCTCTTAATATCCGTGTTGAATGTAAGAGTGTCGGAGTCTGGGTCCCATCGAAGTCCTAACGTTTTCTCCTTGTGATGTGCCACTAGCTGTACGTCGACGTTCTGGGATCTCTTTTCTTCTGGAATGCTAGCAAGAACCTTCTTATTGTTTGAGTTCCACCCCCTCAAGTTGAAGTCGGCCCGCTGATGGATGTACATTACTTCTTTGACCATCTTAATAGCTTCGTCTTCTGATTGGAAGCTGTCTAAGTAATCATCCATATAGTGACGCTCCTTAATTGCTAAAGCTGCCTCTGGGAATTCTTGCTCAAAGTCTGTGGCGTTACGATTCCTCACGCTATGAGCGAGGTACGGTGAGCTGCTTGCTCCGAATATCATTGATACCATCTTCATTTTTCTTGGGGGATCGGTGGGCTTGTCCCGCCATAAAAACATTTGTGCTGGCTGGTCCTCAGGTCTTATTTTAATCCTGAGAAACATTTCTTCGATGTCTGCGGTTACGGCAATTCTTTTTTCTCTGAACCTGAACAGTATTCTTGTGAGTGAAGTCAATAAGTCTGGCCCTTCTAGCAGGAAGTCGTTAAGGCAGACTCCTTTCACCTTGGCCGCTGCGTCAAAGACCATTCTCACTTTCCCTGGCTTGTTGTGGTTCGTGACGGCGAAGTGAGGTAAGAACCATTTGCGATTGCTATTCATTTCGCTGCCATCGCACTCGGTCGCGTAGCCCTTCTGTACAAGGTTCGTGACTTGAGCCGTATATACTTCCTTAAAGGCGGGCTCCTTAGTCATCCTCTTCTCTAACGTGTGTAGTCTTCTTAAAGCTGACTCGTAGCTATCGGGGAGTGTGGTGTTGTCGGTCTTCCAAGGAAGGCCTACTTCGAAATAACCCTCCTTCCTTTTGGCAGTTGCTTCGAAAATATCGTTGGCCCTCTTCTCGTACTTGTTAACCCTCTCTTTGGTCGACACACCAAGGGAATCTACGTCGAAATAATATTCGACGAGCTTTTGTAATTGTGTGTCACTTGTGGAGATGTGAAGTACGGCTGCTTGGTCTTGATAAATCGCTCTTCCTGGTGCCGATCCATGCAACACCCAACCCAGCTTTGTCCAAGATGCGGCAGGTTCTGTTTTCTTGCCAGCGCGTAGCTGTCGCGATACTATTAAGTGCCAGTTGTCAGCCCCTATTAGTATGCGAGGCTTGGCTTCTCCTGTGCAGATCTTCTCTCGTATACTGCGCAGGTACGGATACCGCTCTAAATTATGCGGTATACGTTGTTGATGTAACTGTAGCCCTCGTACGGTGCGGGCTTTGACGGTGTATGTTTCTTGTTCTCTTAGACCTCTCACTCGGATCTCGATGGCCTTGCTCTCTATTCTTTTTTGCTCGTTGATACCTCTAATGTTCAAAGGCTGCTTCGATCCGCCATCGGTGAGTTGGTTAGCTAATACTTCATCTATTAGTGTCACCGTGGACCCTTCGTCCAAGAGGGCGTGCGTAATTATCTCCCCCCGTGGACCGCTGAGCTTCACCTTGCAGGTCTTGAGCAATACCGCAGATGTCTTCTTTGCTGTAACGCTCATTACTAGTGCGGTTGAGTCGGCTGTTTTGCATTCGTTCAGAGTGCTGACCGTAGGAGCCGATTCCGTTGCCTTTTCCTTGTGTAGAAGCGCATGATGTCGGTAGGTACATCCGTGAACTCCGCAGGCTTTAGCTTTGCAGGAGAATCGGTTGTGCTTCCGTTTCATACATTTGAAACACATTCTGTTATCCTTGGCCCATTTCCAGCGATCGTTGGTGTCGAGTGCCTTGAGTTTGGCGCAATCGGGAGTGTAATGTCCCTCGGACTGGCACATAAAGCATCTTCTTTCATCTTCATATGTGATGCCTTCTGCAGTGTATACGCCTCTAGTAGCTGCCCGTTTTGGAGCCACTTCTTTTTTTACTGGTACTGGAACACCTCGTCTGGTTGTGTGGGTATATCTGATCATCAGATCCGCTTCGGCCATCAAGAACTCTGAGAGGACGATCATTTCGTTTTCTTCTATAATACGAGCTTCATTATTGGCTGCGTACTCCGCCCATTTGCTGACGAGATGCGGACTCAATTTGTCCATGACGTCTCGAACAAGAAGCGGACTCTGTAGGTAGCCTCTTCTGTCTATACTCTTGATTGTGTAGACTATGTTCTGAATCTTGACTGCGAACTCGTATAGATCAGTACTCGCACTTCCTAGCTTAGGGAGCTTCTTGAGTTCTTCCATTGCTCGATCAATTATAAATTCTGGCCTTCCATACTTCATTTCTAGCGTTCGCATAATTACTTCTGGACTGGAGGCGGTGAATAACTGCGAAAGTACAGTTTCTCGTGCTTCCCCTCGTAGGCTGTTTCGTAGACGCAGAAGATTTTCCGTCGGAGAGAATTTGAAGAGTCTCGTAGAATCTTCCATAGCGGCTTTATATGGTAGCCACTCTGCGACGGCTCCCGTAAAGATGGGTAGTTCTGCTGTCTGACGCGGCAGCGGCCTAGACGTAATCATTTTTTCCAATGCGTCAGCTAGTCGTTGAATGCCCTGGTACTTGGCGTTCTCCCCCCGTTGCTCTTTAACGGGGGGGTGAGCCTCTTGTGGCTCTTCCCTGAATTTCGGTGCTGATGGTCGTTGTTCTTCTATGCTTCTATCGACCCAGTCCCGTACTCTTTCATTGCATATGCTGGATTTGTACTCTGATTCGGCTTCTATCGCTGTCACTTCGGCGGCTAGTCGTGCCTTGATGAGTTTCTCTCTGATGCGCAGTCGCTTTTCTTCTAGCTCCGCGAGTTCCTTTTCTGCCTCGTATTGCGCCATCTTCATTCTTGCATCAGCGCTTTTTCTCGACGTGTTAGTGTGAATGCTCAACGCCGGTGACGTAGGTCTTCGTATTGGTGATGCGGCTTCACGTCTCATTGGAGTGCTAACTGGTTGTGCAGGCGGCCCCATAATGGACGTCCCTATTGACGCCTCTGGCGCGGTCTCTCTCGCTGCTCGTGGCGGAGAGTACTCCAATCTTCTCCCTTGGGGAATATTTCCTGCTACAGTTGACGGCGATTGCGGCGAGTCTTCATAAATGCGGTGCAGTGACGGTGCAAGCACACTCTTAGTGCCTACTGGTAACTCCGGCTCGCTGTATCCAGATTCGGAGCGAACACGGCTTCTCGTGTTCATAGCGACCGGCGTATCCAATCCGACGCGCTGCAGTCCTTACTCGAGTAGCGCAGATTCGCCTCTGAATCTGCCGTAGAGTAGATTCGCTTCTGAATCGCCCGCAGTACAGATTCGCTTCTGAATCCGTCGTGGAGTGCCAAATCTTCAGAATCCGGCTCGAAGGACCAAATTGTAGAGTGTAGATTGTAGCGTCTCAATAAAAACTTCGTAGTTCGCTCTTCAATCTTATTTATTGATGTATGCCAAATACCCAACATGATCAACAATGCATTAGGCGTGCTTAAGTACTATTAAGATTCTTACATTAGCAGGGTATGGTAGTCAGCGGTACCGGCCTCTCCACCAATCACGTGCGAGCCACTTTTGCACACGGCACCACTCTGCATCTCTTTCTTTCCTATAGCGCTGTCTCTTTCTTACATCTATTGACATTGCGTATATTTAGAGTGGGATAACAATACATGCCTATCTTATTCTAACTTATTCTAACTTATTTTATGTATTGACGCCGTCGTCCGTAACATATATCTTAAAATACTTTTATGTCACTGTACTGACGGAAAACGAAAATTGCGTTAAATTAAATATATTATTATAAAAACTATAGACCAAGACCATTATGGTCATAAGCAGCCGGGTTTAAGTATTGTATCGTATCTGTGGTTCCGGGATCAAACTATTATGGTAGGGGGTACGGTATCCGCCCAATTGCTACGGTGCAGACAGGGGATGCCATTCGTAAGAGGCGACTAAAAGGAGCTTCTGGGACCTCGAACCATCCAGCCAAGCGACACCGGGTAGGACGACGGCATGTGTGTATGTCCTCCACGCAGCGCCGAGGAAGGCCACAGAGGGATGGAATGAGGGGTTTAGTGAGGTAAAAATCCCACATCAGCCGGCATTGCCCCCACGGCGTCAAAAAAGGAGAAGAACCGCATCTGTGAGCAACCACAGGTAAAGATCTAATTATATCTAAGGTCAATTATTTAATATCAACGGACGACAATGGACACTTACCTACTATCCGTCTAATTTCATATAAAAAATTAGAACCCTTTCAAAATACCATTTTCCTTTACATGTTACAAAAATTGGTGCATAAATTGGTATATACATATAAAGTACGTCTTTTTTTCTGTGCCATCTCAACATGAATGGGGCGCAAATGTCTGTAGCTTCGCGTTGCCAATTTAATAATGCTTCCGTGTATTTTTACGACGAGGGTAGATTTTATTCCGTTTTCTTGATAAGAACATGTCATTTTACAAATCTTAAGTTTCATTTTCTTCTTTGTTTTTAAATGCAAAGCGGTAATGGTATCAATTTTACACAGTCACAATTATAATAACACTTTCTACACCCACAGCCTCACACTAGGACTTTCTCCTGTGTCGTGGGTGCCATGGACGTACAAGACGAATATACAAACACCCAGACTCAGAACAGGAAACTAAATTCACTCGTTCATTTACATACTCGACCGGGAATCGAACCCGGAACCCACTGCGAGTCAGAACGGTCGTTTCAGATACCTGTCGTTCCGGGTTCGATTCCCGGCTCGACAGGTATCTGAAAGATGAGTTTAGATTCCTGTTCTGGGTCTGGGTGTTTATGTATTCGTCTTGTGTGTGTCTATGGTACCCACGACACAGGAGAAAATTCTGGTGTAGGGCTATGAGTATAGAAAGCGTGTGTGTGCGTACGTACAATAAATATAATCAAAGAGAAGCTGTTTAAGATTGATGTATTCACATGCAGATAAGTGGTCACTGTCTCTAATAAACGAGTCATCAACGCCGCGTAGAACTAGGGTTCTAGGTAAATCTTGAAGGTGGTAGAACCAGTGCAGTTCAACCGAGGAAGTACCACCGCCACACCTATTGCTAACGTGGAGCACGTCTTGCGTTTAGATTGAAGGGTGTGAATGCCGGCACACTTTTACATGAGGCGACCATCTCAAACCTCGAGAGTAGCAACGCATCTTTTGACCTCAGACATGGGTGGCAATGAGCACTTACCATTAGGCGGACTGCATGCTCTTTTGCTACTTCAATATTATAAAAAAAAATAGAAAAAATACGATCACAGATTCGTTGACTCTCCTAAAGACTGGCAATTTTTTTTCATATTTACCAGTGGTGTAAACATTCTTTTGAAAATTCTTTTGATAATGCAGTTGTAGTTAAAGAACATGTACTAGGTATGCTGACTGTGGCACCAAGAGTAGTAACACCAGTAGTCCACCGTAGGTAAGATAATAATCCGATCTATTCATTACAAATATCCACGGCAGCAGTAGCCGCTCTTTAGTGATATACATAGTCATATGCATCTTGCAATACTTAAAAAAGTTTACATATGTTTTTACGCTGCTCTTCAAGAATATACATTCGGTACCTAGATTACTTACGGTTACAAAAATTGTACCTTATAACTACAATTAATTATACTCATTTTTTTTTTGTATTCGGAACACAATATACGGAGAATGCAAGACTGACAACCCAAATCAAATTAACTGACTAAACGCAATATTTGAAGTCTGTTTCATCCCGAATTGTACCTGAAACCTTTCGCAGATCCAAGCACTTCACTTCCACTTGGAAACTCGACATCAAGGGTGTATTGCAGCCCGCAATAAACACAAAGGGTTGCGATTTGTTGGAAAACGAAGGCTCGTATGTCCGGGTTCGGTTTACGAGAAACGGAATCGATTCGTTTTCTCACTATATAGAGCCTCGTGTAGTTCTTTTTTCTTGGTTATTATCTAATGTTTCACTTATTTAATTGTTTACATAGAAATACGTTACTTAAATAGGAAACTAACGATTAACTCTTTATGTTGTTAACCCGGTATTATCCCACTGCTGGGCACCGGTCTTCTCTCACGATGAAAGAGAGTTTTAGAATATAGCTCACTGCGCACTTGGTGGAATTCCCACCCAAAATTGGTGGAATTCCCACATCTTCGGGAGCAATTTTAGAGAACTTTCAGATGTGTAGGTCTCTTCACGATACGCCCTGTAGTTCCGGGATCAGAATAAGGCTACGGCATCCCCTGCCTGTCGTAAGAGGCGACTAAAAGGGGCTTCCGGGGTTGCAGACGGCTAGATTGGGAGCTCGAACCGTTCGGTCAGGCAATTCCGGGAAGGACGGCGGTATGTGTGGTCGCATACCGTTGTAAAGACTAGACGGAGCGGTGGGCCCAGCCGCTCATCTGGGAGGAGCCCGATGGGGCAACGCGCTCGGAGGATTCCGGTTGAAGTCGTTCCGAGATCCCGGAGTCCTCCTTTTCAGCGCCGAGGACGGCCACCGGGGGGGGTTTAGTGCGGTAAAAATCCCACATAACCCTGCGTCGCTGCCACGGCGTCGGGTACCTTTTGAAGGTTTCCCCCTCGAAAACAAAAAAAAAAGGTCTCTTCACGATGTTTCACTTGATGTTCTATATGAAGTTGTTCGCAAATGACTATGTTCAACAGTGACCATTTACCATCAAGTGAACTGCAAGCTCATTTGTTACTCCAATCGGAAAAATAACTAACAAAGAATAAAAGAAATGAATTTTTATATTCGGCAATATATGTAAAATATTTAACTACTCCTAATGACGTTTTTAATCGTACAGTGAAGTAAAATATGACTATTTCGTACTAGCAAAGGACAAACATAAATTTTCTATCGCTTTAGTACTCATGTGCTTTCAGAAACCCCAAAATGCGAACGAAATTTTTGTTATTTTTGTTACCTTTAAATCTATGAACACTTATTGCTTTTAAATTGGTACTTTACAATAATAATTCAGAAAATGGACGTATGGTTGCTTGTACGTCCATTTTGTTATTAAGACGATTAGTAATTGTAGGTACTTGTCGTTGGAAGGGTCTGTAGGGCATCGTAACGGAAGCACCCAATGCGTTCTATCAGAGGTCCCGAGGTTTCCTTAGTAGCAGTACTTGAGTCCACCGATGGAATTTTAGTAAGTAAAAACCTCACATAACTTGGTTTTTCCTTAAAAACGTTCGGGTATCTTTAAGCCCGGTAAAGCTGTAAATACAAATAGGGCTCAAAGTAACAACACAATTGATTTAAGAAATATAGATTTCCTCACGAATAGTAGCGATTGAGGTCACCAATGCGGTTTTACTGTTTTTGTTTAGATCGGTAAGCTTTTGTTTAGATCGGTTATTTTTTAAAGATTTTCTCCGAACCCAAAAAAACGTGTCAAATCGCTAATACAATGCCGCAGAAAGATATGAGGCAACTTCCTCCTGTTTCAGATGTCCGGTTGTTTCCCGAGGCTGATAAGTGGTTGACACATTCGGCCCTATCTCCGATATCGTACCCTAATAAAATCGAATGGTCGGACCGAACCACGATCATTTTTATCACCGTTTCTTCCAGAGACGTTATGGCGAAAGCTCTCGAAGCGCTGGAATGTGTAATTTCGTTTATACTAGGTATGCGAAGTCTTTACTCGCGTTTTTGACGACCAAGACGAGTACCAATTGGGTTTTAGAAGTGTTAATAAGAATATTTGAAGCGTGAAGCTAGTAGCTAGTGAACGTCAAGCGTGGTTGACAGTTGGATGGGTGACCGCTGGTCCGCGCTTCCGTACGTCGGAAAGCACGTTAAGGCTTAGGCATATATTTGGATCTAGCATCTTGCATACATTCAAGGCCCGATTCAATCTCTCTTTCCAAAAACTGTCTTACGATATCCACAGGATGACGCCAATGGCATCTCTTCTATGAAAAAATAATAATGATGTAACAATGTTATCATTTGGACATTCCGTAATGCGAATATCCCTTACCGACATTCGAGAATGCGAATACGAATTCAAATGTTGTTTTTTTCAGTTTTTATTTGATCTACATTTGGCGACCTTTTTAATTTCTGGTCGACTAACTGCAGTTCAATTACGGTAGATTCGGCTGCCTTTTTTTTGAAAAGTACTGCATTTTAATAATAGAGCAGTGATAGCCTAATGGTTGAAATGCCCTCTCAATCGGGAGGTTAAAGGTTCAAACCCAGGCATGCACCACTGATTTGTGTGCGAATTAGAAATTAATGATCACTGCTTTTCGGCGAAGGAAAACATCGTGACGAAACCTACACCCAAGAGATCTTTGAAAAAAGTTCTCAGAGATGTGTGAAGCCCACCAATTCGCACTTGGCCAGCGCGGTGGACTATGGCCTAAAACTCTCTGAACTCTCTCATTCTGATAGAAGACCCGTGCCCAACAATGGGACAATAATGGGTTGTACCTCCCTTACGAATGCGAATGCGAATATCCATTACATCACTTATAGGTAATATTAATAGGTTACAGAACTTATACAGAATTGCAAGTACACAGTCGAAAAGGTTCAATACAAATAGTAAATGCCTCTGTGAAATACAAATATATTTTTGAATTAATACGGTATCAGGACGTTACAAGTCGCCTGCAGGCAGTACTCGATATTGACTTCGTGTGCACTGCGAGGGATTGAGATGGGTATTTTAATACCCGTTTGGGTAAAGAGCGATGTAAGAATAGTTTTTATTTTAGTATGTGGAATTTTAATAAGGCAACGAAATCTGCTTCAAGCGTCATACGCTTGGCAAGTGTCAGGGTTGAGGAGAAAAAACAAATCAGACGATCTCATTAGGCCACGAAATTAAAGTATTTTTGTATTGAATCTGCAAACGAGGTAGGGTATGGTGTCACCACTGCCAGCAACCACTTATCAAGCGGTAAATACGCTCATTATCGTCCACCCATTAATATCCTATTTCTGGGCACGGGTCTTCTCTCATAATGACCGAGTTTTAGTCCATAATCTACCGCGCTGGCCAAGTGCGAATTCACCATTACACACACACGCTTTCTACACTCATAGCCCCACAGTAGGATTTTCTCCTGTGTCGTGGGTACCATGGACACACACAAGACGAACACACAAAAACCCAGACCCAGAACAGGAATCTAAACTCATCATTCAGATAACTGTTTGGCCGGGAATCGAACCCGAGACCCATTGCGCGTCAGACCGGACCGTAACCGCTGCGCCACGCGGATCGTCAAATTGGGTCGGGTCGTCGAATTGGTAGACTTCACAAACCTCTGAGAACTACTCTCAGGTCTGTAGGTTTCTCACGGTGTTTTCCTTCACCGTAAAGCATTGATAATTAATTTCTAATACGTATATAATTTTAGAAAAATCAGCCTATAATTTGACCCTCAGACTTCCTAATCAAAAGAGCAAGTTTCAATCATTGGGCTATAGCTGCTCACTGTTAACACGCTCATTAATTTCACTCAAATAAAAACAGAAGCTGGTAAGTATACGCTTACAAATTGAATTGTTTCATAATAATATCTCCGCCGTTAGTCTCATACAAAATATAATGTTTATCCACTAAGCAAGGCCGGGGGCGCTGCAAATATTTGATTATCGTCGACTGCGGTCCTCTACATGCTACAATTTTATTAGCTAATAGCGCTTCGTTTATTATATCCCAGTAAATAACTCGATATATTGGGAAAATAGCCGGAATAGCTGATGAAATGTTGCAGACGTTGTTATGAAAATGTGAAAAGGAAAGTGTAGAATAAACTGTTTACTTTATTTTACACATTTTTGGAGCAGTGATAGCCTAATGGTTGAAACTTGCCCTCTCAATCGGGAGGTCCGAGGTTCAAACCCAGGCACGCACCACTGATTTATGTGCGTATTATACATTAATTATCACTGCTTTTCGGTGAAGGAAAACATCGTGAGGAAACCTACACAACCGCGGTGGACTATGGCCTAAACTCTCTCATTCTGAGAGTAGACCCGTGCCCAGCAGTGGGACAATAATGGGTTGACGACTTATTTTACACTAGAACTGCAGAATTCCAGGTAGTAAAACTAGTATGTTTAGACGACTTCTAGAGCGATTTCATATGGAGCGACCATCTTAGGCCACGGGAATAACATCTATGATTCACTTCAGTTAGAACCCTTGTTCTATATCATTAGCTTGCAGATGTCGATGGGCGGAAGTGACTATTTACTATTAGGTAGACAGCATGCTCGTTTGCTGCTTCAATCTGACTAGTCACCTGTCGCAACGGTAGAAATTCGACCGTAATTTAAATTAAAAAAACAAAATTCATATTGTCCAAAGCAGCACGAATATTTCTCAAATTCAAATAAATTGTAATAATTTTCAAGTTATTTTCAACGCATCTGTTAAAGGTTTTTTTTTATTTGACTGAAGTAGCAAACGAGCAGGCAATCCACCTGATAGTAAGTGGTCACTGCCCGCCGCGTTGCTACTCCCGAGGACTATGATGGTCGCTTCATATCAAAGTATACCGGCAACCACACCCTTCCATCGAAACGCAAGAAATGCTTCACGCTAGAAATAGGTGTGGCGGTGGTACCTCCTCGGTCGAACTATTCTGGTTCTACCTTCAAAAAATGGTAAAAAGGGGTTTAATTAGCTTAGCTGTATTTAAAAGCAATAGCGGGTATTTTGACAAAGACATTTGACATTTTTGACGCTATGCGTTTTCATAGTAAGGCATTGAATGTTCTATTCCGTTTAATTTGCACGTGTTTGTGTCAAATGCACGGTAGTGTGTGTAATTTGTTTTTAGGTGGTTTTATGTATGTTTAATGCATAATTTGAAAAAAATGTTAGCATTCTATAATTCTTTTCTACATTAACTATAACCGTGCGTAATTTGACATTCTTCCGTCTGCGGCAAGTATCATGAAAACGAGTCACAAGTTTTTGCTTTACGTATTAATATATAGATAATAAAGACAATTTTTTGTATTGTTTCGATGTTTGTTGCTTTAAAATTACAATGATAGTAGTATTAAGCATTTGAAAGGTAGTAGAACCAATTTATTTCGAAAGGGTTAATGCCAAACTGATCTCTATCGTGAATTACTTGCGTTTTGTTGAATGGCTTTTCATCGTGCAAAATAGTAAACGATTATTTTTTATGCGTCTTAAATCAACGAAATCAAATGATTTTTTAAGTTCCTTAATATTGTATTCAAAAGGATGCATCATCATGCATGGCGGAGCGGTTACCGCGCGTCAGACCGGTATGGTCTGACGCGCAATGGGTACTGGGTTCGATTCTCGGGCAGACAAGTATCTGAATGATGAGTTTAGATTCGTATTCTGGGTCTGGGTATTTATGTATTCGTCTTGTGTGTATCCGTGGTACCCACGACATAGGAGAAAATCCTACTGTGAGGCTACGAGTGTAGAAAACATGCTTTTTTTTAATTCCGAAATAAATAATTTAATTCGTATAATTCCGTTTTTTATGTAAAGAGAGATTGAGTGAACATGACCGTATATCGAAAACGTCAACATACAAAACCTAACGCAAGCATAAAAAGAAAAGTGTAAAATAAAACACGTTTTCCGAAATTCCAAAAATGAATGTAGGCAATTTGCGAAGCTTTTCCTGCAATACAAAAGGAGGCGCGACATTGCCAATTTAATAATGCCGTGTAAGCCGTTTGGTGACTCCGGCGGAGGATGTGTTAGAAGATTTTCTATTTGAGTATGTTTAAGAAAATTTTGCGCATTTATGACCCTATTTTCGCTCCGTTTCAGAGGATTTTCTTTCAAAACAAGCAATATTTAGTTTAAATTAAAAAGTTTTTTAACTAAACAAGTGACTGACGATATCCACGACTATACCTATGATGGATGTAATCGACGAAAAAGGTAGAAGGGATCGTTCTAAGTGGATAACTTTACTTATTTATTAACAGGTGGGGATATCGGATGTCGGTATGTCGGACTCCTACCGACTAAAACTCCGCGGCGTTCCTCTGGACGTTCGATGCTGGGTCACGAGAAAGCGTAGCATTACATTCGCGGCCCGACAACGTCAGCTGGCGCTGGTGTTAACGCCAGCATGGTCCCAAGAAGGAGGATGTGCATGGTAATTCAACTATGTAAATGCAATACACATTTTTTACCTAAAACATCCGCACTTCTAAGGGTGTCAAAATGTTTCGCCCTTCTAGTGTTAATAGATTCATAAGTTATTTCCTTACACTTTGTGTATTGATTTTCTATGGAGATACTTATTCGCAATCTCGGATTGATGTTGCATCCCGATTTAATACGGCTCTACGTCTCAAATCATCCTGACTATATGTAATTTCGCTCGCGATCTTGCTTCTCGGGCATACGAGTACAAAAGTAAAACCAATATTCTGATTTTTTTAACCGACTTCCCAAAGGAAAGAGGTTATCTATTCGTCACGTATATATATATATATATATATATATATATATATATATATATATATATATATATATATATATATATATATATATATATATATATATTTATACCTTTAAAGTAGCAAACTAGCATGCAGTCCACGTGATAGTAAGTGGTCATTGCCAATCACGCTATCAAATGCTAATGTTAATTCCCTTTGACCGTGCGAAGCCGCGGGTAAGAGCTAGTATGAACATACTTTAAAATATATATTTCGCTAAAATTTCTAATACTCGTTCCCTTACCATATCTTTGAGTATATGTTAAGCAGCGCAAACGAAGCGTGCCTCGTTATCAGTGTGTCTACGCCTTTTATCTCAGGAAATGAGATTTTTGCCTTCCCTCACACCCTCGCTTAGCGTTAACGTTTTTAAAGTGAGGTTCGCGAGGTTCGAAGAGCTATGTGGCTTGGTTTTTCGTTTTATTTCCATTAAGACTTATAAGAGCTTGAACTTTATATCGTCGTCAGCACGTTATGGTCCCACTGCTGAACAAGGGTATTCTCCCAGAGTGATAGAGATTTAAGCCATAGTCCACGTCTTTTTTTGAGGGAGAAATCTTCAAAAGGTACCCAACGGTGAGGTCAGGCGTCGGCAGGTCACAGCTGCCTACTCTACAGATCACTAAAATCCGCCCGGTGGGCGTCCTCAGCGCTGCGTGGAGGATTTCGGGATCTTCGACGGAACACAATCGGAGCCCTCCAAGCGCGATGACCCTTTCGGGCTCTTCCCCGGAGAGCATTTGCGCTCACCGTGCCATCTCGGCCATGCTGCCCACCTCGGCGACCACGACTTTTTAACAATGCAAAGGGAATATAGAAAGTGCATTTTGACGACGAAAAAACAGATAGTCAAATATCAAATACCCCCCTTTTTTATTTTTATTTTTTTTGTTTTTTTTTTAATTTTTTTTTCTACTACTTTAATGGATGATGTGCAGATGCACCTACCTGAAAATAAAACTGACAGAGCCCCATGATGGCGTTAATTTAAAAAAAAAACACATGGCGGAGCGGTTATCATATCGGTCTGACGCGCAATGGGTTCCGGGTTCGATTCCCGCTCAGGTATCTGATTGATGAGTTTAGGTTCATATTCTGGGTCTGAGTGTTTGTGTATTCGTCTTGTGTGTGTCCATGGTACCCACGACACAGGAGAAAATCCTAGTGTGGGGCTATGTTATAATATAGAATTTCATGCTGAAAGGGACACCGGTATTGCATTGTCTTTTAATCTAGATAAAAACTAGATGAATACACTATTAATATTTATGTGACAATCGCAAAACTTTTCCATTTTTTCTTTAAATCTAGAGATACTAAGTGGTATGGTTAGACCACTTACTCTGACTTAATTAATTGGTATAAATACAAACTAAGTAAACTTCTATTTACAAGGTAGCACATATATTTAAAAAAAGCATATTTATCACATCTCTTTTCAGTTAATCGTCGAAAAGCACTTACAAAAATAATATTTAGAAAGTCTCTGCGTAGCATGTAATAACTTCCCTAGTATTTCCCAGGAGAGCTAAATACATCTATTTTAAAACGTTTTAATCAGCCTCATTGCAGTAAATAGTACGTTTAAAATAATCACAAACTACACCAAAATTAAACTCTTAGATGACCCGCGTGGCGGTGTCGTCACCACCGATGCTCAAAAGACTCTGGGTTCGATAACCGGTCAGACAGATATGTAAAAGATAAATTTCTAATTCGGTTCTGAGTTTGCATGTTATTTATTCGCCTATGTGTCTGCTGTCTGTCTGTGAACCAGTGTAGTTCGACTGGGGAAATACCACCGCCATACCTATTTCTAGCGTGAAGCATTTCTTGCGTTTCGATGGAAGCGTATAGTTGTCGGCACACTTATATGAGGCGACCATCATAGACCTCGGGAGTGGCAACGCATCTGTGATTGACTTCAGATAGATGAAGTTGATTACAGATTACAGACTCCCAAGGACTATAATGGTCGCCTCATATGAGAGTGTGCCGGCAACCACACACTTCTATTGAAACGCAAGAAATTGGCGTGGATAAGCTAGTAATATCCTATTTATACTACACTAATCACAGACTAACCAGAAAATGGATAGAAAACTAAGGTCTTTCACGTGAGTTATCATAAATATATTGCACAATTACTTTATGAACATTCATAAAGTAATTGATATTTGTTTATTCACCTTTAACCAATAATGTTTGACCAAACCAGGTAAAGGGAACTTATATCCAGTCGTGCACTATCCACAACGTTTTACCAGTAATATTTTGACCTGGTCAACTTAATATCCCGAAATCCTTGCATGTTAAATATGGGGTTAGATTATCGAGCAATAGTCTGGCGGGTGTCGCGCTGTGAGATTAAACAAATATTACTCTGTGATCACGTGTATCTATGAATCTAATAGAAATGGCAGTAAAATAATTATGAACGTTTAATAAATTTATCGTTATTCATAAACACGCTTTCTACACAATTAGCCCCACACTAGGACTTTCTCCTGTGTCGTGCGTACCATGGACACACAAGACGAATACACAAACACCCAGACCCAGAACACGAATCTAAATGAGTTTAGATTCTTGTTCTGGGTTAAACAGGTATCTGAATGTTGAGACATTCAGATACCTGTTTGGCCGGGAATCGAGCCCGGGACCCATTGCGCGTCAGACCGGTATGGTAACCGCTCCACCACGCAATTCATAAAATCCTTTTTGGTCTTAGTGAACCTTTTTAAGTAGAGTTCGAGTGAGTTCACTCTAAAGACACCTACGTAATACCTGTTATTGTCATATTACAGCAATATTAAGCGCTGCAGTGTTGCAGTTTGAAGGGTGTTGTAGGGTAATTGCTCCGAGGTGTTACAGCTTACACCTCAAGGATAGCAACGCAACCGTGACGGTACTCAGGTAAGACACCGATGCTGTCTGGGGTTCATTCTAGATATCCTCAAGCTCGGAATACCACTTACCATTTGCTTTAACACTTCAGAGTTTTACAGTGGACAAATGAATCTGAAAAATCTAATATTATTAATGCTTCTTTAATATATTTTTATTATTATATTTACTATCTACTTTTTAACATTATGATTCATTCAATAACTTTCTTAATTGTGTCTAATTGTAACTTTATCTAAACCGCATCCTAATTATTACAAACGGATATTAAATTTAAACCTCTAATATTTATATTTAGACATTTCTAAACATTCTTGCTCTTTACACCGCCAGAAGCTTTCGGCGCGTAATATCCAGCAATATCAACACCGGGATCGAACCTGAGAAATGAACATGGGATGTTATTGTAAATACTGCACTGCGGATATGCTGCGAAATTAAACTTGCACCACGTTGGAAGATAAGAGGTATACTCGAAGAAATGTTTACTGTATTTATGTATTGCAAAGTGTATGTCTGTATGTTTATTTATCATCAACCCATTTTTAAGGTGGTAGAACCAGTGTAGTGTATTATTTATTTATTTATTCATTTGTTTTACTATAATTAAAACGGTTACACCAATTACATTAATAATAGACACTACCAGTTATGCCTCTCGCTCACAGAACCTCATGCATACGGACAATATTTTCTCCCACTCATCTGCAAGCAAGTCGCACTCAGGGTATGAATCCAGAAGAGCGTTAAGTTTGTTAAGCACGCAAGAGTTTGCTCTCGCAACTGTATGCGCCGCCGTAACTTTTACATTGTATAGTTACGCATATTGCAGTACCTTCATTTATGTCTTTAGTCTACAGTCCACAAGCCTTAAACTGATTCGAAACAAATGAAGTCTGGAAGTCTGGTGGTGTGTTTTTTCTCAATTTTAATGCAAAGTTTGTTCGTTGTTGTGTCTTGTTTCAATTAGCTATTTAGTATGAGCTTTAAAGGAGTAAAAATTACAATTAACACTTCAATAACACGCATTTTATTTGCAAAAACCCACTCCAGTACAAAACAAAGTCAAAACATCGTATTGCATACACCCATTGAAGATTTTTGCTAAGAGCCGAGCATGTAGTATGGTGACCACTATGGCTGTTTCACAGGAAGATGCTGCTGCCCATATCTTGGATTTATTCTTTGTCGCCTTCTACGACATCCACGGGAATAGAGAGAGTGCCACTATATGACCAACTCCACACAGTATGGTATTATCAACCCATTATTACATTTTTTTTTGTATAATATTGGAGTAGCAAACGAGAATGCAGTCCATCTAATGGTAAGTGGTCACTGCCGCCCATGGACATCTGTAAGCAACTTCATATAGAACATAGGTTCTATCTGAACACAGAACTGCGTTGCTACTCCCGAAGACTGAGATGGTCGCCTCGTGTAAAAGTGTGCCGGCAACCACACCCTTTCATTGAAACGCAAGAAATGCTTCACGCTAGAAATAGGTGTGGCGGTGGTACTTTCCTGTCGAACTACACTGGTTCTACCACCTGTAAATTATTATCCTAGCGCAAGTCTCTTTCCAAACCTCCAAGGTTGTCGAAAACATCATGATTAACAGCCCTCGATATAGAAAAACTCAAGATACACATTCAGCGTCTCAAAACTGTCCGGTGAATTTAGAGTTTATTCCAACAGCCTAAGCCTTCTCTCATTAAGGCCAGTGCCCAGATATTTGTAAAAAAGTGGATTAATGAGAAAAAATCACAATTTTTTAATGACTTCTTACAAATATATATTTGTATAGAAAAGTCTATGTATATGTATTTATGACTTACGTGAAGGTCGTAGGTCGTAATTCTTCTCTTGTAAGGGCTCCTTCACAGTAAGACAAGTGCCCAGTAATGGATATCTATTAGCCGCAGACCTTCACTCAAGCTAGGGTTGCCACTTTTTCTTGGATTTATGATATTATGTTATTTTTTGGATGGATTTGTGTTGGTTTATTGATCTACTTATCCATCTCTTTAGTTTATGAAACTGAACGTTTGAATGTTTCTTGAATCGAGAAACAAATATGTTCTTACGTAAGTCTATATTTATTACATTCAACTTAAATGTGGCTAAAAGGGCCCTTCCGGGGTTTTGGGCGGCTGCGACTGCAGCGAAGGACGGCGGTATCAGTGTGGTGGCATATCGTCGTAAAGACCAGACGGAGTGGTGGGCCCAGCCGCCCATCTGTGAGGAGCCTGATAGGGCACCGCGCTCAGAGGACGTTGTGGTTGCGTTTGTTTGGAGATCCCGGAGTCCTCTTTGTAGCGCCGAGAACGGCCACCGGGGGGTTTTAGTGCGGTAAAAATCCCACATAACCCTGCATCGCTTCCATGGCGTCGGGTACCTTTTGGAGGTTCTCGCCCTCGAGCTAAAAAAGGCATGCCGACTTAGTTCTTATGGCTAGCAAAGTATCTATAGCCAAACAAAAGTAAGGCACCAATTTTAGACGGGGTTGGTTGCAGATGTCCATTAGCGGCAGTGGCCTTTTGTCACCAGATAGACTGCATGCTTGTTTCCTACTTTGAATCCTATTCATTTTATGTCATTAAGTACTATTAACTGTCGTCCCTGTGGCTCCGGGATTAGAATAAGGACACAGCAACCCCTGCCTGTCGTAAGATGCGACTAAAAGGGGCTTCCGGGGTTCCGGGCTGCTAGAGCGGGAGCTCGAACCGTTCGGTCATTATAATTAAAACTATAAACCTTTTTATATGAAAAATAAACTTTTACATTAAAAAATAATGCTTTTTTTTATTTTGGCCACCCCTAGCTGTGCATCCCGTCATCCATTACAGAGATTTCCGCCACTCGACTGTCGTAGAACCACTTACAGCAGGATCAAAGAATCTGTTTCGGTTGAAGCCAGGTATAAAATCACCGTTTAACTAGTAGGTGGCAGATCTCATGGAGATTCGAGTATGGTGATCACCACACTAACTGTTAGAATAATGTCTTTTTTATAAGATTCAGGGGCAAGATCATCCTCACGATGATTTCCTTCACCGAGAAGCAGTGATAATTAATTAATAATGCACACATAATTTCAGAAAAATCTGTGGTGTATGCCTGGGGTCAAACCTGGGACCTCCTTCCTTTTCAACCATTAGGCTATCACTCCTCTGGTTTCTCTTCAAAACGCATAGTCAAGTATAAATCCCATATAACCCTACGTCGCTCCCACGGTGTCGGGTACCTTTTGAAGGTTACCCCCTCGATAACAAAAAAAAAAGATTACCATACGTACTCGTTAGCTTCTTCTGTAATTTCAAAAAAATATGTAATGAAATACACAAATACCTATAGCAAATCGAAAAACATATACAACTACGTACAAGTACCTACCTCATAAACAAGTACCTACTCCAGCCCCTAAACAGATGAAATCAGCTAATCAAACCGCGAAGCTTACGAACAATGGAAAGCTTTTAGTGAATTATCTTTTTGTACGAAACATGTTCTTAAATAAATCCGATTTGATGTGATTAATTACTTTGTTTCTGGAGGCAAGTATGTTCCCTTCAAATAATTACAGTTATTTATAATCTTGAAGTAGCAAATAGTATACAGTACATCTAATCTTCTCGTTCGAATTAGACTGGTTTTACTGCCCGCTAAATTTATACATATATAATGTTTCAGGCTTCGATTCCCGTACCGGCATGGTTGATGGTTCTTTCCTACCCTTTCGTCAGAAGCATACAGGGACATGTTTGGGGAAATCCAATTCTGGTCACTAGATCTATGATGTTTTCCAGTGGCGCGTGGTCTCCAGACCAGAACAAACTTACGGTATCGCCTGGTTTTCGTATGAAGCGCCTAAAAGGGGAATGAAAACCTAAATAAATTCCTAAACCTCAGGAATGACGACGGTATGTCAAGCCCACCAAAGGTGAGCTCGTTCGGGCAGTACCCTACAGGATGCCTAAACTCCATTTGCGTTCAGATGAAAATCACCACCGGGACAGATTTTAGTGCCTTAAAATCCCACGTGATGGCGTTAACAACGTAGGAACAAACCTGAGGTAACCTTCCGTAACTGAGGTAACCATCTGTAACAAGAGATGGCGCTATTAGTATTCTGACTCACGCTATCAAAGTTCTCTCGACGTCCTGTATGTACATACAGATACCTACAAGCTTCGAACTCGGGCATGATTAGGCAGGAAACTCATGCATGATTACCGTTCCTCAGGCATGATCACCTGTCCTGACGCGAGATTTCCCTTTGCCAGACAAGTGAAACCTTTTTTTACGAGGGGGAGACCTTCTAAAGGTACCTGACGCCGTGGGAGCGACGCGGGTTATGTGGGATTCTTACCGCACCAAAACTACCTCGATTGAACACAACCGGAGCCCTCTGAGCGCGATGCCTATTTCAGGCTCGTCCCTAGTGAGCGAATATGCTCACCGCACCTCTGTGAAGCAGCGGGATTATACAATTAGGCTATCAGACAGAATCCAAGATACGCTTATATACTTTATAGCCCATTCCTGTTTCCAATCAGGCGCGAAGATTTTTATGGCCGTGCTAATTGTTCGAGACGCCAACACCGGAAGCTATAAAAGTTATTAATTGGTTCCCAACCAACCCCCGGCGGAAGTTGTAAATACAGACCGCTACTTCCGGTCAATCGACACGCATCGCTCTAGGCTTTGGAAATGTTTGGGAGGTTTAGTTGGGTTTGTATCTATTTCCAATGGTTGAAACTTGCCCTCTCGATCGGGAGGTCTGAGGTTCAAACCCAGGTACGCACCACTGACTTATGTGCATATTAGAAAATTATTATCACTGCTTTTCGATGAAGGACAATATCGGGAGGAAACCTACACATCCGAGAGTTCTTAAGGTGTGTGATGTCCACCAATTCGCACTTGGCCAGCGCGGTGGACTATGGCCTAAATTCTCTCATTCTTTGAGAAGACCCGTGCCCAGCAGTGGGCCAATAATAGGTTGACAAGAATGAGAATGAGAAGTATTTGTATTGAGGTTCGTATTTTTATAGAAGCATCAAAGGAGCAGACACTCCATAGTGGATATTTATAAATCATCAGATATTAAAACCAGCACGGTTAAACCGGGGAACTACCTCTACAGTTTCTTTTAAAGTGAATTAGTCGTAGTATTTCAATTACTGTGTGTGGCTTACTTACATATCGCACCTTTATTCATAAAAAGAAATAACTCAAAATTTATGTTTCGCGAGTTTATACTATAAAGCGAAAGAACTAGGTGATAAACTGGCAAATTAAAAATTTAAAGAAGTTTCTTTTTATAATTATGGTTCATCTTGAAATTAAGGTGCATTTGCATATACAAATATGCAAATGCATATGATGACAGTTTTATATGGTTATTGCATATTTTGGTACTTTTTCATTAGTTTTGGGCAAAATAGTTTTTTCTTTAAGACGGCTAATTCCTATCATAGTTCAAGCTTGACAACCAAAAAAAAGAATACGAATTTCAGTTCGACGACCAAAAAAAAGTGAATTCTATACCGATTTTAACCAAAAATGGTGTTTCGATAATGCATATTTTGGGTATATTTACCATTAGGTATATTTTATTTACCATATTTCGCCCCTTTATCGTGCATATTTGCATACATATTTTGGCATATAATCCTACGTCTACTGATTACAGAAAAGAAATATTGCGCCTGACCATAATATTTACCGAACTTTCTAAGAAAAAATAAATAGAAACAATTAATTTCATATCATGTCATACTCATACTAGCTTTATTGTGTTAACAGGATTCAGACTTGCAATAACTAATGTGATCAGAAATAACGATGTGGTTTGAATTAACTGGAATGCATCTTCAGTTAATTGCAATGGTACGCTTAAGGTGTAATTTAATTAATATGCTCAGACAACAAGCACTTGGCTCTTAGAGCGTATTTGAATTAAGTATTTTACGTCTGTTAATTGCCGAAGTAAGGGAGACAAGAAAATAATGATTTTATTAGGAAAACTATATGTTTGCGTATAGATTAGAAAGAAAGAAAAGAAAAAAAATGTGTGCGTGTACTAGCGTACACTCGTAAGAAGTGAAACTTCTTTATGACGTTATTTTTCAAAAAATAATTTACTATATACAACTTTACAGAAATTGGTTAAATAAAGTTAAATTAGATAAAGTTTAATAAAAGGCTTTTATTAAACTTTATCTAATAATCTAATCTATAATAATCTATCTAATATCACGCGTGGTAGGGATAAGAAAAAGATGGCGCGTAACGGAAAAAAAAGATGGCGCGTAACAGAAAAAGATGGCGCGTAACGAAAAAATGTTACACTAATTTTTTTTCCAACCCCGATAAAGAAGTTTCACTTCAATAAGTTTATTCGTGATAACTACAACACATTATCGGTACAACTATAGTAGACTAAATTAAAACATGTACTATCATAAGACACAACAGAACAATAGGTGTTATTTGAATAATATGTAATACATAAAAAATCGACCGTTCTAAAAAATAATAATAAAAATAAGTAAAAATTAACTATCTAAAGTGCATTATGTATAAACATTAGGTCATTACAGAAAAAAACCTAATAAATAATACACAGTAATTATTAATCTGTTTTCGCATATAAACGCATTATCATATCTTAACGTATTAATTTTAAAAAAATCATGTTTTTGAAGATATATGTATGTGTTTGTTGCTTTTTCACGCAAAAATAAATCGCATTTCGCTGTGTCGCACAGTTAATAACCTTGATTGACACATGAGATACTCATTTCTATGGAAAACGTGATGCCGAGAATATAATCTACTAGCTGAACCCCGTAGATTCGCCCGCGTTAAAAAAATCGATGTCCCGTGGGAATAGGATATCTTCCCACAGTAAAAAGTAGCCTATATGTTAATCCAGAGTGTCAACTAACTCACTAACAAATTTTATAAAAATCGCTCCAGCCGTTTAGACGTGAAGAAGTAACAAACATACACACTCACAAACTTTCGCCTTTATAATATTAAGTATGAATATAATACTAAGATATGATTAGTGATTGCTACGGGCGAAGCCTCAAGAATAAGCTAGTGTTAAATATATATATTGGATATTAGCAGCATTGACAATTCGAGTTTCAAATGCAAAAACTTATCTTTGACGTTTAAAAGTTATTCATGTGTATTAGAAATTATTTATTGAAAACGTAAAAGGAAACCCACTTCTATGGAAAATAATTAAAATGAGCTTCAATGGGTGTCTAAAATCTAAAGACCGCTTTTGACTAATTTTGAAGACTATGTTTTAATAATCGTCACTCTGATTTATTATTTATTTTCTTTGTTCAGGTGAATTGATAATTCGAATTACATAACCTTTCGTTTTTAAACTGTAGGGAATTAGCTACACTGTTTATAAAACTGTGAGTCAGCCCATAAACTAGAACGTAAACTTAAACGTTGTAAATCGAGTCCAAGGAACGGTATCCCAAAATCTTTTTGTATGCTCACATCACATCTCACAAAAGAATGTTTGCCTTTCAGATAAGATTCGCAAGCTCAATAAAGCGCAGTATATAGATCTTGCTCGGAATAAAATTTCAGGCGCTTTACGCTTCTATAGAAACCCGATATTCTGTATGTTCAGTCGTATTTTTATTGATATTACATTTTACATATTCGTTTTTAAAGTATTGTATCCTTTAGAGTTTTGCATATCTCATGAAGTACATATAGTATTAAACACAGTTTAAATAATATAATTGGTATAATATTATTTTTATGCTCTTTATCGATTACATTAATTGTGCCTTATTCAAATGTTAAAAACTTCCCATATTTTTTTATAAAAGTCAATGCAACTCATATAACAAGATAACAACTGTATACACCGAAAAAAACAGTTCCTATCTACATAGTTATATTTGTAGTTCCATTTTTTTCTATATCCACAGGATCTTTACAATTCGTCCAAATTTAACCTGTTTCCCTTTAAGACAATAAGGCGATATCTATAAAATTTCATAACGCAATTTATTTGAATCAATGCAAATGAAACTAAATATATTTTATAGGGTAACTTACTCAAAAGATACACATAAACATAGTACCTACTTAAAACTCGCGGCGCTCTATCAAGATTATAAGGCCTCCAAGGCAAGTTTAGTAGCAAATAGCTATCAATAGGGCGCTATATCTCGCGATGTGGGTAAGGGAGATAAAAATCTCCGGCTATAAGCCTATCGGTGACGTCGTTAGGCCCCGGGGGTAACTACCCCACGATCTAGTAAGGGTAGTCGGAATAACGAGTATTGTTACGTTAGGCAGACTACATACCAATATAAATTTAATACTCTCTATAGATATACGATGATAATAATCACTACATAGTTTAAAACACAGTCGATTTTCGTTTTCTGTCCCTATGTATGCTTAGATCTATAAAACTATGCTACAGATTTTAATGTAGTTTTTTTAATAGATAGAGAGAGTGATTCAAAAGGAAAGTTCATATGTATAATACATGTATAATATAGTGGAGAAACACTGATAAATTAAAATTTTTGACTCTCAGGCACAACGAAGTACGCCGGGTCAACAAATAATACATTTTTTTTTTTATTAATTTTATAATAAATGAATCTACAGATATGAGCCAATATTATTCAATGTGCGGCGTTATGGCGAATTGTGTAAAAAATACTTATTTTTTACATTGAATTCATTTCGTTACGGCTTCTAGTTTACCTATTAACCAATTAAATACTTAATCTCAAACTAACGCAGCTTGTCAATCATTTTTACTTTAATAATTTATTTTAAGAAGTTTTAATACTTACTATTAATTTATCTACTTTTACGATCTTAACTCATTTTTTAACAATGACGACCCGTGTGGCGGATCGGTCACCATGCCGGTCTGACACGCAGTGAGTTCCGGGTTCTATCCTCGGCCGAACAGGTATCTGAATGATGAATTTAGATTCTTATTCTGGGTCTGGGTGTTTGTGTATTCGCCTTTGAATGTATCCGTGGAACCCACAACACAGGAGAAAGTGTGAGGTTATGGGCGTAGAAATCGATTATTTACTTATTCTGCGTCACTTTGGTATACTAGGTGTACTATTTTTATTTTTAGCATACTACCAAACTATTTGAATAATTAGCAATTCCCAACTTTATTGAAGTGTATCCTCTAGCCAGCTTTTAGTTAATGAGTCCCTTTATTGCCTAATCCTCTAAAAGCCTTCGTAGCTCGGTGTTTTGCAATACAGCCCTTGTAACTAGATTTGCACTACGCTTGGGACCCCACTCATCCAATTACATCCACTGGGGCCCTAAATAGCAGGGCTCCCGCTTTGGTAGTGCCACGGCCCGTGTCTGACACGTTCAATGCCTGACGATAAAGTTTATATCTTAATGCATGTAGCCTCAATAATTCTCCCGTCAATAGCATATTTACAGTAAGTAGGTAAGGTTTCGACGGTTTGTAGGAAAACGCGTTAAAAGTTTTGGTACGAAAATCTTCCATTAATCCTTTGTTTGTAATCGGATCAAAGGGATAGTAGCTTTAAATGAAAGAGGACCTATGACTTAACATATTAATGGTATATATTCCATACTGTTTGGCCAAGAGGCTTTAAAGAAACTTTTGCAGTAAGTGTAGCCACTGTCCCTGTAGCCTCGCGGTCAGAATAGGGCTACGGTATCCCCTGCCTGTCGTAAGACGCGACTAAAAGGGGCTTCCGGGGTTGCAGACGGCTAGAGTGGGAACTCGAACCGTTCGGTCAGGCAATCCCGGGAAGGACGGCGGTACGTGTGGTCGCATACCGTCGTAAAGACTAGACGGAGCGGTGGGCCCAGCCGCCCATCTGGGAGGAGCCCGATGGGGCAGCGCGCTTGGAGGATTCCGGTTGAAGTCGTTTCGAGATCCCAGAGTCCTCCTTTTCAGCGCCGAGGACGGCCACCGGGGGGGTTTTAGTGCGGTAAAAATCCCACATAACCCTGCGTCGCTCCCACGGCGTCGGGTACCTTTGGAAGGTTTCCCCCTCGAAAACAAAAAAAAAAGTGTAGCCACTGTTATCATGCTTGCTGAAGTTACAAAAACGCTTGACAGATGTTACAGGCAGATTGCTAGATGAACATAGAAGATCTCGTTATAGTGATCACGACTATATGTCTAACTCAGGTTTGCCAAAAATCCTACTTACTGCAACTATGCTATTGAGGGCAGAATTATTAGCTTTCGTTACAGTGGTACCCGTCTTCACAAATATACAAATCAAATGTAAGGAAGCTTATATTGTGTAAAAAATTGAATGATTTATAAAAAAGAATAAACGAATAAACACAAAGAAAAACCAACCCGCTGACTTTCTAACTTGATCTTCTCAGTTGAGGTCGTGTTCCGATCTGGTGGTAGTGTAAGAAAAAATAATAACAGATAAATTGAACCTACTTTTGCAAAAAGGAACCAATGAGTTTTCCTCCTATTATTATTAAAAAGGTTGATGACTTTCTTTAATATCATATTTGTATACATAGAACAAATTATGCAACATTGTAAATAGATTTTATTAAAAATAACCTAAAGTTATACAGCACACAAAATTTTGACAAAAATGACTTTTTCTCCAAATTGTCGTTGTGGGTTGATTCTGTTTTGCATAAGTAGGTCAAATTGTAAGTGCCTCGTTTATACAAAATGAAGACATCTAAGTTCAATAGGAATCGATTTTAATTAGAAGAAATCAAAGCTAATTTTCTTAGAGAAAAATGAACATTCCCGGAACGTCTCATCTTTTGGGTGTAACACCATTTATCAGCTGAATACAAAAATACTTGAATCGAATATTCAAAGACACACGCGGGCTATGTGGGATTCTTACGGCAATAAAATGCCCCCGGTGGCCGTCCTTAGCGCTGTGTGTGGGACTCCAGGATCTCCAACGGAAAGCAACCGGAGAAGGACGTACATACCCATGTGTATGATTTTGCTAAAATTTGACACACAAATGGTTTATGACCTAAATTAAGACATAAATGATAGTCATTACTGTCGTAGACGTGACAAAACCGAGCGAATCCGCGAGCATCACTACATAGTATTAAACAAAGTCGCTTCTCGCTGTCTGCCCCTATGTATGCTTAGATCTTTAAAACTACGCTACGGATTTAAGTGCAGTTTTTTGTAATAGATATAGTGATTCAAAAGGAAGATTTTTATGTGTAGTAAATGTATAACATAGAAAAAAAACATTGATTATTTAAGATTTTTTACTTTAGGCGAAACGAAGTTCGCCGGGTCATCTAGTTAGTTCATAAATGTTCGAGGTAGAACCATGGGTCACCCAGGGAAGGTCACTTTTTCTCGAGTGAAGCATTTCTTGCATATCGATGAAAATGTGGCCCCATATAGAAACGTTTCTATATGGGGCCACAATTTTAGTTCTCGGATGCAGCAACGCATCTGTGATTGACTTGGGCGTTAGCATCCACTTACCATCAGGTGGACTGATAAAAAAACAACATCCATCCGATGTAAGTAGAGGATAACTATATTCACACAACAAAACAGTGTAAATAACATAACTAGTGATTAAATTAATTAAAAACAGCGATGGATCGCGGTTATCTCACTTAATAATTACTGTATCATATTACATCGGTCACGTAACCACAAAATATTTTAAACTGTGTAGTTAAATACATAATTAAATAAACATTAACATATTTTATTAGGCGAGTACTCGTGTACTTAACTACTAGTGAGAGCTTGTTGAAAAGGCGTTAATTAAACCTGAAACATTGTTACAAATAATTATTGTTGTTACAAACGTGTCCGTTTAAAATGGAGATTCAGGGTTCAAACCTTCGTCCCTGTAGTTCCGGGATCAGAATAGAGCTACGGCATCCCCTGCCTGTCGTAAGAGGCGACTAAAAGGGCTTCCGGGGTTGCAGGCGGCTAGAGTGGGAGCTCGAACCGTTCGGTCAGGCGATACCGGGAAGGACGGCGGTATATGTGGTGGCAGACTGTCCGAGTTAGTGCGGTAAAAATCCCACATAACACTGCGTCGCTCCCACGGCGTCGGCTACCTTTTGAAGGTTTCCCCCTCGAAAACAAAAAAAAAGGGTTCAAACCTTAGTATAAGTGATGAAAAAAAAAATTGTGGGTATGTTTTTGGGAAACAAAATGAAATAGAAAAAATACTAAACGCAATTTTCATTTGACGGGACTTAGTGATACATTTTTTATTGAACAAAGTCACACGTGTGAAAATCGATTGATATGGTTGGTGATACTTCCACAAGTTATCATTTCGATAACACTATCGGTGGATGTATCGCTAAAATGTCTCATAACAGTTAGTTATTCACAAAGATTAAATATATTGAACTATTATTTTTTACACGTAAACATTTTTTGCGGTTCGATGGAAGGGTATGGTTGCCGGCACACTTTTATATGAGCCGACCATCATAGTCCTCGGGAGTAGCAACGCATCTGTGATTGACTTCAGACAGAATTCATGTTCTGTATGTCGCTCATGTTCTGTTTGCTACTTCAGTCAGATAAAAAAAAAAGCATGTTATTTAACTATACTTTATAACATGTTATATGTATAGTCTGTACGCACCTTTAGAACAATACAACAATGTAGACAGTACAAAGAATTAAAATTCAACCTAAGAGCGATTGGCAGCTAAGTAGCTGCCAATCAGTCTTAGGTATCTTGAGCTTCGTATATAGCAATGCTCACATTTACGTCCAAAAATAAATCGCAAGCAAACCATATGGCCTTCATATGAAGCAGACCGCGGATAAAATCTTTAAACCGATGCTGTCGTATGGCTATAAGTATTTTCATGTATCACTTCTAGGCATTCCTTTTTAGTAAAGCAGCAAACGGTCACATCTATAGTGGTTTCACTTCAAAATTTGAAATTTGTTTTTACTTTTACGTGTCTTTTTGTGATTTATATCACTACATAGTATAAAACAAGTCGCTTCCCGCTATCTCTCCTTATGTATGTTTAGATCTTTAAAACGACGTTACGGATTTTAATGCAGTTTTACTAGATAGAGTTATTCAAGAGGAAGGTTTATGTGTATAATACAAGCTAATTAAAGTGGAGAAAAACTCATAATTTTAAAATTTTAAATCTGGTCATTCTTTGGCGAAACGAAGTTCGCCGGGTCGACTAGTTTTATATATAAGATTGCGGGCAAAATTACCTTACCGAAACTATTTTTGTGGGAAATTTTAAGCTGTACCTAAGCGACTGAAAGACATAAAACAAAGTGACATTAAAATAACTAAAAGATCGTATCGTCAACACATTATTGTCCCAATGCTGGGCAGGGGTCTTCTCTCAGAATGAGAGAGTTTTAGGCCATAGCCCACCGCGCTGGCCAATTGCGAATTGGTGGACAACTAAAAGATGGGTAGCACAAAATTGGAACTAATCCCACATTTCTTCTTTTTGTTTTTTTAATTGACTGAAGTAGCAAACGAGCATGCAGTCCACCTGATGGTAAGTGGTCACTGCCGCCCATGGACACCTGTAACCAACTTCATACAGAACATGGATTCTATCTGAAGTCAAACACAGATGCGTTGCTACTCCCGAGGACTATGATGGTCGCCTCATATAAAAATGTGCCTGCAACCATACCCTTCTATCGAAACGCAAGAAATGCTTCACGCTTGAAATAGGTGTAGCGGTGGTACTTCATCGGTCGAACTACACTGGTTCTACCACCTTCTTCTTTTCCTGCGTCTATGGTTCAATACGATCACCGGTGTATGAGGTCAGACCCTCAAGTATGTGCGGTGAGGAACGTACGAAACTTTTCTAATTAACTTGAGCCAAAGTTTTTTCGTTAACGTCGTTCGGACGGAGTGGCTTTTGTTGTAGTTTTAATGTTGTCTTTACTTTTCCCATCGCGTTCCGTTTTTCTCGGTCGAACCGTTCGGTATTATGATTTACGGTCGAAATAATTCGGGCCTTTTGATATAGTACAAATACGTACCTTTTTTTTTCGAGGGGGAAACCTTCCAAAGGTACCCGACGCCGTGGGAGCGGCGCAGGGTTATGTGGGATTTTTACCGCCCTAAAACCCCCCCGGTGGCCGTCCTCGGCGCTATAAAGAGGACTCCGGAAACTCGGTCCGACCGCAACCGGAATCCTCTGTGCGCGTTGCCCCATCGGGCTCCTCCCAGATGGGCGGCTGGGCCGACCGCTACGTCTAGTCTTTACGACGGTATGCAACCACATATACCGCCGTCCTTCCCGGGATCGCCTGACCGAACGGTTCGAGCTCCCACTCTAGCCGCCTGCAACCCCGGAAGCCCCTTTTAGTCGCCTCTTACGATAGGCAGGGGATGCCGTAGCCCTATTCTGATCCCGGAACTACAGGGACAACAAATTCGTACCTACCTCTAATTATTAGGTTTTAGATCTCCAATCTCGCAGTTCTGTAACCATTATTACCACACCTATTGACGACCCGCGTGGCGGAGGGGTTACCATACCGGTCTGACGCGGAATGGGTCTCGGGTTCGATTCTCGACCAGACAGGTGTCTGAATGATGAGTTTAGATTCCTGTTCTGGGTCTGGGTGTTTGTGTACTTATTCGTCTTGTGTGTGTCCATGGTACCCACGACACAGGAGAAAATCCAGGTGTGGGGCTATGAGTGTAAAAAGCGTATTATTCACCTTGACCACGATAAAGAGTAGGTAGCCTCTATGTTAATCTAGGTCAAAAGTTTAGAACAAAAAAGGGTAGCAAATATCCATACCTACATCTTTTCAAAATTTCACCTTTGCTTTGTGCTTACAAATACATTTTAAGGTGGTGGTAGCAGTAGTAGTTCTTGCGTTTCCTTGGAAGGGTGTTGTTGCCGGCACACTTCTATATGAGGCGACCATCTTAGTTCTCGGGAGTAGCAACGCATCTGTGATTGACTTCAGATAGAACCCATGTTCTATATTAAGTTGTTTACAGATGTCCGTGGGTAGCAGTGACCACTTACCTTCAAATGGACTTCATGCTCGAGAGAAAGCTTATAAATTCCTTAAAACTTTATAATGGCTTTGAATTTAAAAAAAAAGCAATTTACCACCCTATTCTAGACATGTCAAAGAAGCAATTAATGCAAAAAAAAAACATAAAATCGATTTTTTGGACTCATCAAATCAGAAAACCCCCTTAACACTAACAATATCGTTAAAAAGCAGATTATTTTACTAAAAATTTACTATCTTTCCTGCGTTTCCATAGTCCTAAAAACACTGTTTAATTTTTACTTCACAAAAATACTTTTGATTATTAAATATGGTATTAACCCTAATTAAAAGATCAATTAGTTAAATTTAGTAACGTATCCGGGCGGCAGTGATCGTTTAACACCATGAGAAGTGCGTAAGCGTTACATACTTAAATAACTAGCTAAGTGCGAGTCGGACTCACGCACAGAGTTCCATAGCATAATCCCCCCCCCCCCCCTTGAATATTTATTTTTAATCTGTTTTATTTGTTGTTAGAGCGGCTACTAAAGTGCATCATTATGTGAATATTTTCAAGGTGGTAGAACCAGTGTAGTTCGACCGGGGAAGTACCACCGCCACACCTATTTCTAGCGTGAAGCATTTCTTGCGTTTCGATGGAAGGGTGTGGTTGCCGGCACACTTTTACATGAGGCGACCATCATAGTCCTCGGGAGTAGCAACGCATCTGAGATTGACTTCAGATGGAACCCATGTTCTGTATGAAGTTGATTACAGATGTTCATGGGCGGCAGTGAACTTATACAGAGAGTTAGGTACTCACTGAAATGCTAGGTATTAGTATTTCAATGTATTTTCACTAAAAGAGAAGATGAAGCTCATGATAATTCAAGCTCACAATTAACAAAAAAAGGGTAAGTAAGTAATAGTAATTATTGAATTATTCCTTATCTGGTGGGATCTAGTAATGATATCTATCAAAATTGCTAAATTTTAATTATTTCTATTTGCTAAAAACAATTACAAATCACTATCCAAATTAATATAATAATCTGCACAGAATATGAAAATTTGAATATTTCAACAAAACGTAAGCAATTCATTTTTTTTTTCATATATATGTATTATGCTGTATGCTTAGCCCATGAGCTTTGTGTGTTATTTAAATACCTATATAAAAACATTAAACATTATTTTAAAAACTTTATATCGCCATATAATCAACGATTGCTGCTAGGAAGGATACCTACTACGAGATACCTACTTGAATTAAAATAAGATGAAATAAAAGATAAACAACTTTTAGGCATTTTTATTAATACAAAAACAAAAAAGAAAGAGACTCACATTTTCTTAAATGTATGAAACATGAAAAAAAAACTATGAAAAAAACATCTCTTTGAAAAAATATCGTAAAACAAACTTTTTTTAAAATTTTAATAATGTTACTTTTAATACGTATTGTTATTTAAGCTACATGCTGTAACAATAACTGAATAGTTAATAATAAATAAATAACAATATGTTTTACATAACAAAAACCCTTCACCAAAAAAAACTCGTACGTGGTTTGTTTACACATGTTGTCGCAAAATACAAAAAACAAGGAGTTTATTGCGTTCCCTCAAAATGATCACGAAAACGTAAATAAACGTTAAATGAAATAACATTTTAAAATGAAATAAAATATCCTCTTAGTTAAGACACCCATATAATTTAACATATTTTAACAATAGCAACACTTTATAAGGCAATACAGGTACACCGACTGCAAAATCACATGGAATACATAATAACATATCTATTTGTTTAATTCAACCAATTTCTGAAAAGTACCTACTCATTGTTATTAAAACTATTTTGCACCATCGAGATACCTTTAGTAAATATAAGAAAACACCGATGGCGTACTCATATAAAAAAATGTGCATAAAGATAATTATTATTTAAGCAATAGAATAGGTCTATAATAAGTTAAGCAACATTTTAAAAATATGTTTTATGGTAAAAACCCGTGGATTTTTTTATTTTCCTTAAGCAAAACACCTTTCGAAGCTGTGTAAAGTTATCGACGATTATAACATAGTTACATATTTTGTAAAAAAAAGAGGTGAGATTAACATATTTTGAGCTTTATCTTAAAAAATATTGAGTAAATATTGAACAAGGATTGTGTTTAGACCAAACGAACGAGATGTAGCACCTAAGATTTTTATAACAACCTTATTAAAATAAATTCTTTGGTTAAATTGTCGTCACCACTTCACCTCTTTCTTCCTACATCGTTTGTGCAGCGTTGTTGTTTTTTATTTTGAACATCTGTCCTATAAAGTTGATTAAAGGTGCTGTAAACTGCATTGATTCGGTGCTTCAATAATACACAAACGTGAAGCAATGCAATTACTAACAAAACACTTAAGGTGGCCATTCACGTTATGACGGTCACACGGACTGTCGAACGGGCTGTCGAACGTCAAGTTGAATATTTCAACGGACCTGCGACATGACCTTGGTCGAACAGTCCGCATTAGGATCATGCCATTCACGATCGAACTCGTCGCATACAACCGTAGTTCGTGCGACAGTCCAGGCGACCGTCGTAACGTGCATGCCCACCTTTATTATAACATGTATAATGTTAACATTTATATTGTCCATCATGATACAACTTGAAAAGTAATAGATAAAATACAAAAAATAACTCAGTCTTAAGGTCGTTTGGTCTAAACAAACTTATAAATGCAATTTTAAAATATTTTCTAACTTTAACATTTAGATTCATGACATATGTCCAAGAAAAAAATAAAAATAGCTAGACAAATTATCAATTTCTTTAATAAGCCTAAGCTATTTTTTTGAAAACAGTATATAACAACTACCTACATATAATATAGTTGGGTGAAAAATGTCATTACGTCATCGGACCCCTATGAAAACGGACACGCAGCTGTCATACAAACAGTCTTTATTAAGATTTTGTGCTATTAAGTCGTCACTCTGACCGAATACAATGAGAAATTGTTAAAATTATTTATTGTTAAAATATTCTGTTAATAAATGTTATTTCTTTAATCTTTTTATGCTTCATATTTCTAACAATATATATTATACTTAAATTTTCCTCATAACAAACCTACATATATACTCGTTTATCTCAATTCGTTAACAAAATGAGGATACATAATATTTGATTATACATTTACCTGCTTAGAAACTGTATTGACCTTGATGGATAAAAAAAAAATATCGGACTTTTTATTAAATCAATAAATGTTACTTCAGAATTATTAAAATTGTGCAATATAATAGATAACATATATAGGTACTCTTGTCATATATTCTTATGTACATATTACGTTTATATTTTAAGTACAATTAAGCCTATAATACGTAGTTTGACGGCAGTTTTTGGTGTTATCTGTGACTGTACAATGTTATATATTTACATCACACTACAATGGATTATTCATTAAATAGATTATAACAAGACAGCAATATTCTACAGTCTCTATATATCCTTTTGTCTGGAATCAGTAATAATTGAAAAATATGGGCTATACTACACTTATGGAAAAAATAGAGTCAAGATTTTTGGGGTTTACTTCTTAAGTATCGATTTCCATATAATGAAAAATGTGACGAGTAAAATCTACTGAAATGGCCTGGCTACGTTTACAGTTCTGATTACAAAATTATTACGTAGACAAAAGTTTCCTAGTAAGAGACTTGCTTTGCAATTTGGTCGTATTATTTTTTTCAATTTTTTTTTTGTTTTTTTCACGCTGTTTTCAACAACGGCAAAATTTCGAATCTTCGTGAAAAAAATATACTTAATGGTGCCCTTTACAATTAAGTATGCCAAAAACCATGCAAAATTTCATTAGAATCTAACAAACTGGTTCCCTGTTGCAAACGGATAAAGTATCATGTTTTTTCACCTCGAATAATTTCAAGAAATATTAGAAACTTTCTTGTCTCTATTTTTTTCCTATTCATTTATTTATATTTGTAACAATATTTTATACAGATTTAACCATCTAAACTGGCAATCTCCAATCAGCTGAATAGTTTTCAAGATGGAGGAGGCATCAATTTGGCGCGAAATGTGCAGTGTTACAATGTATTCAGTTACAAAATTTCGGTAACGATTTAAAAAAACAACATATCATCAAGAAGTAATAAAATAAAGATAACAAAAGAATATTATCAAAGTATGCAATCAGTAAATTAAGGTTTTGATAACTAATGTAAACATTCCTCATGACACGTGCATTTAATCAGACTTAACCAAAAAGAAATATCTTTGACACAGATAATATAATTCGTGCCTATCTATACATATTAAAATCAATGTTAAATTTAAATTATAACAGAATTGTTATAGGCATTTATATATCACCTTATAATAATATTAATAATTGTAGTTCTTATGGATGCAACAATCATAGAATTATAAATAAATATATGTAAACAAAATAAAAACGTGTTATTATAGAGAGAAAACATCACTACCTATATTCAGAGAAACAAGCCATATTTGATTCTTCTTTTTTGATAAAGTTGTTGTTCTGTTTTAAACATAACTATTACAAGTCATTCCAACAGGCTATTAATTTGTTTTCAGCTGATGCACACAGGAAATATAATTTTTCACCCTGAAAAAAGTTCCAATTATTTTGCCCAAAAAATGGGGAACACTTTTATTTTTGATAAGTGAACATTTAATAGGGCAAAATACCGTTGTACAGATTTGTTATTTAAATGAAACAATATTAACACTGTACAATACAAATATCCGTGAAGATTATTGTTGTCGATTATTACAGTATTTTATTGGGTAATAAATTAAATGTTTGACATTATGTCAGTTACGCTACCACGTTAGTCACGTTTAATAATATTACAGCCTTGTTAGAGTAAAGCCTTGTCGGATTGTAGCCTTGTGGATGCAGCACGGTATAAATGGTTTGTTTATGGACTTAAAATCAAGTAATATTTTTATTACATTGAGAACATCTTGTAATCATTAACGGCACGTTCAAACTTAAACAGAGAAACAAAATTTGGGATTATTTAATTATGGACTAAAAATACTCTATATTTCTTATTATAAATATAAATAACATTCTATAATCATTAATAGTGCACCAAAAATCAGATGATTATCTAAATTCGCTTTCGTATGAGACGGCCGTTTGTTCTCAGGAGTAACAATCAACCTTTGATTGACTTCAAATAGATGTTCATGTGCGGCAACGACTATTTACTATCAGGTGGACTGCGTGCTCGTTAGCTACTTGAATGTTAATAAAAAATAGCTGTTTAAATCCCTGTTTATATCTGACAAACACTGAACAGTCAGTCAGTCAAACATAGTATAAATATGTTTTACTAGTAAGGACCGGACCATCGACGCTGACTATCAGCGACTGACTATAAGTGATGATGATACTGATAAAAATAAAAACACTTATACATCGATCAGTAAGAAGATTTTAAACAAAATTATAATACTGTTTTAGCAAACCGGAAAGGTTAGATAAAACAAGACTTTGGCAGTAATGTGTCACATAACAAAACTATTATTTATTTCTACAAACAAACAATACGTAGTGCTTATGAACATCAACATTTGTAAACTGAAAATTATATATACTATATAATATGTGGCTAATGAGCTACCTTGAGGGATCCCCAAAAATACGTTAAGCATTAAACAGTATCTGTTTTATAAAATGTTATCACCTTTGGCATTTGTATTTCCTACTGTATCATTGGTGTTTTCTACAATTATCCAAACATCCATAATATCAGGTTACTGTCCATAAAACCTTACTTAATCTAACAATTTACGGCGATAAACCACTTTTGAGACCATATTAATACTAGGTATAAAACAATTTATAGGTCCATACAAACGTGTCATATATGATTGAATATCAAGAGTTACAACGTTCTTTATATTTGGGGTACCACCACTCCCTAAATTTCTTGTAACGAGTTGTTTTTTCCACTAATTTCACATCACTCAACGCTTCACACACTGCACACACATTCTCCACTCTCGAAGGATCGTAGTACGTGTAGTGGTTTCTCCATCGGAAGTATTTCTGGTAGTCTTTAGGCGACTTCATAAGAGCCACCATGGTTGCCGCCAGGTCGTCTGGTGAGTACTTCCTAGCGTCTAAGTAGGAGCCGGGTGGAAGAAACCTGTCAAACAAAAACGCAATTAGCTTTAAAGTAGTTTCCAAAAATCATGAATTATACGTGTTTGTATAATTTTGAGTTACGTCGATATTTAAGAAATCTAGCAGTGTAAAAATAAAATCTCTTTCTACACTCGACAACCGTAGGATTTCGTTTGCAAGCACTGAAATACTCAGATAATATGTAAGTTTATTATTTCAGACGGACAGTGTTCTGTTTTCTGTTTAAAAATCGCGGGTAATCCCAATTAAAAACAAAACATCGTTTACTTAACCCATTTGGTCTTGTGTTTATAAGTTGTAACCCACACAACCACATTTCACTCACTCGTGCAATTTCTTAACATACTAGGTTATTCTTGCGAATTCACTCGCTTTCCTCACGTCTACTACGATAATGAATATCTGGTACAAATCTAGGTCATAAACTATGTTATCACTGAGTGTGATAGTTCCGCGGCTACGGTATCCCCTGCCTGTCGTAACAGGCGACTAAAAGGGGCTTCCGGGCTTGCGGGCGGTTAGAGTGGGAGTTTGAACCGTCCAGAGAAGCGACCCCGTGTAGGACGACGGCATGTGTGGCCACATGCTGTCGTAAACACCAGGAGGCGCAGTGAGTACAATGCTCATTGGGAAGAGCCCGAGAAAAAAAAGGTGATTATTTGTAACGTGAAGCATTTTTTTGCGTTTCGATGGAAGGGTGTGGTTGCCGGCACACTTTTATATGAGGCGACCATCCTAGTCCTCGGGAGTACCAACGCATATGTGATTGACTTCAGATGTAACCCATATTTTCTATGTAGTTGATTACAAATGTACATGGGCGGCAGTGACCACTTACCATCAGGTGGACTGCATGCTCGTTTGCTACTTCAATCAGATAAATAACTATGTGTGTGCTAAATATTAGCGAAACCCGACCGGTAGTTATTGTTTTCAAGAGTAACAAACACAATTATACATCCTCACACACCTTCGCATTTATAAAATTAATACGATCAAGTCTCGACGTTGTAAATAATTATTAAACATACGAGGAAAATAATTCTTAGCATTTCATTTTAAGTCTTAAGTAGTGTACAATTTGCAGCAGTAAAACCCGACATACACTATTTCCAAGAAACGACAAGGCCACGCCGTAACGACATATGGTAAAGCTGAACCCTACTGTGATATTGTACACAAACACAAGGCTTTTCGTGTTAATGCGTCACAGTTATTCAAATTTCATGCTAATCCCACCATAGCTTGTTCACTTACGACTTATCAGATTGAAAATAATCCCCTAAATTGTTGGATTAACGTCAAATAACATTCGAAAACATACCTTGTATAATTAGCACCTCCGAACACTATCGGCACAGCATCATGCTGCAAGGCAGTGAGAAGCTTTTCAGTCACATAATCTTCGGCAAACGAATTCTCGAAAGACAAGTAGAAATAGTAATCCCTTTCCAAAATAGCATCGCAACTCGCCTTTTTATCTATCGGACATTTGAGCGGCCCACATGTTCCATAAATGTCAATGGTCATTCCGTACCGAGCTAACGAATTTTGCAACTTATTCACTAAATCTTGTCTACCGCTTCTACTGGAACAGTGAGATACGAACCACGCCGCCGCTTTGCTCTTAGTCTGGAGCCTGCCTGCTAGATCTTCGTCTATTTCACCTAAATCATCCACCCAGTCCATGTCAACCTTAGGCCCCACTACTTCACCTTCAGCATTCCTTATCAATATATACGGGAAAGGAATATCTGAATCTAATCTGTATGTTGAGGTCCAGTTAAAAAAATCATCAAATATATCGTTGCAGACGGGATAATTATCAGCAGATTCCATGTTAAAAAATATATACTTTTGATGAGGATATCTGAATTGAGGTAGTTGCGTTCTGATTAAGCGTTCCATGTTTCGTCCGTTAAAAGCGACTGCATCAAACTTTGACATGTTTCCATAGCCGAAGAAATGTCTGTTATCAGTGACGTAACAATTGATCGCGGTGCAATTCTGCTCGATGAATCCTCTCTGCCCTGTTCCCAAGAAGTAGAATGGAGCGTAGTCCTGTCGAGTCCAAAGCAGGATGTATTTGATCTCATCTGGCAGCCTGTCCGATTTCCGATAGACGTTCACATATCTGTAATCACGAGCGACATTTTCAAGCGCTTCTTGGACCAAACTCTCGTCAATTTGAATTAAATACACATTATCTACGAACTGGATCCAAATGATGGAGATCACGAAACTGATGCAGGTGACAATGAAGAATAATCGAACAGAAATCATTTGTCTGAGAGTTTGGGGAAGACGCTTGGGAAAGGGGATGCATCTAGGCATTTTTGTCGCCACATGTTCGGATGTATCTGTTTGTGCAGCCTTAGCAATTCAGTATCATTTCTTTACTTAACTCAAATTACCTGAAACAGAACAAAAAAATGTATAAAAAAATTGTTTTATAACACAACATATTTTTCTATTACTTATTAAAATTGACAATCCACATGATCCGATATCCGATCCAATGACACTTTTCTAGTCCACAAAACGTTATCGGGCAAATTGTATTAAAAAACACGAACAAGTACGTAGAGTATCAACTGATATTTGTTTAACTATCAGAACTACAGTATCTGCTCTAAAAAGAACCAACTGAAAGTAGTAACTATTATGAAACAATATTTGAGTTAACACGTCCACGCGATGCAAAACACACCTCGGAGTGGTCGGAGGAAACAACTAATAGTAACGATAACTAACTTATCATGCTATAATAACATCGATAACGCTAAATACGATCGAGTGACGCCTGTTTATGATTTTTTAGGTTTATGAATCGGAATGCAACATGAATTTGTCTCTAAATCATTAATTCTAACACTGCCTTCTTATTTAAAGAATTTTATTGCTTAAAACGAGAAATCGTTCGCTATAAAATAATTATTTTGAAAATTGGTAATAATAGCCGTTCTGTTCGCCCTGTAGTTCCGGGATCAGAATAGGGCTACGGCATCCCCTGCCTGTCGTAAGAGGCGACTAAAAGGGGCATCCGGGCTTGCAGACGGCTAGAGTGGGAGCTCGAACCGTTCGGTCAGGCAATCCCGGGAAGGACGGCGGTATGTGTGGTCGCATACCGTCGTAAAGACTAGACGGAGCGGTGGGCCCAGCCACCCATCTGGGAGGAGCCCGATGGGGCAACGCGCTCGGAGGATTCCGGTTGAAGTCGTTTCGATATCCCGGAGTCCTCCTTTTCAGCGCCGAGGACAGCTACCGGGGGGTTTTAGTGCGGTAAAAATCCCACATAACCCTGCGTCGCTCCCACGGCATCGGGTACCTTTTGAAGGTTTCCCCCCTCGAAAACAAAAAAAAAAAACATGCGTGCGTACAAAGTACACATGTCAGAAGTGAAACTTCTTTGGCGAACTAATTTATAAATCTTGTTTATATTTATACAAATCTAAAACTTTAAATTTCCAAGATTAAGAGGAAGGGAAAAAGGCGTGATACGACGTTCGCTCTGTCTCACTTTTTCTCTCAATCTTTCTCACTCGCTTGCTCCCTACTCTCACTCCACGGCTAGTTGCTCATGCTACGTTCGCCCTGTCTTACTCTCTCTCAATCGGTCTCGATCACTCTCTCTCTCTTTTCCGACACTTCCGTTGCATACCGGCGTGACGTTTCATCTGTAAAAATTTTACCCTCATGCGCCTAAAGAAGTTTCACTTCAAAAAGCCGTCCTGTTACATTTAAATTTCTTTAAAATGTTTTTTTACACTATGCAGCAGGTATTTAATAAATTTATTATGTAATAAAAATATTGAAAAAAATATTTTTTTTTTGAAAAAAAAATGCTACCTGAATTGAATACATAGAGTTAACAATTAATAGTTAAAATTGCAAGGGAGCAACATAGACGAATATATAAAAATATTGACAGGTCTTTTTTCCCGAATACTGCATCTTAGATTTAGAAAAAAATGTTATGCATCTTTATAAATATAAAGGCTGAAAGAACTTCCTTAGATGAAGAATAATCTTAAAAGATCTTAAACTTTTTAAAACTGTGTAAAATTTCGTACAGTAAAAAACTACTTTTTTGCATTAAAAAAACAAAATAATATGTAAATCCGAAGTTTTTCTGTTACATACTTTGTTGTTCGAATACCAGTTTCAGTATGCGTAATGATAACACTAACAAAGCTATTTGTGTAGACCGGTAACTAGGGTTGCCAAAAATGGTATATGGCCATTTTTGGTCCGATAAAACTATATATTTTTTAACAATTCTCGTCAACCCATTAATGTCCCTCTGTTGGGCACGGATCTTCTCTAAGAATGAGAGTTTTAGGCCATAGTCCACTGCGCTGGTCAAGTGCGAATTGGTGGACATGGTTTTAACAATTACTCAGATGCAATTTATGTGTCATTGCTCGTTACTTTTGCAGCGACAAATTGTCAAAAAAGTAACTCACAACCTACTATATGTATTATATATGTTAGAGATAATTAATCAATTTAAGTACAATGGTATACCACCTAATTCATTATATTAAAATATTATCACGTCCGTTATCAATGTAATATAGTCAGTAGCGCTTTTGATGGTTTTGTCAATAAATATCGATATGTTGGACGACGATGGCAACCATGCATATAGCAATCTATCGGATTCTGCGGCACATATTTATGTGTATAATATATATTTTGCAAGCTTGTTCGTCTATGGTTCGACTGGGGAGATAACACCGCCACACCTATTTCTCGCACAGTGTGGTATTTTGCGGCATATATGTGTATAATATATATTTTGAAAGGTTGTTCGTCTATGGTTCGACTGGAGAGTTAGCACCACCACACCTATTTCTCGCACAGTGAGGCTGCCGGCTCACTTTTATATGAGGTGACTGATTGACTTCATTAGAATCCTTGTTTGAAGTTGCTTACATATGTCAATGCATTGAACCCTTTCCATCAGGTGGATTGCCTGTTCGTCTACTACTTCAATTTTATAAACTAGATACGAAACAAACAACCCAACAGCTTAAACTAAAACTTGCATTCGAATATTTCGTTATTTAATTTTTAATTCCCCCCTTCAATTCACCTTTTCTTTCATCACTGGCATCATATTTAAAAAATATATGGAACTAGTTGACCCGGCGAACTTCGTTACGCTTAACAGTCAAAAATCTAAAATTATCGGTTTTCCTCCACTATATTATGCATGTATTATATATAAAAACCTTCCTCAGGAATCACTTTATCTGTTAAAATAAATAGCATTAAAATCCGTAGCGTAAATTTAAGGATCTAAGTATGCATAAGGACAGACAGCGCGAAGCGACTTTGTTTTATACTAGGTATGTAGTGATAGGTATGTGACTCTGCAAAGTGAGTTGATTCCAATGATGTTTTTATAACATAAATCTTACGTAAAAAGTTGTGTATTTTTGTTCTTTACCGTGAAATGTAGCCAAGGAAATAGAAAATCTCGAACCGAATATATTTGGTTTTGGTGCCGAATATATTCGGTTCGAATATGAATAGTGAAAAAGATGCCGATTACGCCGAATACCGAATCGCAACAAAATATTCGGCGCATCTCTAAAAACATTACCCTCCCTCTCATGCAGTCGGGTAAACATCACATTAGTTAGTGACTTGGCAAAAAGAATTTAATATATTTTAACTAAAGTCCTCTTACAATGTATTTATGTAAAAAATACTATTTTCCTAAAATATAGGCAACCCTAGCGATAAAACTGTTTTTAGCTAAGCAATTGTTATAAACATATGACTCATATATTTTCGTCGTTATTATTCTATTTATATCTCTACTCGTACATATATAGGTATAAGCTATTAGTATATAAATAGTATAACATAATAATATAATGAGGGTTGCCACCTTTTTTTGTGTGGTCGCATACCGTAGTAAAGACAAGACGGAGAGGTTGGCCCAGCCGCCCAGCTGGGTGGGGCCTGATGGGGCAACGCGCTCATAGGACTTGGGTTGCGTTCCTTTGGAAATAATCCCGGAGTCCACTTTGTAGCGCCCAGAACGGCCACCGGGAGGGTTTTAGTGCGGTAAAAATCCTACATAACTCTGCGCCGCTCCCACGATATGGGTACCTCTTGAAGGTTTCCCCCTTGAAAAAAAAGGTATTTGATTCCAAAGATTAGGAAAATATAGTATATGTGGTATAGTAGTAATAATATCCATTTTTCATCTACTAAACTACATTATTTATTAAGACTTCATACATATTCTGAAGACGTTTTTTCTGGCTTATGATAGGCTAACAAAACCATTGATTATGAAGTAAGAACCAGTAGCGAGTTTAATTTAAGGAATATTTTTTTTTTATCTGGCTGAAGTAGCAAACGAGCATGCAGTCCACCTGATGGTAAGTGGTCACTGCCGCCCATAGACATCTGCAATCAACTTCATACAGAACATGGTTTCCATCAGAAGTCAATCACAGATGCGTTGCCGCTCCCGAGGACTATGATGGGCGCCTCAATTGAAAGTGTGCCGGCAACCACATCCTTCTATCGAAACGCAAGAAATACTTCACGCTAGATATAATTATGTGTGGCGGTAGTACTTTCCCGGTCAAACTACACTGGTTCTTCCACCTTGAAGAAATAGGTATGGCGGTGGTACTGTATACTGCAATGTATTCCGTTGTTCTTCATTTAATCTTTATTCTTTACAATCTATCAATTTAATTTATTTTGTTTTTTTTTTCTTAAATTTCCACCTGCCGCAAATTTTCCAGCCACCCAGGGTTGACAGGCAGAGAATGCCACCAGGCATTAAGTTTGCCCTATTGTAACTTTTATTTTATAGAGGTGCAATAAAGAAATAAATAAATAAATCTAGTCCCATCTATCAAGGTATCACAATCGTTCAAAGTCAGAATTAAAAGTAACTTTTTAACATTATTTTACGTGGTATGTGCTGCTAACAGGGGAAGGAATTTGTGAAGTAACATTGTTAAATTATTTAAACAAAACATCCGACCGCATAAAAAAAATGATTGTCATATTGAGAAGGAAATTGTCATACATTCAAATACACATACATACTTACGCTGAAAAACATTCCTATCCTTCCAACGGAGTTGGGTAGTGATGTTACGAATGGTATTATTTGACATTCGCGAATGCGAATGTCATTTTTTTCATTTTTTGGTATAGAGTGCCGGAAGGTACTAAGTAATTAGACGAACTTTTTTTTGGGTGACCAAACTCTGTTCCAATTAAATGCAATAAAATATTCGCAAATATTCGCACAATTCTTGCGAATGCGAATACCTAAAAACATCGAGAATAGAATTGGTTACACCACTAGAGTTGGGTAAAAATGTTGAAGCATACAACCTATATACTTTCCGTCAAATGTCTGTCAATTGACTCAAGTCAAATCATATCATTTATTTGCTTGAATATAGGTAAACTCGATTTGGGTAACTTTGAACATTTTTTACAATATTTGTGATATTATAATCTGTTTTATATTTATTGCACCTTGTTTTTATTAAATGAATAGTGTCCTTTTTAGCTGGTTTATTAATCTAACACAATAAATTTACGGAGAAAACAATTAAACTATCCACAATTACCCCTAAAACTCAAATTCAAAGTTATCCTTAGTTTTGGGTAACTTTGAATATAATTTTTTGAGGATATAAAATCCGTCATTAATCGAATATTTTAAGGCCTGAGTAAAATTAATTAACATATTTTTGTTAATTAAAACCAAATCTATAAAAAATACATTTATTTTGATATATAAATACAATAGACAACTTGGTCTTGCCATATGAATCAAGGTCGATCAATTTGGTGGTCAAATAAAATACTAGTTTTTTTTTGATTATTTATTCCATCCATCCATAGGATGGACGGAACATCGGGTACCTTTGGAAGGTTTCCCCCTCGAAAACAAAAAAAAAAAAAGGATGGACGGAACATGGACATAACATAGGCCTCCCCTAAATGGCGCCACTCCAACCGGTCCTGTGTCCTCTGAATCCAACGGTTTCCCGCTGTCTTCTTCAGGTCACCGGTCCATCTGGTAGGGGGGCGACCGGTACTCCTTTTGCCTAAACATGGTCGCCACTCGAGGACCTTTCTTCCCCATCGGTTATCGGTCCTACGAGCGATGTGGCGGCCCATTGCCACTTCAGCCTGCTAATTTTGAGAGCTATGTCGGTAAGCTTCGTTCGTCTACGGATTTCATCGTTGCGAATCATGTCTCGTAGCGAAATTCCGAGCATAACCCTCTCCATAGCACGTTGAGCGACCCTGAGCCTCCGCAAAAAATATTTTTTTATGATACAGGTAACTTTGAACCGTTCAAAGTTACCCATATAACATCCAATTTCGACGTCGTCAAAAGTTTAACAGTTTTACGCAATATTCAACATGGGATACGGATAGTACAGTTTCAAAATAATAATATACAATATCCATTTTAAAGATAAACACTAAAACACACCTGTTTACGGTAAGTTTTATATTATAATTGCTATATCAAAATGAAGCATCAAACACTTGCAACAACTTCACTACGGAAAAGGCGGTATTTTTTAAAATTATGACATTGACAGGTACCTTTTTTTACTTTCATTGCTATTACAACATTTTGGCAAACCATTTTACGCAGGTACGATATTGAAACAACAAGAAGTTTCCATGTAATAAATTAATATATTTTTTTCACAACTTTGTTCAAAGTTACACCGCTGTTCAATGTTACCCAAATTGAACGTACAGTCAGCAGCATATAGTTAGTGGCGTTCAAAGTGTCCATATTGTTAGATACAATCAAAGTGTTCAATAATATCGGCACAACCTACGTGTTCTAATTGTTGACAACATCTTAAACTTCCAAATGACAGAACATTCATAAATTCATAATGAACTACTCAAATTGTCACAATTTCAGCATCTGTTACGACACCAGCGGTAACCTAGCAACGAGACTGTTCGTAAATATAGGTACATTTTATAATATTATACCTTATGTTGCGGATATAAGGTTCCTGATCACTTACGGTATAGGACATGCTAACAATGACTCTTCTCTTCTCTCTTTTTTATATTAACAACTATCCTTTTCATATCTTGCAATGACGTCATTGACTGTCAAAGTCATAGAATCGGTCTAGGGGAACAAGAGGCATGATAAGACAAGACGAGAGGACGGACGAGTAAGACGGGTCATGCACACATACCGGAAACGAAACGCTTTTGCGAGATGTTGCTGCAGGCCATCAGAACCTGCTTTCAAACAATACTCAATGGACCATGACAGTTGATTTACAATCAAATTTAGTTTAAATGCATAATTGATGTAATATTTTTTATCCTTAATAACTACAGAAACAAGCAAGAAATAGTATTGAATTGATGATTATGTTCTCCTTTATTTTACGTTTTCCTTGAAGTTGATGGGCAATTTTAACACTGCTTTAGTCTTACCGTTATTTCATATTTTCTTTTAACATAGTAATTGGGGCAAAATGCGTAAATGTCACGGGGCATAATGGCATACCCATTATATTGCATTCTAATAATTCCATCGACAGAGTTAGTATCTCATCCGTGCTCAATTGCGTCAAGTGTTGTTAATGTTCTGTATATGGAATCATACACATATATTGCACCTGAAATACTTACCACGTCAAGTTCTACAAACCTACCCTCGTCAAGAAAAAGAAGGCCTAAGTGGGTTCATAACACACTTGAAAAAGAACAAGTTCAATCGATTGAGTCTTCTTCCTGTTCTCTCCGGAAATCAACGTTTGCCAGTGACACTATCTGATGCTGATTCACCACAACAACATTGTTCACAATTATTTGACGTGCAAAAAAGAAGTTCCTCAGAAATTCGTTTTCACATACGAGCTTAAAGTTATTCGATCGTTACTAGCAAGGATGTTCAAAGGGTTTCAAAGGATGTATATTAAAAAAAAAAAGACTGATGTATATTTCACAAACAATATATTTTAGCTAAAATATAATAGTTTTTCTGTAACCTCTACGGTTTTCTCATTTTTAAACTGATGAAAAGTATCTTCATTAAATTTTAAAACCCTAAATGAGATAAACATATGTCAATATTATCATTGCTCGCACAGTAAGTGATCCTTACAACATATTCGCAACATAAAGTTTAATATTATAAAATGTACCTATATTTACAAACAGTCTCGTTGCTAGGTTACCACTGACGCCGGAACATTTGTGACAATTTGGGTGGTATTAACATTATGAGTTTATGAACGTCCTGACATTTGGGAGTTTAAGATGTTGTCAACAATTAGAACACGTAGGTTGTGCCGATATTATTGAACACTTTGATTGTATCTAACAATATGGACACTTTGAACGCCACTAACTATATGCTGCTGACTGTACATACAGTTCTTATAATTAATTCTCCCCTACATTCCACCTGTAGGGCACGCAAAAGTTAAACTAATTTATATATTATTCCTAGTATATTGAATTCCAATTAAATTAAAATTAAAATATGTTGAAACTCTTCTTCTTTTTGTGCCTCTTCACTACTGAAGGTTGGCCGTTAGTTCCTTGAATCTCTCTCTATCCATGGCCAGGCGAAACAGTTGTTCGACAGAGGTGATCCCTGTCGAACAACTGTTCTGTGTGTTGTTGAAATTAAATTATACAAAAAAAATGTTATTAAAATAAAATGTGGACTCGTTGCCTTTATTTCATTTTACCAAAGTACCAAAGCAGATAAGCCCATGGGACATAGTACATACATAGCTTTGAAGAGACAAAAAATAACAATAATTATTCTGAGGCCTCCACATCTCGTTAACTTAGGTAATTTTGGAGAGGTCTAGGTAAATCGATCTAAGAATTTTACAATTAACCTAGCCCATAGACGAGGTTTTGACTTCAGTAGATAGGCTGTAGGATCAAATTTTCCAACGTCTACAAATTTTTAGGACTAGCTGTGCCCGCGATTTCGTCCGCGTGGAATAGTTATTTTGGGCAAAATTTATTTTTGCAAATAACCTCCTCAGCTTTATACATTATAGCTGTTACCCACGACTCTGTCCGTTTCATTTTCTATTATTATTTTAGACAATTTAGTTTTGAAAAGAACATAATTATTTTAGAGTACTTCTGCGTAAATTATGTTTTTAGTTTTATTTTCACCCCTCTCCCCGCGTCCCTCGAAACCAAAGTCCCTCCCTCCTTCATGCAGCGTCATGTTTTGCACATCATGCGCCGTGGCTGAATTTTATATCGGTGTTATTTTAAAATTGTCATATCTTCTAAGATGTTCATTGAAATTAAGTGATGTCAAAGACAATTTTGTTCACAATTAAATACTCTTAATCAACAACACATTTATTTGGACAAAGATTAATATTATTACGTTGATACAACTCTTGACTAATTTCGACCGACTATGATTACCATGAAAACGGTTCTAGTGAGTTAATCTTAAAAGATAGACATATGCTGTCGTAGACATTTTTTTAAATCATTTCAAGAGAAATAATTCTTTCATACATATATTTTTGGTATCTTGTACCGTTTTCGCAGCGCACGCAATGGAAGCCCTCAAGGATGAATTTTCCCCGTTTTTTTTTCACATTTTCCATTATTTCTTCGCTCCTAATAAATGCAGCGTGATGTTATATAGCCTAAAGCCTTCCTCGATAAATGGTCTATTCAATACAAAAAGAATTTTTAAATTCGAACCAGTAGTTCCTGAGATTAGCGCGTTCAAACAAACAAACAAACTCTTCAGCTTTATATATTTATTAGTATAGATAAGAAAATTATTCAGAAAATATGTAGTAATGTATGGAAAAACTCCTAAGTTTTTTTTAAACAGCCGTGGTGCCAAATGGATATTACAATAGTGTACCTATTTAAACTGTATGTGAAGACTATGGATAAGGAATATACAACTGATTTTTATTCACTTGTTTACCGTCCCCAAAACTATAAAAAGTGTAAATTAGGCGCCGAGGCAAAATTTTCGAAACACATCAATACTTGTCAAATCAAAAAATGTAGTCACAGGACACGTTATTTGTAACGTTTATCTGACTCAATATTTTTGATTCATAAAGGAATTTAAATTCCATCAAGATTTCCTTGTGAAAAATAGTCTGAAAATCATCTGCGAAAAAAGTCGCTTAACTGACCTAGATTATCATCAGCACGATTTGACAAAACGGGTCATATTTGCAAAAAACGGGGCAACAATACTTTCATACATTTTTATCGGGGACACCGGGACGAAGAACCAAAAACGAGACGGTACCGTTCAAAACGCATCCCGTTATGTTCGTCATGTTGTGGCATGGGATTAATCGGCAATTGGCGTCAGTATCCATATTCCAGAGCAGTGATAGCCTAATGGTTGAAACTTGCCCTCTCGATCGGGAGGTCCGAGGTTCTAATCCCAGGCATCACTGATTTTTCTAAAATTTTGTGTATTAGAAATTAATTATCACTGCTTTTCGGTGAAGGAAAACATAGTGACAAAACCTACACACCCGAGAGTTCTTTAAAAAAAGTTCTCGAAGGTGTGTGAAGTCCACCAATCCACACTTGGCCAGCGCGGTGGACTATGGCATAAACTCTCTCATTCTGAGGGAACTTTGCCCAGCAGAGGGACAATAATGGGTTGACGTGAAGAGAAGAAAAAGATCCATATTCTGCTTAAGTCTTAAGTCTTGTTTAAGGTAGAAAAATATTATTATATTTTATAATAATATTTTTCTACCTTATAATATTATTAAACAACACTTAAGACTTAGGTATTCCTTTAGAGATTTCATTGCCTATAATACGATTTTAGTATACAGTATTATTAGAAGTTATCTAAGAAAAAATATAACCACAGATTTCGTGCAATCGGTCAATTTACCAAAGATAGTTTGATGTAACATTTAAGTTAAAATAATGTATCATAATATACTTATAAGTATTCATACATTTTATTAACCCTTATGTGAGTGACGAGGTACCTGGGTACCTTTAGCGTTTTGAAATCTAAACAAAAGTATGTTTTACGTTGTGTAGGCAGCTGTAACTTCCTGAGAGCTCTTAAATATTTATAAATTATATATTTTTAATGTTTTGACCCAGTCAACTATTTACAATGTTTTGTGTTAGTCAAAACAATTTTTTTAATCACAATTGAGTGACAAGGTACCCGGGTACCTCTTTGTATCCCGTATGTCAATGACAAAAAGTACTTATAATTTTGTGCATAAATGAAATAATAAACATTTGTTATGATGTTTTATCTCTATAAAAATTACAAATTCCTTGTTTATGCCGAATTAGCACAGCTCCCAAAGCAGGTGTTACATGTTGGACGAGATACTGCATGTCACTCACAAACTGGTTTTTTGTTGTTAGTGCAAGCTTTTCGTGATTTCTTTGCTTGCGTTTGAGTTCGACGACAGGAACACGCCCTGTAGAATCTCGTCTAGTCTGACTTACAAAGGCTGTAGATCCAGAAGGAATCGAAAGCCCTCGTTCTCGGCCAAAAACGTCCTGCATTGCAAATCTCCCATGTGTTTTTGATGTCACAATGCATTTTTTTGATATTTCTCCTATTCTTCAACACACAGTCGTAGACTGAATGAATTCAAAAACTTTCTATATTTCTTACTTGAGACATATTGTGGGTTATGTTCTATATAAATGATATAATTATGCTGCCAAAGCTGTAACATCGTCGATATTGTAAAAGAGTAGTAAATACCACCGATTTGTTGTGCGTTGTATGGTCAATCTCATTTTGGACTTCAGCTTCTGGCTCAACATCCGAAATTTCCAATCCACCCTCTTCGACCAAGGGATATAATCGTGTTCATTATCCGAAGCAACAAACTCACCTTCGTCACTAGAAGATTCTGCTAATATCGCTTGTAATTCTGTTGAATTTTATCTTCGAACAAGTGCTCTATGTTTAGAAAAGCTCCCTCCAATATTCATAAAAACATAATAAACCCACAAAATATAAATAAGCGCGAACAATACGAACAAAGTAAATAGTCAAGTATCCATATCAAGCACGATGTATTAAATGCATTTAGTGTTTCTTGCGCGCCGATAACCCCTCCCCCTCCTCCTATTTCAATCTTTACAGATCGTTAACTGTTTAGCTTAGCTAAAATAATAATATTCAAAGTGTGGATAACGTTAAAACGGACTTTCATTGCTTACATTACGTATAAACTGTATGAAGGTACCCGGGTACCTCGTCACTCTGATAAAGGTGTTTTATTTGTCACTCACATAAGGGTTAATTGAAGAAAATATTCAATATTTCGTAAAATTCCGGAAGATAGGCAAGAGCGATGTAGCTAGTTATTTTTTTTATAAATTAGACATTCGAGTTATTTTTAGCCTTTTATAACGATCAACATAACTTAAGACCAATTCACACTATGTTAACTATCGAAATATAATAAATTTATACAATACTGATCCTCACGACAATGTATACGCAATATTTAAAATTATAACTTTGTATCTTCTCATAAATACAAAGTGCAGTATTTCAAGGGCAAACGAGTATAATTCGATCGGATACCACAGAATCCTATTTCTAGTTAGGAAAGGTTGATGGAAAAGTTTAGTTTCCTGCTCACTATTATATCAGGCGATCTTTGTCCACGGAAGTAGCAACGCATCCGTGATTGACTTATGAACTTCGGGCCGATAAGAAAGTTGCTTACTTATTGTCCATGAAAATATGACTTACCAACTAGTGAAATATATACTTGTTTTGTTCTATAAAAAACGGAAGCATTCCATCGGAATGATTTTGGGCATCCCTAACCGAATCCTGTGACGTCACTCAAGGCGCGTAAAAATGAAGGCATTCAAATCAAACTAGGTAAATTGATATTTTTTGTTTAAAAAATAATTCAAATACTTTCAACGATGCCCATAACAAATGCCTATGTATGTTAAAACGACGTGAAATGATAACAAAAAGAAAAATACTACAGGTATGCACCTCACCTAAGCAATATTAAAACTGGTTTGTATATAAATAAGTTGTTGAAAACGGATACTAACGATATGAGATTGAATTATTTTTTCCAATTTGTACCTACAAATATATGTCTATACAAGTATAAGTCCCTACATCTATGAAAAAGTACTAAAATATAACGTTTTTGATCAATGTAACGTGGAAAAAATTAGCAATATCATAATATCAACATAAATAACACCTGTAAAAACAATAACCGGTTTTGTTTAATAACATTTTGCTTCTGTGAGTCATGAAACAACCAAATTAATATTTATTCTGTGATGAACTGTACCATGTCATGCTATTTTGACTCTTATGTCCAAGAACACACACCTGTTGTTCCGCTCTCCTCACTTTAGTGCAACGCGGTCGAATACGAATCACATTGAATCACGTCTTGGTCGATTGATGGCAGCATCTTCGTAAACTCGCCGGATAACACCGAGTCGCATCGCACATGCGCACGCCTCTTCACTTCAACGATCGTAATACACAATGTTTTAGCGTTTTTACTTGCTTAAACTGTTTTAGGGGATTAAATTATGTTGTAATTCGTTTATTTATTTATCTTGTGATGTTAATTACGGGTTATGGGAATGTGTTGTGGCCGGAAATGATGGTATTCCGTTATAACAAACGCGGCCGACAGCGAGCGGCACAACGCTCGCGCGACTACTAGCTACTAGCACTGAGGCGTTCGTTCGGGTCTCAAGGTCAGTGAATTATACGCGGCAGGTTGGGCGTTGGGGTGACGCGACTTTGTTTAAAAAAGGGCTAAAATCTAGTTCAAATTCAGTACAAATGTAACATAACGTACCCAGTAAAAGATAGTCTTGTTTGGATTAATGTTCAGTGTAAAAATGCATCGATAGATGGATTTCTTCCAAACTGAAATACCTACGATCGAGCTTTTTTACGGCGGTGCATTATTTAAACACCTATCCATGTTATAATAGGATTATGGAGTTTCGATGGAAAAACGGTTTTATTTTCTCTTAGCATTGGCCAGAAAAATATGTTGGGGACCACTTTTGTTTTTAGTCGGACCACCTAGAAATAAGTAAAATAAAGTTAAAATTTTCAAACCTTAAACCCGTGAAAAACAATATGACTTTCAGTTTTTATGATATATGTATATATTTTTTATTTTGCGTCAAAAAAGTTTTTATTATTTTTATTTGAAGTAGCAAACGAGCATGCGGTAATGATGATGGTAAGTGGTCACTGCCGCCCAAGGACATCTGTAAATAACTTCATACAGAAAAAGGGTTCAATTTGAAGTCAATCACAGATGTGTTGCTACTCCCGAGGACTATGATGGTCGTCTCAAATAAAAGTGTGCCGGCAACCACACCCTTCCACCGAAACGCAAGAACTGCTTCACGCTATAAATAGGTGTGGCGGTGGTACTTCCCCGGTCAAACCATTGTTCTACCACCGTTAATACCAAGTAGGTACTAACCAGGGGTGTAACGGAGGTCACTTATCGGAACCGAACTCGGAACCGGAGTTTTCAAATTCCGATTCTGATAAAACGTTATCGGAATCGGAACCGGAATCGGAATCGGAATCGGAGGTTGTATCAGCCAATAAACATTATGGCAAAAAAGTGTTTTATTCGGGCAAATTTGTACATGTGAAAAAAAACTGACTTAAATACTTTCATATAAACGCACAGCCCAAACGAATGTAATTAGAAATTTGCACTGTGTCCTTCTATAGTGTAGGTGAGGAGCTCCGTTACATCCCTGGTACTAACCATGATAGTGTTATGATATATATTTGTATTTTCTGATGGCGGGCACTATATTTTAAATTTATGTAGCCCATGTCACTGAGAGCTGAGTCGATTCCAATAATTAGCCATATGTTACAATTCGTTAGGTCCTTTGGGTTGTAGCATGTGCTAAAGAAATAGGACGCACTCTGGTAAAACGGGAAAATTCCTTTTGGTACAATTGCTAATAGAGGTGTTATCCATGACATGATTTAGAATGCGATTACCACGATAAATATGCCATAGAACTTATACAGTGCACTTATAAATCATTTCAAATTTGATATGAAAACATATTGATTGAGTCTGAACCCCTATTGTTTGTTTTTAAGGATGGCTTTTAAGAAGTTAAGAATTGTCAATCACTTCAAAAGAATCATCCGCGCGTCCCAATTTGGTGGAGTTCGGGAACTAAACAAGGGAAGAATACCCTATGTCTTATCCAGATCAAAAGCTATCAATGTTCCAAAACCCTAAATTAGTAGTTATTGCGTAAAGGAGTAACATCCATCCATCCTCACGAACTCTTAACTTTATAGCATCAGTAAGATACTACAGGGCAAAATATGGCGTCTCCAATAAAATATTTTATTTGTGGATACTTGATACATTACCAAACACCTCTACCTATTCGCGGTAATTTCACACGTCCATGTATGACTCAATGCGTCATTTTCAATGTCCACACGCTATGCCATTAGGAAATTGCTACGCCGATTAAGTTCTCCTATTATTGCCTTTGTATCACCAAGGGTGATCCAAGCCTGCCTGACATCAGTCAGTCTAGATTTATTTTTAAACAAGGGTTATCAGATAAAATAGTTCATGATTTTAGATCGCTGATCATGTCTAAGAAAAATAATTCTAATTCTAGCTTACTAGTTGTAATGCCGGCGCCAGGCATGTGCGCACTTATGTGATCAAAAAAGTGTTCACATGTATGGCACGGGCATTTGATAGTATTGTCACATATTTGAACACTGAAGTGCGCTTTGCCATTTCGTGTCGGTTTTTTAACGCACATCAAAGGGTGCGTGTGCACATAAGTGTTCAAATGTTTGAGTGCCTGCCACACTTGTGCGTAGCTCTGTTGCACCAGCATCGCCACAGAAAGCTGTTGTGTGTAAACAACCAAACGAAGTAATGATGGACTGGAATAGTAAAATTGGTTTCGAGTTTTAATTATATTAATAATATTACATCCATTGACGTTTACATTTTAGCTGTTTTTAACTATATTTTCCAGGTCAAATAATTACACGAACACAAATAATATAAGCAAACTGCGCTAACCAAACCATCGTCCTTGTTTTCTAAAGTCTATTTGAAAACTGTGTGCTCACAGGAGAGATCAAATCTTTGAACACATGTGTGGCAGGTACAAAAATATGTGAACATGTGAGCAAAGTTATCAAAGAAGTTTACACTTATGTGAGCACTTATGTAAGCTTATGTCTGGCGCCGGCATAATAAAAGCTGATGAAAATATATATAAATTATAACTAACAAACATTGTTTTGACTATATGACAATTCGCTTAACACCTACGACATTTAGTACGAAAAAGATGGCATGATCATAATATCATTCAATCTAACAATTAACAAGTGTAAAATTGTGACAATATACCAGTGCTGTAATTTAATTGTAAATTTTAAATGTAATTTTTATTTTGGTTATTCTATAATTTATTTCAGCCAGCCTAAAATACGAAACGTAAATATTAAACAGTCCTCATTAGTGATTTGAAACTGCCTACAAGGTTGAGCTATTTTTGCGTGTTTCAAGATGAAACAAACCTTCGTAGGATAACTTTGATGATACACTCTGGAATTATAGTGCTTAATAAATGAATCAACTGTGTTCATCTTGTGTTCGTACATAGGACAGACAAAATGAGCCATCTCACAACGGATTAAAGAACACATCAGCGCAGTTAAAAAGAATGACCCTAAGAAATCTGCGGTAGCTGAACACATTCTTAATTCTGGTTCTAACCACTGGATCGAACTGCATAAACCGGAGTTGATCTCTGTTGAGCGTCAATACTTCCCACGTTTAGTAAGAGAAGCAGTAGAAATCAAAAAACAACTTAAAAACTTGAACAGAGAAGATGGTTTTAAGTTAGTGCAAACCTGGAATCCAGTGCTTAGTTTATGTAAATCACAAAAAATGCAAAGTGTCGTGCGTAAAGATACAGTTAGTGTTGTGTGTCGTGATATGGAACCTAAAAAAAGAAAAACGAACTAAACGTAGGGTAGATAGGTTAATCTACATCTAGTGCTTGTCAACGGTTTCTCCTCGCTACCGCAGTTTCGCCGTGACCATGATTCATGTATCTGGGTTGAAATATCGGCAAAAAGAATTCTTTAAGAATTCAAAAACCGCATATCGTGAGTACCCGTTAATTATTAAAATCTGTGTTCAACTTGACTTACTGCTCTTGTCTTAATACTTATCAATTTTAAACTGACACTTAGAGTTTGTTTAGGAAGAGGGACTTGTCCAATGACGGAAAGTTTGAAAGAATTTAATCTAGATAAAAAAAGCTTGTCTGACTACAAGGATGCTGTTTTAGATATTGAGAAAGGCTTTGTTCTACACTTCTAAATTTGGCGTATGAATAATAAATTTAATATCTATTGTCAAAATTGGACAAAGACTTATTTCGAGATCTTACATGATAAGCACAGCTGTTGTTATCTCAGGCAACTTAGTAAAAATCTATATACATATTAAAAAATATTTTAAACATAGGAAAACTGCTCTGGACACTTACCATGTGATATAAGTACTTACTTATTTTAAACTCCCAAACCATATTAACATGAAGCAAAATTCCAAGTGTGCTTTAAACGTTCCTATGCTAATGTTGCGTGGTATTCGCAAATAAAACTGGACTGGGGCAAGCCCAAGGCTTCTCTTAATGACACTTAATCTACTTGTTGACACTTGTATTGGTGGAGGGTGTCTATAATATAGGAAATTTAGGGCTTTAATAAAAGAATTCTCCCATTAGCGACGCGCAATGGGTCCCGGGTTTGATTCCCGGTCTGACAGGTATCTGAATGATGAGTTTTGATTCCTGTTTATGGTCTGGGTGCTTTTTTTATTAACAACTTTGACTCCACAGATGGATCGTCCGTGCCTTTTTTAGTTTATTTTTATTTCTGTCTTTATCTGATTGTCACAGCTACACTATGAGACTTCGCCGTCGACATCACCACCAACAAGGTAAGCTCGGCCCCAGTTGTGTGCGGTCTGGCTGTTTGTGTATTGTGTGTCCATGGTACCCACGCCACAGGAGAAAATCCTAGTGTGGGGCTATGAGTGTAGATAGCGTTAATGATCAAACCAAAACAATAGCCTTAAAACACACACACATTTTCTCCAGTTGACAAATTTTCACTTGTTCGATGCAAAACGATTGAATGTCACATTCATGTTTTGATTTCATGGTAACCCCAACATGTCGTTAATCCTCTTATAACCACGCTTTTATGTCGATTGTTTGTACATTTGCATGAACAATAATCGATTTGAAACTGTCATAACCAATGTTGATAACATTTATATATACTTTACACTCACAGCCCCACACTAGGATTTTCTGGTGTCGTGGCTACCATGGACACACACAAGACAAATACACAAACACCCAGACCCAGAGCATGAATCTAAACTCATCATTCAGATACCTGTCTGGCCGGTAATCGAACCCGGGACCCATTGCTCGTCAGACCGGTGTGGTAACCACACTGCCACGTCGTCATCATATATTCGGCAGACTGAATTATAATATACAGTAACATACTTATGCTCTTGAATGCCTGTTATAATCCTATTATTAATGTTATGAATGCTAAAGTTTGTAAGGATGTATGTGTTTGTTAATCTTTCACGATAAAAGCACTGATCGGATTTCGTTTAAATTTATAGGTGGCAGAACTGCTTCGCCCGGGGAAGTACCACCGCCACACCTATTTCTAGCGTGAAACATTTCTTGCGTTTCGAAAGTCTTCGGGAGTAACAACGCGTCTGTGATTGACTTCAAATAGAACCCATATTCTATATTAAGTGGCTGTCTGGGTGTTTGTGTATTCGTCTTTGTAAGAGTCCATGTCATCCACGACACAGGAGAAAATCCTACTATGAGTGTAGATAATGTTAATGATTCATGTAATGTAAGTGATAAATCAAAAGTATGTATATATTTCCACTTTCGTTGGAAATCAATTTTATCATTGAAAGCCTTTAAACAATACTAGGGTACACAGATTATAAAAAGTATGAATATGAAAATTATTCATATTTTTTAGATTTTGTTTAATATGTATAATTCACTCAATCCCATTATTTACACAAATATATTATTTTAACTTGTCGTTTTTAAAAAAACTTAATATTTTCGAAACTATTTCGTGTTGTAAAACTTAATATAAGTTATTGGAATAAAAAAAATACTTGCTACAATAGATCTTTTGATGAATGTAGCTATGTATATTAAATTAAGTACCCAAAACCCCCAAATCAAAACAGACAGTGACATTTTAAAATATTTAGGGGTGCGTTTTCCTCAAACTTCGCGAAACACCGGAACTTCCGCCATCAACCACCATCCCTGACAATGAAATAAAAGATATAATAATAAAAAATAATGCCTCCTTTTGTATACCAGGAACCACAATAATTACATACCCTCCGTCAAAAATAAGCGATTTTGAGCCTTTTGAGGGTAGAATAAAAACGTAATCGGCTTTCTCTTGTCGGAAAAAGGTATAGAATATGTCATCTTTTGTTCAGAACAACAAATGGCCGTGTTTTGTTGACTGAAAACAAAATTCAAATTCAATTGTGAATAACAATAAGCGATTCTTTGAGTTGGGAATTCTTTTGATGTGAACGATCTTGGTTTATAGTACTTTGCAGTGAGAAAATATATTTTAATGACAATTAACTTTCATTATAACTTCGAAGTAGCAAACGAGTATGGGACTATATGCACGTTTGGTACTTCTACCTACTACTACTATGATAAGTGGTCACTGCTGCCCGTGGACATCTGTAAATAACTTCATACAAAGCAAGGGTTCAGTCTGAAATCAATCACAGATGCACCGATTCCGTCAGATTCCGACTAAGATGGTCGCCTCGAATGAAGTGTGTCGGCAACCACACCCCTTAAAGCGAAACGCAAGAACTACCATGGCAGAAAAATGCTCAGTGGTCATTGCTGCCCGTGGACATCTGTAAGGAACTTGTGTAAAACACGAGTTCTATGTGAAGTCTGACACAGATGCGTTGCTACTCACGAGGTCTATGATGGACGCCTCATATAAAGTTGCTGGCAACCACACCCTTCTACCGAAACGCAATAAATGCTTCATGCTAGAACTAGGTACTGTAATAGGTAGGTGGCGGTGGTACCTCCCCAGTCGAACGATACTGGTTCCATCCCCTAGTATTATATAATAATAATAATAACCGTCATAGGCATTACGTTATAATCTTTCAATATCATATATTTTAAATAATTAAGCGTTAACTCGACCAAAATCAGTTGCAGTCATTTTATCGAGAAAAGTATGATACGGCCGTGGCGCATTTTTGCTCAACTTGGCGAGGACACTCCCGTGCCCCCAGATTCCATAAATTAATAATTATAAATTCCATAAATAATGCACTGCAAAAACTCAACACGTATTGTCAATTTGATAAAGAAATTTATAACCATCCGTTGCGTCACGCAGTATGCTAAAATAGATACCTAAATTCCTTACACTTTTATTGCTATAGAAGTTGCAAACATGAAGACGATAGTTTACAAACAATGAAATTATGGCACTACTCGCTCAAAATTCATAAACGCTTCACTAGAATTTTTCGCCCGATTTGTCAATACAGGCTAGTGATGTGACGAATATTCGTGAATGCGAATCATTCGCGAATATACGCATGTTTTTAGATCTTCGCATTTGCCAGAATTATGCGAATATTTAAGTGCAGTTTGACGACGAAAAAAAAATGTCGCCAAATCTATGAAAAAATAAGAACAAAAAAAAGGTCGCCAAAAATCTACATCCTCCGGCCCTCTGCACTAAAAAACTGAAATTAAGCTAATGGTAACCATGTTGACTCCAAATAAAAAAACGAATATTCGCATTCGCGAACGTTCAAACACATTCTTACATCACTCAGCCTACGAATAGCTACGTAGGAACACATCATACGAGGCACAAAGGCGTACAGTCAGCGCGGGCAGGATTATCCCACAAAGATTTATTGTGTTGTCCGCCGAGCGCAGTCAGCTCGGACCGTCCCCGGTTTTCCGCCGATTATGCCCTCCTAGCCTTGAGGATTGCGATTCTGTCGAGTCAATTTTCGTGAGCTTCTTATTTTGGATTGCAAGTATTAAAAGTATTCATATGAAAATCTATGGCTTGTCATTCTTAATGCTGTAAACATAATTATGTTGCTACTACTACTAGCTCTTACCCGCGGCTTCGTCCGCACGGTCAAAGGAAATTAACATTAGCATTTGATAGCGTGATTCAGAACTTGCAAATGAATTTTACTAACGTCATCTATTTACAACGTCTGGAACTACTAAATATGTATCAACTAACAAAACATGGATATTTTCATGGAAATGAGAGAGTGCGGTAAAAAGTAGCCTACGTCACTCTCTGCCCTTCTAATTATCTCCCAGCTTATAAACCATATCTATAATAACTATGTGGCGACGTGAAAGAGGAACAAACAAAAACACTTTCTCATTTATAATATTAGTATGGAAGTAAGTATACGCATGTGGTGACTTCACGCTACTCATCAAGAGATGGCGCTACTAGTATTCTGAAACACGCTATCGAAGTATTCTCAATAGCCCGCATATATACAAGTTCCGAACAACGACTGTCGGAGCACGGCCGCTCCCCAGGCATGATCACCTAGCCTGGCGGGAGATCTCCCTTTGCCAAACGCACATAAAAGTGAATGAGAGCAGCAGTAGCCTAATAACTGAAAGTTGGCTTCTCGATTGAGAGTCCAAGGTTCAATCCCAGGCCACATGATTTTTTAAATAATCTGCGTATTAGAAAATAATTATCACTTAGTGGTGAAGAGAAACATCGTGAGGAAAGTTGTACACCTAAGAGGTCTTAAAGGTGTGTGAAGTCTACCAATTTGCACTCTGAGAGAAGACCCGTGCCCAGCGGTGGGACAAAAATGGGATGAAGAGTGACAAAAGTAAATACTGAATATAAATATCAACACTGTATGTACACTAAAACTAAGCAGTGAACGAGTTAATTTTAATAAAGAATCTATTTTGATAAGACTTTAATTATAAATTCCAATGTGACCAAAATAACGTCATTAAGAAGGCGCTTTTTGTTATTTTACTCCTTACCAGCTACAATGGTCGATATCCATTCAATTGAATATACACAGTTTATATCTATACTAATATTATAAAGCTGAAGAGTTTGTTTGTTTGTTTGAACGCGCTAATCTCAGGACCTACTGGTTGGAATTGAAAAAATATTTTTATGTTTAATAGACTATTTATCGAGGAAGGCTTTAGGCTATATAACATCACGCTGCAACTATTAGGAGCGAAGAAGTAATGGAAAATGTGAAAAAAAAACAAGGAAAATTATTCATCCTTGAGGGCTTTCGTTGCGTGCGCTGCGAAAACGGTTCGAGATACCAAAAATAAATGTATGAAAGAAATATTCCTCTTGAATGACTATGTATATGTCATGTATTTTTTAAGCGCGGGCGAATCTGCGGGTTTCAGCTAGACAAACATAAAGAGACTTATCATGTCAGGCCCTTACGTAGATAGATTGATTGATAGACAGATAAAAAATCAAATATTGGAGCCGTGCCATCATTCCGGATGAAGATATATCGTCCGTTCCGGAAGTGGTCACGCGTGGCGGTCGCATCCGGCAGTGTCCGGATCCGGAGCGATCCGGTATTGACTGACAGCTTCCCTGGTTGGCAGATTTATTACTAGCGGGCAGTTCCTAGGCATGTAGGTTGCTAGCACAGATTTTCTAGTCCTAAGTGAAGTAATATTTATTAAGTATTTAAAATGACCGTCACAATGGTCGAAATTCAACCATAATTTAAATGAAAAAAAAAAAACTAAACCTTATATTGTACAAAGTAGCACCAATATTTCTCTAATTTAAATAAATTGTAAAGCAATAGCAGGTATTTTGACAAAGACATCTGACATTTTTGACGTTAAAATGTTCTATTTCGTTTATTATGTATGTTTGTGTCAAATGCAAGCTAGTGAGTGTAGTGTTTTAGTTAATTTTATGTATGTTTTATGCATTATTTGAAAAAAATATTAGTATTGTGCAATCCTTCTCTACATCCACTATAACTGTGCGTAATTTCATACTCCTCCGCCTGCGGCAAGTATCTTAAAAACACTTCACAAATTTTTGCTTCACGTATTATTATTATTTAAAATAATATCCGAACCAAGAAAAAACCGAGAAATTATATCGATCAGAATGCCAAAAAAAATTTCTGTATACTCGTTCAGTTTATGGGTCGTGGCCTTTGACATAATTGTGAACATTTTTAAGTTATAAAATTATGTCTGTATGTTAAAGTTGTACTTCGTGTCTTTACCAAAATATTTTTGTGAAACTCTAGATCCTTAATTTGTCTCAATTGTAAATGTAGGTACTTCATACAGCCACTGTTATGTTATTTTTTTTTATCTGATGGTAAGTGGTCACTGCCGCCCATAGATATCTGTAATTAACTACATACGGAACATGGGTTCCATCTGAAGTCAATCACAGATGCGTTACTACTCCCAAGGACTGCAATGGTCGCCTCATATAAAAATGTGCCGGCAACAATCGAAATGCAAAAAATGCTTCACGCTAGAAATTGTTGTGGCAGTGATAGGTACTTCTCCGGTCGAACTTCACTAGTTCTACCATCTTGAGAGCTTGAGACTGGTTCTACCACCTTGAAATAACATAGGCATGCATTATACAGTCTATGAATTGTCGACTTGTCTTATTTTGTCGCAATATATTATACTTTGGTACGCCATTAATTTTGCTGCAGATGATACATTGAACTCTACCCCTTTTAAATATTTTGTAAAGTTTGAGTAATATGTAAACTGAAACAATAGTGCGATCAAACCTTACAAGTGCCCACGCGCTGCAATTAAAACTTTCAGGGATCCCAGCGCAGTAATCAGCTTACAATACTGCGCTTCGAGTTCCACAACTGCAGTGCAATTCAGTACTGATTTGTGCAACAAGCATAATCTGCTTAACGCTGTAATTTTCCAATTTAGAATCTTTAAATATTTATATGACAAAAATTAAGCACAAGGGTTTCTATTCATTGTTTCCTAATAATCAGCTTAACGCTGTAATTTTTTCAATTTAGAATCTTCGAATATTTTTATAAGTAAAATTAAGTATACGGGAGTCTATTACTTGTTACTATTTGTGCCAACTAATACTTTGTTTTAAAATTGTAAGTATTTAATCAACTTTCTGTTGTACTCAAAACAATCTGGTGTTATCTTTTTGATCTTTTTTACGGAAACACTGATAAAATATGTTGTTTTTTCTGTGGAATCATTGTTAAAATGTCTTCGTTTCTCATATTTAAATCGCAACCACAGACGAAAAGATAGTGGGATTAGACCCTACAAGTGGCACAAGCGTCACAATAAATTAGAACTTTCAGTGAGCGCGGCGCAGTAATCGGCTTACGATACTGCGCTTTGAGCGTCACAACTGCACTGCGATTGTACTCATTTGCGCAACTACAGCATATACTACTTAATGCTATTGTTTTTTCAAATTTCGAACAGTTAGTTCCCAATATTTACAAAATAAATTTGCACAACTACAAGCATATACTACTTAGTGCTATTGTTTTCTTTTTAATTTGGAATTATTAGTTCCCAATATTTACAACATAAATTACAAGCAACAACAACGCACACGGTAAATTGTCACTTAAACATATTTCGCAATACTGTGTTTAAAATTTCAAGCATAACCCTTATAAACTTTCTGTCTCACTCAAGACTTTCTAGTCATGTCTTTCTAATATTTTACCAAGGAACTCATATTTAAATTTTAACCACAGACAGAACGATAGTAGGATTAGACCGTACAAGTGGCACAAGCGCCACAATAAATTAGAACTTTCAGTGAGCGCGGCGCAGTAATCGGCTTACGATACTGCGCTTTGAGCGTCACAACTGCACTGCGATTGTACTCATTTATGCAACTACAAGCACACACTGCTTAATTCTATTGTGTTTTAAAGTTCGAAATATTATTTTTAAATATCTACTTCATAAATTACGAGATACAATAACGCACACGTTAAATTGTCACCTAACCATATGTCATAATACTTTGTTTATAATTGCAAGCGTAACACTTTGAACATTACGTTGCACGCAAGACTTTATGGACTCGTCTTTGTAATCTTTTTCGAGGAAACTATTAATAAAATGACATGTTTTTCATATTTAAATCTTAACCACATACAGAACGATAGTAGGATTAGACCGTACAAGTGGCACAAGCGCCACAATAAATTAGAACTTTCAGTGAGCGCGCAGTAATCGGCTTACGATACTGCGCTTTGAGCGTCACAACTGCACTGCGATTGTACTCATTTGTGGAACGCTACATGTATTTACTTCACTGCTTAATGCATTTTATGGGTTCTGAAATTGAATAATTAACTGTTAATATTTGTAACATGTGATTTTAGAGTAATATTATCGTGAGATTTTGAGTTTCAAAGTGGTAGAACCAGTGTAGTTCGATCGGGGAAGTACCACTGTCACACCTATTCCCAGCGTGAAGCACTTCTTGCGTTTCGATAGAAGGGTGTGGTTGCCGGCACACTTTCACATGAGGCGACCATCATAGTCCTCGGGAGTAGCAACACATCTGTGATTTACTTCAGATGGAACCCATGTTCTGTATGAAGTTGATTACAGATGTCCATGGGCGGCAGTGGCTTACCATCAGATGGACTGCATGTTCGTTTGCTACTTCACTCAGATAAAAATAAAAAAATAAAAAATAATAAGTGATTTTTGAATTCTTGATTGTCTCAATGGTTTCCCTCTACCGCCGCAGTTTCGCCGTGATCATGATCCATGTAACTAAATATAGGCAAAAAGAATATAAAAACCGCTCGTAACCGTTACGTAATAAAATGTAATATTTTTGATATCTGTCCACTAAGGAGAATTTTATTTTTGACAAATTTATGAATACGTGAAGTGCCGGATCGTTCAGGTAGATATGTGGTATAGTTGTTAGCTTTTCTTGCAACAACTCTTAAGTTTTCGTCGCTACCATGTGACGAATACTTGCTATCTAAGAGCTCTGTTAGGAATGAGAAGCCCGGTAATATTTTTTCAGACTTCATAAAGTATCGCACGGAATATTCAATACAAGCCGGATTTTTTTAAGCTATTGGATAGCTTTTATCGCGGGCTTTCAGCGATCGAATCAAGAAATTTCGTAACGAAAAAACCTAACACACCTCACTCTGCCTATCATGAAGCGCGGCCGAGTGTTCGCTTAACGTGCCTGTATATGGTACGACAGCACGAAGCTGGCACGGATGGAGACAAGCTGCTCGGAAATCGGACGAATATGTAAGCAGCTGTTTTTGAAAAAATATGCCGCACGTTTTTTTTAATGAAAAATAGTAATTACAGCAAAAACATAATAACGTTACAGCGCTATTTTGTCTCACACAACAGTGACAGACAAAAAAATCAAACATTTCTGAAAAAAATACATCTTCATAATCGTTGATTGTTGTCTCTACGAGTCCAAGCAATTAGAGCGAGTAATCGTCTAACAACATGCACACATTCGTATGCATGTGTGCGTGTAACAACCGTCCTGAGCAGATAAGGATAATTGCCTCCCTGCCGGTTCTTATCCCTCCCTAGTACAATAATGAGGGCTTTTTTGGCCGACTTTGCGGGTAGATTAGCATTTATTGTGCCTCTTACTTGTCGCACTGTGAGCGATAGTCGTAGACAAAAAGAATAAAATTAATTTTATTCACAAATTGATGTTTCAATCAAATTTGAAATTATGCGCGTAGGTATGTATTTTTTATTTTTTACTCAATTTTCTGTATAAATCATTGCTATGTCTTTTACAACTTAGTATCATTAAAAATGTATTTTGTGCTTTGATACGTTTAAGGCGTTTGACCTAATGTTACAATTGCAGTCGTAAACATTTATTGTTTACGTTATGTGAAAACATGGAACAATATGGAGTAGTGCACTTCAGGGTTTCCCCAGTTGTATGGAGAGATCTGAGCTAAGTAATAACAATTAAACAGTTTCCACTCAAACCAATCTAACGAATAAAAGCATGCATTAATATTGGACGGGGTCGCGAAACTTGGTATTATTGATTCAATTCATTTCCTCTGTTCCTCGGCGACCCGCGTGGCGGAGCGGTTACCATACCGGTCAGACGCGCAATGGGTCTCGGGTTCGATTGCCGGCCAGACAGGTATCTATCTAAACGGTGAGTTTAGATTCATGGGGTATGGGTGTTGGTGTATTCGTCTTAAGTGTGTCCATGGTACCCACAACAAAGGAGAAAATCGTAGTGTGGGGGGGGCTATGAGTGTAGAAAGCGTGTATTTTTAAAAAGTTTTAAGAAGAGACCAGAGCGAGCATTAAAAAAAATCTCCACTCAAAACAATCTCACAAATTAAAATTAATGGAATAAGTAATAAAGTGGAAAAAAGTGAGAGTTGTGGGAGTCACTTGGTGACTAGTACATCGTCAGTCACGGGATTAGACAGTAGTTAGTCGCTGTGGGTAAAACAATGTAAAGAGCCTTCTCGGTTGAGTTGCATGACGGGACTCTTACTTCTTTGTGTCCCCCAATCACAGTGATTGAAGATTACCTTCGTCTTGGAGAAATCTGAAGAATTTGGTGCAGATAATGAGGTCACATGTCAATTATAGAGGATAAAGGATCCTAAAGTTAATTAATATATTTCTTATAATATCGTTCGTCAACCCATTATTGTCACACTGCTGGGCACGGGCCTTATCTCATAATGAGAGAGTTTTAGGCCATAGTCCACCGCGCTGACCAAGTGCGATTTGGTGGACTTCACACACCTCCGAAACTTTTTTTTTAAAGAACTCTCGGGTGTGTAGGTTTCCTCACGATGTTTTGCTTCACCGAAAAGCAGTGATAATTAATTTCTAATACGCACATAACTTTAGAAAAAAGAGTGGTGCGTGCCTGGTTGAACCTCGGACCTCCCGATCGAGAGGGCAAGTTTGAACCATTAGGCTATCACTACTCTATTTATTGGCAAGAGATCATTATCAAAAATGCACATTTATAATCAATCCATTAAAACTAATCTTACCTAAGTATGATCATATATGCGTTGCTTGGGTCCACTAATTAACCAACCAACCAACCCTCTTGGTTATTAGTGGAAACCTAATTTTTAACACTTTGGTCAAATCTGTCAATCCTGCCACACCCTTCAAAGCAGAAGAAACAGGTATCAGGTAGAAATAGGGATGGTGTCTCCGGCGTCGAATTGCAAAGGGGTTCCTCCACCCTTCTGAGAGTTCACTACACTGTTTTCTATTTCAGATATTCACAGTACGTTCCAACTAAAACCTAAATTAACTGTTCTGTGTTTTACATAAAGGTCTAGGAGATTAAATAAATAGATTCTGTCTACATAGCCCAAATCTGTTAATTTAAATGAATTTAAAAGTTTTCCACAGTTAAAAGGATTAGTAAATTTTGTATTCAAGGGCTGATTAACCCTTAGGCTAATTAGGCTGCAGCCTAGGATTGAGGGGCCGCTGATATCGTGTTTTCGTATGCTCTACTAATCTAGCATCATTGCATCTACCTTACATATTTCGACTAGACCGAGACAAAACACGAACACACCGGAGGATATAGATTTGACGACCGTTTTTTTTGCTTGACAAGCTGTAGTTAATACTTTTGGGCCGACTGTAACACACCTGGTGGGACGCGTCCTTACAATTAGCCTAGAGCAGTCAGAATTCTTGATCAGTCACTGTTTCTATTGGAAACTACCTGTGCCTGCGGTTTCACACACAAATATAAAAATGTAACAACGCAACAGCAGTACAATACAACAGACAGATTGAGCTGGATCTTCTATTTTTACGTCCTGGTTTTTATAAATCATAAAAATAAACCTCCCTTATATTTAACCTATCGAATATATAATAAGACCCTTTTTTTGTTTTCGAGGGTGAAACCTTCAAAAGGTACCCAACGCCGTGGGAGCGACGCAGGGTTATGTGGGATTTTTACCGCATTAAAACCCCCCCGGTGGCCGTCCTCGGCGCTGAAAAGGAGGACTTCGGGATCTCGAAACGACTTCAACCGGAATCCTCCGAGCGCGTTGCCCCATCGGGCTCCTCCCAGATGGGCGGCTGGGCCCACCGGTCCGTCTAGTCTTTACGACGGTATGCGACCACACATACCGCCGTCCTTCCCGGGATTGCCTGACCGAACGGTTCGAGCTCCCACTCTAGCCGTACTTGACTTTAAAACGGTCTGTACGGAACTAAACTAGGCTGCGTGCAGAAAATCAAAGTTAGATTTAATTCAACTTTAACAAAAAAAATTAAATATTCTCTACTAGCTGCCCCGGCGCACTTTGTTCCGCTTAAAAGTCAAAAATCTAAAATTACCAGTGTTCCTCCTCTATATTATGCATGTTTATATATACAAAAGCCTTCCTCTTGAATATATCTATGTCTTTAGCGGAACATTTGGCGGCTAACAAAAACGATAGTTTTATAAGATATACAATTTTAATTTCGAAGCGTACAGTTTTTTCCATGACAGTTATCGAGAGAGTATTTTAAACATAGATTGTGGTGTTGCCACTATAAAAATACCAGGCGCGCCAACATCCTCCGGCCCGTTGAAAGGCCACTTTCAACCACTTTGTTCTTCAGCCGGTAGTAAAGGGCACAATCGTACTACTGGTCTTCGGACGCCTCCTTTCGCGGTTCTTATATCCGCGACCCTCGCCACTCCGTCAGATCCAGGGAACAGTCGCTCCACGCGACCCAATCGCCAGCACAATGGAGGAACGTGGTCTTCCTGAATTAGCACCAAATCGTTAATCTTCAGACTCTGAGTGCTGCTTTTCCATTTCAACCTCTGCTGCAATTCACAAATATATTCCTTTTGCCAGCGGTTCCAAAAGTCTTGTCGCAACTTTTCAAGGCGGGCGTATCTTGACAAACTTGTTTCTTTCGTCATGTCGTAATTTGGTGCAGGCAGGGCCGACAGAGGCCGTCCAATTAAAAAGTGCCCTGGAGTGAGGGATTGGAGGTCATTGGGTGAGGATGATAGGGGGTACAAGGGACGACTATTTAAAATTGCCTCCACTTGCGCAAACAAAGTTGATAGTTCCTCGAACGTTAAATGACTATTACCCAAGACCCTTCTTAGGTGGTGTTTCGCGGATTTAACACCAGCTTCCCAAATGCCGCCGAAGTGAGGAGCATAAGTAGGTATAAACGAGAATTTAATACCTTGTTGGCTTGCTAAATCAGATAGAGGTTCAGTATTATCCTTTAAAAATGTTCCCACTTCTTTAGCAGCGGCTACAAAATTGCGACCGTTATCGCAAAAAATTTCAATTGGTTTGCCTCTACGCGCGACAAATCTGCGAAGAGTCATGATGAATGCCTCTTTAGAAAGGTCACTCACTGCTTCTAAATGAATACATTTAGAGCGTAAACATACAAACAAACACAAATAACATTTTACGAGGCGACTACCTCTACCCTTGCGATTTAAAATTTGAAACGGACCAGCGAAGTCCAAGCCGACAGACATGAACGGGAAACCTGGATCAACCCGTTGAGCTGGAAGCTCTCCCATTTTAGGAAAAATCGGTTTACTACTTAGTCGTTTACATTTCATACAATGACCTACTGTACGCCTAGCTAAAAGCCTACCAGCAACTGGCCATACAGTCTCCCTTATTATGGCTAATAATAATTGTGGTCCAGCGTGCAAGTTATTTACGTGCTCTCTTTCGAATAGGAGCCTTGTTAAATAATGCGACGAGTGCAGAAGTATTGGATGCTTCTTTTCGTATGCGTATTTGGAAGCATTAAGTCGACCCCCTACACGAATTATTTTTTCTTGGTTCATGAATGGCGACAAGGATAATATTTTAGATTTTATATTATCTAGAGATTTATTTTCCAACATCAAATTATACTCTAATGGAAACGACTCCCGTTGAGCAATGGTACACAAAAAATTAAATGAACTGACTAGTTCGTCCACAGATAGATGTCCTGTGCGCTTAGCTTTAGGATTCTTTAAATTATATATAAACCGTTTTACATACGCAAATGATCGTTGTAATTTATTTAATGTTGAAAATTTATTGAAGCTTATTATCGCCGAATCTGTTAAAACTACTGTGTTTGACTTTGTTTCCGGCAAAGAATCATATTTATTGTATTTCAACGTTGGCCAGTGACATTCATTTTTGTACAAAAATTCCGGGCCATGCCACCATAGATTCTTAGAGATTAAAATATTAGCGTCTACGCCTCTGGATATTAAATCGGCAGGGTTTTCAGTGGTAGACACATAACGCCACGATGCCCGAGCCGTGGTTTCTATGATCTCAGAAACACGGTTGGCTACATAGGATTTTAATTTGCTTAAATCACTATTAATCCAAGCGAGCACTACGCTAGAGTCACACCAGTGGATAATTCTATCAGGCTTTTGTCTTACCGCGTCTACTACCGACTTAGAAAGCCTAGCAGCGAGCAGAGCGCCCGACAACTCAAGACGAGGCACCGTAGTGGGTTTTAGGGGTGCAACCTTTGATTTGGCACAGAGCAATCTAACATTTATATTACCATTTAAGCTTATTGAACGTATATAAATGCAAGCGCCATAAGCATGTTGAGATGCGTCACTAAAGGTGTGCATTTCTATAAATTTTGGCGATTCACCTATTACCAACCGAGGAATTTTAAAATCCAAAAGACAATTGAGACCTTCAGCAAACCTTTGCCATTCATTTTTAATGTTAGTAGGCACTGGTTGGTCCCAATCCAATTTCAATTGCCAAAGCTTCTGTAACAATAATTTAGGTTTAACAACAAATGGACTTAATAACCCGAGCGGGTCGAACAATTTAAAGGAATTAGACATTATAAAACGCTTAGTAACATTTTCACCTTCTGAAATATTATTTATAGGAAAATATAGAGTATCCGAAGATGGACTCCAACCAAGCCCCAAGGTGCTGGTTGACTCGCTTAGTGTTAAGTTTTCATTTAATTGATCATCAAATAAATTAGGTAAATTACATTTAAATTTTCTCAAATTGAAACAGCCCTTTTTTAACGCCGTTGTAACCGCCTTTAGTATATACCGTATTTTATTAGGATCATCATCACCCGTGATGAGATCATCTATGTAGAAATCCCTTTGAATTATTGTTTTAATAAATTCATCTAGCTGCTCTTCCCCCAGTTGCCACAAGCAACGCGTACTCAAATAACTAGCACTTGCGGTGCCGTATGTGAGTGTATTTAATCTTAGTGTTCTGAGTGGCTGTGACTCATCTTCTCTCCATATTATTAGTTGTAGATCGCGATCGTCTTTATGGACCCTGACCTGACGGTACATTTTTTCTATGTCTCCTGTCAAAAGGAATTTGTACTGTCTTGCGCGTATTAAAATGGAGAAAAGAGAGTCCTGGACGTTTGGACCTACCATAAGGATGTCATTGAGTGAATACCCAGAAGAAGAAGCAGCAGATCCGTCAAACACGACCCTGAGTTTAGTAGACTCACTTTGTTCCTTGAAGACTGCATGGTGACATAGAAAATAACAAAGGTTCGGTTTAATAATATCAGACGGAGATAAGTGTCCTAGATCGGCGTATTCGTTAATAAATTTTAAATATTCAGTTTTTAACAATGGATTCTTTCTAAATCTTTTTAACCGACTTCCCAAAGAAAAGAGGTTATCTATTCGTCACGTATATTTTTTTTTTTTTTTTTTTTTTTTTTTTTTTTTTTATGTATGTTCGGGCGAAATGGCTAGAAATCGTCGACCTACCGACACGATTCATACGACATTGTATGCGGCTAGTTTCACAGGCAGTCCCATATTGAGGAAAATGAAAACCTTCCGGCGGTTTTTCCGGAAAATTGGAAAATGTCGGTTTCTTAAAATCTTGAATAACTTGGGTGTTTCTCAACCGATTTCCATTTTCTTTCTTTCATTTGATAGGAAATTTCGTCACGCAACTTTTTCTCTTGGACATAGGTATGCTGTGATGCTTAACTCTTTGAGTTATGGGGTGGAAACCACTACCACTCCTCAAGTTTTTTTGATAATTTGAGATAACTCAGCTTCTGCCGAATCGATTCTTATGAAACTTGGAATATGTATTATATATCTATGCTTATATAGGTTGACGAAAAATTTGACCTTCAACTCTTCGATCCTGATGATGCAGGGTTACAGCTATCCTAAACTATAACATAAGCTATTTGGTACTTACACATATGTGATAAGACTACTAAGCAGAGACATGTGATGAAAAATTTGACCTTCAACTCCTCAATCCTGATAATGCAGGGCTGCCTCAAGCCTAAACCATAGGGGTTGACCATTTGGTGCTTATGGGTATGTAATAACAATACTAAGCAAAGACATATCATAAAAAATTTGACCTTCAACTCCTCAACCCTGATGATGCAGGGTGCTGTAAGCCCAAACCGTAGGAGATGGCCATTTGGTGCTTACGGATATATAATAAGATAGCAAGGCAAAGATGTACGATGACAAATTTGACCTTCAACTCCTCAACCCTGATGATGCAGGGGTACTGCAGGCCTAAACCATAAACGTTAGACATTTGTTGCTTACGGATTTTTAAAAACATTGCTAAGCAAAGGTATACGACGAAAAATTGGACCTTCAACTCCTTGATCCTGATGATGCAGGGGTATTGAATGCCTAAGCCATAAAACTTAGCTATTTCATGCTTACGCTTTTAAAATGAGATGAAACAGATTAAAGGTAGAACATTAGACTAATGGTTGTATACGGTGGAAAATTGGACCTTCAACTCCTCAATCCTGATGATGCTGGGGTGCTTCAAGCTTAAACTATAGGCGTTAGCTACATGATCGCTACGTATATCTGATAAGATTACTAAGCAAACATAAAAGATTAAAAATTTGACCTTCAACTCCTCAACTCTGATGATGCAGGGGTACTTCAGGCTTAAACTATAGGCGTTGGCCATTTGATGCTTATGGGTATGTAATATATTTACAAAGCGAAGACGTATGATAAAAAAATTGACCTTCAACTCCTCAACCCTGATGATGCAGGGTACTGTAAGACCAAGCCATAGAAGTTGGGATCTGTTGCTTACGTGCATGCGATGAGATTACACAGAAAAGATATGACATGAAAAATTTGACCTTCAACTCCTCAACCCTGATAATGCTGGGGTCCTTCAAGCTTAAACCATAGGCGTTGGCCATATGGTGCTTACGTATATGTAATGAGATTACTAAACAAGGATATAACATGATAATTTTGACCTTCAACTCTTCGGTCCTGATTATGCAGGGGTACTTCAGGCTTAAACCATAGGCGTTGGCCATTTGATACTTATGGATATGTAATATATTTACAAAGCAAAGACGTATGATAAGAAAATTGACCTTCAACTCCTCAACCCTGATGATGCAGGGTACTGCAAGTTTAAACCATAAGCATCGGCCATATGGTGCTTACGTATATGTAATGAGATTACTAAGCAAAGATATGACATGATAAATTTGACCTTCAACTCCTCAACCCTGATAATGATGGGGTTTCAAGGGTCCAAGTTTAAACCGTAGGCATCGGTCATATTGTGCTTACGTATACATAATGTTGTTGTTCACAATACCAACAATGAGATTCGGAGAGGATGTAATTATGATCAAAAATTCCACTTTGAATACAATTACCTGAAAGATGCAAGAGTACTACCAACCTTTTTAAATTGGAAAAAGCGTGAAAAAAAAAAATAAATAAATAAATACAACCGACTTCCATGCCACATAAAATTAAAAAATAATTTAATTACATGTTGGTTTAGAGCAAACACAGTACTTAGTACATAGTTCCGAAGTCGGCGCTCATATAAGACACATATAGTTTCGTCGTGATCCAGCGAAATATGGTGAGCGCCGATTTAGTTATAAGGTTTATATTACTTTTTCTACTTTAAATATTGATAATTATAGGTCTATTCTTTAAATAAATGTTTACTCAGAAAAAGTTGTTTTATTCGGTTAGGTTAGGTTCGAACAGATTTTTCCAATTCAGAATCTAAGGGAGGGGGCGCGGTAGCGCCCCCGACCGGTTGTGTCAAAGAAGTCTATTTTTAGATGATGACGTCAGCACATAATTTTATTCATCCGAAAATCGGACGAATAATTAATTTTATTCATCCGGTTAGCGGACGACTAGCAACAGCCATAACTGATTTTATCGTGACTGAAAAGCGTGAAAAAAAAATTTTTAAACAAAAAATACAACCGACTTCCATGCCACATAAAAGTAAAAAATAATTTAAATACATGTTGGTTTAGAGCAAACACAGTACTTAGTACGTAGTCCCGAAGTCGGCGCTCACCATATTTTGCTGGATCATGACGAAACTACATGTATCTTTTATGAGCGCCGACTTCGGAACTACGTACTAAGTACTGTGTTTGCTCTAAACCAACATGTATTTAAATTATTTTTTACTTTTATGTGGCATGGAAGTCGGTTGTATTTTTTGTTTAAAAATTTTTTCTAATAAAATAAAGCGTCTTTTAGCTATACTGTAAGTATCTCCCAAACAGTCAGGTGAATCTATCATGGGTAACTTTACACAAAACCTGCCCGATGGATAACGAGATGTGTTGGCTATAAAATGTGCTTCACATGCTTTATCTCTGTCATGCAAACGAGATTTGACAGGAACTTCCTCAAGCTCCCAAAATTTTGTAAGGGTTTTATTTATATCATCTAATGAGCTACTACTACAAACAAAATTACAATTAATTTTATGATTAGAATTTTTATTATCATTATGGTCAACAAGTGACGAACTGATTGGACCGGCAATTAACCAGCCTAAGTGTGAATTAATTAATTTAGGTTTATTAACCCCTAAAGACCTTTGTTCGGATTTTATAATTTCCCAAAACATATTAGCTCCTATTAAAATATCTATAGGTGCAGGCTGATAAAATTTTGAGTCAGCTAGCTGCACATTCTTAGGCAAATTTAGAGATTGCGAGTTTATTGTAACTTTAGGTAAAGAACCAGTTATTTCTGGTATAACATAACAGGACAACAATACACTAAAATTGCTATTAATTGATTTTATTTTAGGTTGACACCTTTCTACTACATTATTTGTACAATTATTGCCAATACCGATGACCTTTAGAGGGTCAATCTGGGTAGAATTTAATGACAATTTGTTCCTTAATGATTTGGTAATAAATGACGATTGGCTGCCACTGTCAAGCAGCGCTCGAACCTTAACCTTTTGTTTGGTTAATGGATTCGAGACTTCGATTATCGCCGTAGAGAGAAGTACATGATCGAAAGCTTGATTTGAGAAATAAACTAGCGATTCTTGTTCGTCGACTGGAACAGCGTTACTATTATCGACCTCAGGTCTATGTAACAAACTGTTGTGTCGGTTTTTGCACTCACGACAAGGCCCCATACGACATTCATTCGATGTGTGACCTTGACGTAAACAATTCATACATAACTTATATTTTTTGACGTCTTCTATCCTCTCTTCAACCCCCTTTGCCTTAAATGTAGAACAGTCATAGATTTTATGGTTTTGATTACAAATGATACAACAAAGCAAACCATTACGTTTTACATGTGATTTATTTGAGACCACGAAAGACTTTGTAAATGAATTATTATGAGATTTGGTTTGATTATTTTGCAATGAATAGTTTTTAGATATAGGAGGTACATTTTTTGATGGAATATCAGTTTTATTATTATCAATTTTATGGTTACGATTCATAGACTCCAGAACGTCTGCACGATCTATGAGAAATTTAGAGAATTCATTTAAAGTAGGAACATCGCCTTCTATACTATTGCGGTGCTCCTCCCATTTCATTAACGTAACACTGTCTAATTTAGATGTTAACATAAAAATAATTATAATATCCCATTTGTCTGTCGGTTGTCCTAAGCTGGTCAGCGCCCGCAAGTTCTTTGTTACGTGGTCAACCAAAAAACGCAACGATCTTTCAGACTCGCGTGGAAGTGCCTTAACGTTAAATAACGCACCAAGGTGATGGTTTATTAAGACGCGCTTGTTATCGTAACGACCGCAAAGCAGCTTCCACGCATCAGCGTAGTTAGCAGACGACACTTCTAAATTCGAAATTATACGTGCCGCGTCGCCTTGTAAATATGATATAAGATAATGAAATTTATGGATAGGAGAAATTTTATTGTTGTTATGAATTAAACTTTCAAATGTATCGCGGAACTCTAACCAACGAAAATAGGCCCCATCAAACTTAGATATTTGTATCTGAGGTAATTTTAAACCTACGTCTTGATATTCAAAGTGACAAGATTCATCATGATTCGAGCAGCAGCTGTCACGCTTCTGCGTGTGAGCTTCTAATAAAGTTTTAGCTGAGGCAATATTTGAAATAAAATCTTGTTCAATAGCATCTCTTTCGTCTATTTCAACACTAATACAATCTGAATTAAGAACCTCGATCTCACTTTGCAAGTCGTCAAACTTAACTGACAATGCCTCAATTTTTGCTAATTTAAGAGTTAACTCAGCTAACTGTAGCTTAACCAACTTGGGCTCACTATTTAAATTACATAAATAATTTTTAAATTTCGTTATCTGACCTTTTATAGAAATACGTTTAGTTAGTAATTCCTTTAAACTCTGTTTATCATGATGGTCAGGCATTGTTAATTAAGCCCAGCGGCGATAGGTAGGTACCAATAAATAAATAAATAAATTTATGGCTCACGCTCCTCGCTCCGGCGTCACTCAAAAATACTGATGCTGCAGTGGTCACCCGGATCCGCCGCGACTGCGGTAAGCAGCTGCACGACCCACTGTTAGCCTTCTTTTGTGTAGGCACCCTGGAATAGTCAGCCGCGATATTTAATATTGGATAAATTAGTAATACAGTTGATAGGCAAGTACTGCAATAGATCGTGACAGGCAAAGCTAACTATTCTTCGTTCTGTTTATAATACTGAAATTGACCTTTGCTCATTTATTTTACTTTAAATTTATGTAAATCGATTAAACATTGCAAAAACATCAAGTTATTTTCTATTATTTAATTGATTTTAGTAAGTTTTAAACGAATTCGATATTTTTTTTCGAATAACGTAGGTACTTTAATAAAACTTTTCGTGTACAATTTTTCGTATTTTTTGGATATTTACTTTGAATTCGCAACTGTACGCAATTATTATAGGTTTCTGTATGATAATTAAGTAGTATTGAAAGGATTCTTTAGGATTTGGAATGATTATAAGGCAATTTGGCAGAACAAAGGAATCACTTAGGGCACTTATCTTTTGTCGATTTTGCCGCTGCTGCACGATGTAGCACTTTAGCTGCACCACTGCTCGTTCACCAGCTCGTCCTTTGCTCGTCTGCTGCTCCTCAATCCAATTAAATCGATGTAATTTGCAACTTCTTGCAATCTTCAAGTCGAACGACCGTTAGCCGTTGTAACTATTTTGTTGTAATTTCGCATAATTCTTGATACTCCGCGAGTTCTTATTGTTCCCCACATGGGCCACCAATTTATGTCTTTAGCGGAACATTTGGCGGCTAACAAAAACGATAGTTTTATAAGATATACAATTTTAATTTCGAAGCGTACAGTTTTTTCCATGACAGTTATCGAGAGAGTATTTTAAACATAGATTGTGGTGTTGCCACTATAAAAATACCAGGCGCGCCAACAATCTATCTATTAAAAAAAAACTGCAGTAAATACTGTAGCGTAGTTTTAAAGATACATAGGGATACATAGAAGCATACATAGGGGCAGACAGCGAAAAGCGACTTTGTTTTATACTATGTAGTGATACGTTGTCACGAACTAAACTCAACAATATATCGAGCCTGGATATAAGCCAATAAGCCTTCAAACAGCGTCGTAAATGTCCGAAAAAGGTGTAGTGTTCCATAAGGGTACCTAACACACTCATATTACGATATTACCTACGGTCATAAGCAAATATTCATCATAATATTCGAACGCGCGTAGAAGGTACATTTATAGAAAAAAGGCAGGCAAAAATGAATTGGTACAAGGTATAAGACTAGCGTTTATAAGAAGTAATATTTAAAAGCATCTGATTGGCAAGTGGATGATATTAATGGTTAACGCTAGTTCTGACGACCCTGCGTGGCGAACGGTTATCATACCGGTCCGACGCGGAATGAGTCCCGGGTTCGGCCCGGCCAGACAGGTATCTGAATGATGAGTTTAGATTCCTGTTCTGGGTCTGGGTTTTTGTGTATTCGTCTTGTGTGTGTCCATGGTACCCACGACACAGGAGAAAATCTTACTGTGTGTGTGTTAGTTCGGCAAAGACGGTAACACCAAACCTTTTCTAGCGTAAAGCAGTTTTGGGGTTTAGGTGGACGGGGGGGGGGGGAGATGCCGGCCACTTATTTCTATGGTAACCATGTTCGCTTATCTTGGGAGTAGCCAACTCATCTATGATCGACCTTATGTAGAATCCTTGTTTTATATGAAGTTGCTTACAGATGTCCATATTAGGTTTACAGAATCTTTATTTCTCATAAGACATACAAAGTACATTGTCACTTAAAATGAGAAATATTTCATCAGATTTAAGTAAAAAACGATCATCGTGAAGACTGCGTGGTCGTTTGCTACTTAAAACTATGTGCACTCACTCGAAATGAAGAAATGGTTAGCTCATAACGATGTAATAGGACGTACTTCGATCGTTTAAAATCCTAGTTTATCTGTTAAAAAAGCGTATGTGAGTGACAATCACCGTGTTAGTAATTATACGCCTGTAAGGAGCTGTAAAGCAAATTCCAACCAACCAATTAAGAAGTGAAAAGCATGCCAACCTTCTGCCCATTCTCACATACCTTTTTTTTTGTTCTCGAGGGGGAAACCTTCAAAAAGGTACCCGACGCCGTGGGGGCGACGCAGAGTTATGTGGGATTTTTACCGCACTAAAACACCCCCGGTGGCCGTCCTCGGCGCTATAAAGAGGACTCCGGGAACTCGGACCGACCGCAAGTTATCTAAGTAGTTGCATTTTCGATTTTATCATCATAACTTCACGAAGTTACTATATTTTCTTGTATTCATTCGCTTTGGTCTATCCCTTGGACCCAACCCCATAACAACCTACACGCAGTTTATTCACAACTTCGTACATTCTGGCAATATGTCGCCGGGCACCGGGATAACGCCCGATTTTATTGCAAGACTTTTCAATAATTTATATGATAACACATGGCACGATCGTACGACACTGCCTCCTACAATTTATACCGGGCGATGTGTTACTGTAATGGTAAGAAGGTAGAGTTTATTCAAATTCAAAATACAAAAGCTTGGAATACAAAAAAAAAAAACGAAAGCAGTCAGAGTAACCAGTATTATCAACCGCTTCCCACCAGCAACCTATCCATCACCTACAATACCTATTCAATACAAACAGCACCACCATCTCTACCGTCAATACCGATTCCAGTAACATACCTCCACGGCCACCATTCTGGCGTAATAAGTTACAAACCTTCTTTTTGAATCACTCTATCTATTAAAAAAAACTGCATTAAAATCCGTAACACAGTTTTAAGAATCTAGGCATACATAGGGACACACAGCGAGAAGCGACTTTGTTTTATACTATGTAGTGATGATGTAAAATATTATTGCTATGAGTATTGTAATTGAACGTTAGCATGTTGATGACAAGAATGTCGCAAATCTGTATAACGAAAATCGCTCAATGCGCCTAAAAAGTTTTCAATTCAAAAATACTACTTAACGAAACGTCTTATTATGCAACATTTCTTACTAGTGCACTTTAAACAGACAAGGAATCACTTACTGTTTAAATATGGAATACTTGAAACACTTTTATTGACGACCTGCGTAGCGGCGCCGTTACCTTCCGGTCTAACGCGCCATGGGTCCCGGGTTCAATTCCCGGCCAGATAGGTATCTGGATGATGAGTTTAGATTCATGTTCTAGGTCTGGGTGTGCATTCGTCTAATGTGTTTCCATGGTACCCACGACACAAGAGAAAATCCTAGTGTGGGGCTATGAATGTAGAAAGCGTATTTTTTTATTGCCGTCATAATCTTAAAGGCGTTTATCTTTTCTTAAGATTTCAACTACAAAAACATAATTAGGTATGTCAATTTATACAAATGCATCAGATATATGATTATGTTTCTGATTTACACTATAAAGCACTTTATTAAAATTACTCCCAATGCTTTCTATTACAATCTCAGTACAGTAGCAAAAATGTTGATTAGACAAATTGACAAGAGTAAATTTAAATTTTCAATTTAGATGCTTGCTCAATGGGTTAATGTCCATGGGCACATATAAGGGGAGGGTAAGAAATATTCTTATGGATTAGCCGAACTTTATTTTCGACAAATGCTAGTGTTGAAGAGAGGAAGTCTTTAACAAATACCAAATTAAAATGTCAATAGACATTATGTTGCTACATCCTTATTGAGAGGATCTGCTCATTTTTACACTCCGCAAATAAAGATAATTGCAAACAAAACACGAAATGCAACGAAATAATCAAAAGTAGTGTAAATTATTATCTCAAGTAACACTGAGAGGCAGGAAGGGATGCGTGTGGCTCTCTCCCGAGTGAATAATGTACGACAGCGGAATAACTGAGGATAAGGCCGCTGCCTCGCTGACAAGCGGAGCGGGAAATTATGTTGGTGATTGCCCGCTCTTTCATATGCTCTAAAAGTGTATTGTCATCGGTCTGCCGGGGCTTAATGCAGACCAATATTCCTTATAACCGTATGCTGAAGTGGTGGTAATCACTTCAACATACAGCAGTCTAATGTGTTAAGGATTTTGGTTCGTAAGAGCTAAGGATGTAATGACGTTGAAAAAAAAGTAATGTTTTTCTTTTTTGCTTCTAATGATGTGCGGTGACTGCTCTGTGAATAGCAGTAATAATGTAGTTGTCCTAGTGACTTTTGCAGCATGGCGTTAGGAATAGAACTGTTTTTTTTTTCAAAAAAAGATATGAAATTAATATGCAGCGCAAAGTTTTTTTTTGGGATCAGATCACGGTTACATTTTGTGAGAATACGCTATCAGATTATAACTAAAGGTTACCTCGCTGGCTTGATGCTTTCCTTTTTTACTAAAACAAAAAAAGAATCCCCATAAATCAATTAATTATCTTTTATGGTCGAGGCAACTATTGATAGCTGTTTCATAAATTGTATTTCCGCTACGCCACCCTCTCCGCCTGTCAGCAAGTCTCAGCCTCCGAATTCAATCAGTTTCAGGGCGCGGTGATCTCCGTGTAGGCGCGTGCATAAATAACGCAATGGCGTCCGCCCTCATTCCTGCCGATGGATCCTTGAGGAGTTATTGCTGGAGACTGCGATAGATGGCCACATTGGATAGTTTTTTTTATTTATAAGATTGAAGTACTAATAGAGCAGTCCACCTGATGGTAAGTGGTATCTGCCACTCATGGATATCAGTAATTAGCTTTATACAGAACAAGGCTTCTATTTGAAGTTACCACTTTAAAATGAGGCGACCATCATAGTCCTCTGGAGTAGCAACGCATCTGTGGTTGATTTCAGATGGAACCCATGTTCTGTATGAAGTTGATTACAGATGTCCATGAGCGGCAGTGACCACTTACCATCAGGTGGACTGCATGCTCGTTTGCTACTTCAATTAGATAAAAAATGCGTTGCTACTGTTTACTGATATGATCACCTCATATATGTTTTACGATCTTGTAAATAGTGCTTTAGGGATTTTTTATTTAGTTACATTAGAGAAATAGCTGGCAAACACGCAGTTCACGTTATTGTAAGGGGCAACTGCAGCTAGATACATTTGTTGTCAACCCCCGACACAAAATTAGGAAACAGTACATGTACATTACCAATGATAAAAAGTAAGTAAAAGATAACTTATCCCTTCAAACAGTACACACACATAATACACCTTACACTACACAAAAAGTAAATATACTCAAATGTTATGCAAAGACTACACTTTTAAAACGATCGAACAATTACACTGAAAGTGAAACATTCCGCTGTAAAGTGTAGCGAACAGCTCAGTTGCAAAGTATCGAATAATAAGGAAGACTGTTAAATTCGACATATTCTAAAACGCCCAATTCCCGTAGTACGAATTTATTATGTTACCTCAAAACAAGTATTGTTCTTGCTATATACGTTGCAATTTAGAAGGCACACTTACGTTTTCGGTTAAGGTCGACCATAACTTGCAACGTAACTGTCCATGGGCGGCAGTGACCACTTACCATCAGGTGGTCTGCATGTTCAATTTCTGCTTCAACTGTATGGAAAAAAATTATAAAAAGACCATTACCAATATCAGTAGGTACATATCCGACTGTTCAAAAACGAATCAATTCCTTTTTGGTTTTGTAATATTTAATGTCATTTAACGCTTTTGTGGATTTTGCATCAAAATTTTATCATAAGAGTTCACACAATCAATCAATCAAATGAACATACATACAAACACATACTATATAGATACGCTCGAAAAACTACCCTTTTTCTGGCGCAGTCAAGTAAAAACCTTCGACGTAATTTCCTGTCTGATTTCACCGTCCCACTGCAACATAAGCGAACAGTGTGAAAATTTAAATTACAATACTGAATTCGTGACAGGCATGACTGTTTGAAGTAGAACTCTTAAGGATATGGTCTCACTAGCACCGAATTTGCTAAACTAGAGAAAAATACGGAGATTAAAATTCATTAGACAAAAATTACTAATTCAGAAATGAAATTGATTGCCTCACAGCCATTTCTTTCTATCGATATTATACTTTTCACTACATAGTATATAACAAAGTCGCTTCGCCCTGTCTGTCCCTATGTATGTTTAGATCTTCCAAACTAGGGTACAGATTTTAAAACAGTTTTTTTTAATAGATAGAGTGATCCAACAGGAAGGTTTGTATGTATAATACATGCACAATATGGTGGAGGAACACTGGTAACTTTAGATTTTTGACTTTTAAGCGGAACGAAGTTCGCCGGTTCAGCTAGTAGGTATTTTATATGACAGAAAAAGCAGTTCTGCTTCTGAAGAGGCAATTACATGGACCTGTAAGTGTCGCCGCACACGGGCCACTCGCGGCGGCCACAATGTTAGAGGCTAGAAGCGTTCACCGTATAGAAATCATAGGTAATATGCCAGTGGCGGCGTTTTGTGGTTGTAGCCGGTGGCCCGTGTGCGGCGACCTTAACACCAGATAAGTATAGTCGTGCCTGAATTCGGTCACAAATGCTTTGCTATCTACAAGGACTAGATTGGAATTTGATTAGCTTTGCAGTATTTCTCCCTAATTTCTCTCTTCGAAACAGAACACAGCAGCGCTCAGACCTGGTGTTATAAAGCAGAATTAAGCACGGCGGTGGTGCATTTTTGATAATGAGTGCACCTACACGTCTTTCATTTTCACTTTTTAAAAGGACAGAAAAAAGTATATCCTAGGGGCGACCTTTTTTTTTTTTTTGTTGTCGAGGGGGAAACCTTCAAAAGGTACCCGACGCCGTGGGAGCGACGCAGGGTTATGTGGGATTTTTACCGCACTAAAACCCTCCCGGTGGCCGTTCTCGGCGCTAAAAAGGAGGACTCCGGGATCTCGAAACGACTTCAACCGGAATCCTCCGAGCGCGTTGCCCCATCGGGCTACTCCCAGATGGGCGGCTGGGCCCACCGCTTCGTCTAGTCTTTACGACGGTATGCGACCACACGTACCACCGTCCTTCCCGGGATCACCTGACTGAACGGTTCGAGCTCCCACTCTAGCCGCTCGTAACCCCGGAAGCCCCTTTTAGTCGCCTCTTACGACAGGCAGGGTATACCGTAGCCCTATTCTGGTCCCGGAACAACAGGGTGCAATCCTAGGGGCGACCTGCTGTTGATCTGATGTTCTTGTATAGCCCCGCCGTGTTACCGCATGAATATCAATATGGTACCTATCTATTTTATTAATTTATTGGTTTCTCGCAAATCGCTTGCAGTAGGCTTAGAGACATTGGCGCATCGTATGAATGTCTGCTGAAGATAAGCAATTAGCATTATTACCATTTAAGACATAAATACAAAATAATGTTATACTGTAGACTTATCGGTAAGCCATATAGTGTTTGATACAAAAACACAAAAATTCCGCGAGGCTGTACATCGCATCGCAGCAACCCATTATTGGCCCACTGCTGGGCACGGGTCTTCTCCCAGAATGAGAGAGTTTTGGCCATAGTCCACCGCGCTGGCCAAGTGCGAATTGGTGGACATCGCATAAATTTCAAAAAATAACCATTCGTAGGACTGACTGAGACTAAACAAACATTGACATTTTTTATTATTATTTGTGTGAAGTTTCAAATCCCATTAAACTGATTTTAATTTTAATTTAATGGGTTTAGGTGTTTTTATTAAGTCTTTATTTATTATTAAAATTAATCAACAATATCCATTGTATTTTACAATTAAAGTTATGTTACCACATTTTAAACGCGTGTGAAACCGTAGGACAAAGGTAGTTTTGTAATAATTTCTACCTAATTTTCTCACAGTTTTTACACTGTAGAAATATTGGGAACAGTATGGAAACGGCCTACTAGCTTTCGAAAACGGCACACTCACAAAAACATACGCATTGACGAGGCCGCTACGTGGATTTCGCAGTACTTCAGTAGCGAGTGTCGCGTCAAGACGGTCACGATGCTATTTGTTTCCGATATACTTTTAAAAATGCCACTAGTGGTTATACGGCGGTTTGAATTTTTTACACTATAAAATTTAATAATAAAGAACTCCGGACGTGCCGTCGTAGAAAAATGTATTGTTCAGTTAATAATTTTTAATGTATGAAGCATAAAGCATTTTCCATATAATGGTTTTTTTAAATGCTAGATATCACGCGCATTTCCAAACATCTACAAGTATCAATATTAAACTGCTTTCCGTATTTCAAACTAAGTATCATAATAATTATCGTCATGCTGGGATTAAAATGCAAAGCTGTGAGATTACCTACTTATATTATTTGTAAACTTAGTAGACATTACAATTCGATTGATTGATGACTACATGACAATAAATGCTAAAATACGTACCTATTAATAACACAATTACGAAAAACAATATAGAGACAACCCTATTACTTCAATAGACTATAGGTAATTATTTCATAAACAAGGCTTAGTTTCCATACTGTTCCATATTTGTACTGTGTTTTTATCAGTATTTATCACATCAATATTGTATCTTTTTCCTGGTAACATGAATAGAACCTGTATTTTCCGTCTATGTAAGAAGTAGGAGGTAAATCAGTCACGAGTACTTAGGAGTCACCCAAATTGGACGCTGAGCCTGACAAATGGGTGGAGAACAATAGGTATACTTACTAGTTTATTTATTGTACCTGCTGAGAAATACGATTGCCTGTGTTTAGGTACAATCGTTTGCTACAGTTGAAACTGATGCCAAATAGGTTTTTTTATACAAAGTAGTAAACGAGCGTCCAGTTCAACAAATCAGTGGCTACTGACACCCATGGACTTTTGTACAACTCAAAGTCAATCATCGATGACGACGTTTCGTTTGACGACCCGCGTGGCAGAGCGGTTACCATACCGGTCTGACGCGCAATGGGTCCCGGATTCGATTCCAGGTCAATACAGGTATCTGAATGATGAGTTTAGATTCATGTTCTGGGTCAAAATGTTTGTGTATTCGTCTTGTGTGTGTCCATGGTACCCACGACATAGAAGAAAATCCTAGTGTGGGGATATGAGTGTAGAAAGCGTGTGATGGGTTGCTACTTCTGAGGACTAACAAAGAAGTTAAGATAAGTTGCCTCGTAATCAGGTCAGCCGGCATTTACCCTTTGAGCGAAACACAAGAACTGCTTCGCGTTAAAAAGAGGTACCTTCATTGACAACCGTTCTAGTTCTACCATTTTGCGACTTGCACTTTATTTGATAGAAAGTGGTTGCTGCCACCCATGGATCTTCAAATATTTCCAAAATATTTCAAAACCATTGTTATACCTTTGTTAAGGAGGGGAGGGTTAACAGCCTTGGATTTTTTCTCGCCATCTGCTGGATCAGATTAGGAATAGACTCCGAAATATTTCGACCCAAAAAGAGGCCCTCCTTTATTAATTATGCTATTACACTTATACTAAGAAGGGATACTAAGAAGAAGTCGCCCATCTGGACACTTCTGGACACTCGTAGGCAACTGTTAAACGGTCAGACATAGAGAGGTTTAAAAGACATTAAAGGGTTCAATTACTTATTATTTGACTACCACTACATTATACTATACCTACTGAAACATTCACGTTAAAAATCGAACCCAGGGTTCATCAAGGGTTTCAAAGGATTTGGCATACGACAAGTCGTGTCGTACATAGTAAAAAAACGTATTAAGTAAAACACCCCGAGATGTGGAGTAAATCGAGGCGTGAATCACACAAATTGGACGTAAGGAAAGATAAATGATGACGGAAACAATACACTTACTTCGATTAATTGAACTACTTAGTGCGATTTGTTACTGTTCGTCTTTTTGTAATTTGGGAAGGGTATTGGAGGGCATCAACCCATTAACCCATTATTGGCCCACTGCTGGGCACGGATCTTCTCCAAGAATGAGAGAGTTTAGGCCATAGTCCACCGCGCTGGCCAAGTGCGAATTGGCGGACTTCACACACCTCCGAGAACTTTTTTTTTTTTTAAGAACTCTCGGGTGTGTAGGTTTCCTCACGATGTTTTCCTTCACCGAAAAGCAGTGATAATTAATTTCTAATACGCACATAAATTATTGGTGCGTGCCTGGGTTTGCACCTCGGACCTCCCGATCGAGAGGGAAAGTTTCAACCATTAGGCTATCACTGCTCTTACTTAATGGAGGGCATATGACCCAAATTAGGTACTCCGGTGATTGACTGTTGATACTATTTTTCTTCGAAAGTGACACGAAAATTGAATTTAACATTTTCATTTTGGTTACCGGCACACTTTTATATGCGGCGACCATCTTAGTCTTCAAAAATAGTAACACATTTGTGATTGAGTTCAGGCAGAACCCATGTTCTATAAGTATGATAACTTCATATAGAACTTGGGTTCTACCTGAACTCAACAGTTGTTCAGTGTGTATTTGCCGACTAACGTCTATATACGTATATAAGAAGGAGAAGAAAGATTTTTATTTAGTCAATTTTTGGGTTACAATAATATTGATTACATAAGATGTTTAAAAAAAAATATGGTGCCATAAATTGAATATGCCGGTTAAGGCGTTCTAAATGTATGGCACTTACATACTCGTATTTATCATATATAGGCTTAAATAGGATACTCATATCCGTAGTAGACGTGACTGATGCGGGCGTAGCCGTGAGAATATTTGCAGGTGGTAGAACCAGTGTAGTTCAACCGGGGAAGTACCACCGCCACACCTATGTCTAGCGTGAAGCAGTTCTTGCGTTTCGATGGCAGGGTGTGGTTGCCGGCACACTTTTATATGAAGCGACCATCATAGTCCTCCAGAGTGGCAACGCATATGTGATTGACTTTAAATAGAACCCATGTTCTATTTGAAGTAGCTTACAGATGTCCAAAGGCGGCAGCGACCAATTACCATCAGGTGGACTGCATGCTCGTTTGCTACTTCAGTAAAAAAAAGGAAATCATCTGATATATATATGAAAACTAATTTAATACATCCTGAGAGACCTTTCGTGGTTTGACTTTAGTGGTTGTACAAGATTATGGACAGTAAATATATTGCAGTTTTGTCAACATTTTTATCAAGGTCCTTTTTTACATGAGCATGTTATCCACTTGATGGCAAATGGTCATTCCCGCTGATGGGCATGTACGATCAACAAAAAATTCGGAATCGTAACTGCTTTACAGGCAAACAAATGTTAATTTGTGGGTTTTTCTTATATAAAATCGAAATAACTAATGATCAAGTAGGTAGGTAGGTAAGTCCACCTTTTGGTAAGTAGTCGCTGCCGCCCATGAATATTTGTAAGATATAGAGAAAAGTGTTCTCTGTTCCCTGAAGTGAATAACAGACGAGTTCCCGAGGAGTAGGATGGTCGCCGATACTTTTCTCACTGGAATATAACAGTGCTTAACGATATTATTATATACTAGGATTTTTTTACCTGATTGAAGTGGCAAACAAACACGCAGTCCACCTACGGTAAGTGGTCACTGCCGCTCATGGACATCTGTAATCAACTTCATACAGAACATGGGTTCTATCTGAAGGCAATCACAGATGTGTTGCCAATCCCGAGGACTATGATGGTCGCCTCATATAAAAGTGTGCCGGCAACCGCACCCTTCCATCGAAACGCAAATGCTTCACGCTAGAAATAGGTGTGGCGGTGGTACTTCCCCGGTCGAACTACACTGGTTCTACCACCTTCAAACCATTACATTTCATACCATTACATCTCATTTCCTAACGTACAACTCGTATATTTACGAAGGGCGTGCTCACTACACACGGATTACACGTGTGTCCCTTAATCCAGAATAGCGTGACGCCGTCACGTCGTGACTCCCGAGTTAATTAAGGCTTAAACGATTACATGTGATCCTGTTCCGATAAGATCCAACAAGGATTCAATTTGTATGAGAATATTGCATGTAGTGGTGTTCTGTATATAATAGTGATGAAACAAAATTTCGTAAGAATTGTACAAATGTTTTACGAATATTGAACTGTAGTGTTTTGCAAAATAACTAAGAAGGTCGTCAAATCTATACAAAATTAAATCGAACAGCAGTTTGTCAAAAAAAGAGGATCAAAGGTCGCCAAATGGTCATCCTCCAGCCCTCTGATGTTCTGAACCTATCAATAAATAAGGTAACTTTTAAATTAAATAAATAACAAATTCAAACAACTCTATACATAAAAAACAATATTTGCGTTCGCATTCGTATTCACGGATGTCGATAAGGGATATTCGCAATCATTCATTCATTCATTCGGTACATCACTATTATGTAAATACCTAAATAGAATGATGGAAAGCCTTAAGATGTGGTTCCATACGCATCAAGAGGACCCGTGACGGTCCTCCGCAGTTCGGCTTGCCTGCCACGAGCTTGCAAGATGTGGAACTTGCTTTCTCCTGAGGTATTCCCAAAGCGCTATGAAATGGACTTCAACCACCCATGGACATTACGCAACATATATGAGGCACACTTTATATGAGGCGACCATCCTTGTCCTCGGGAGTAGCACAGACCCTTTGTGATGCACTTCAGATAGAACCTATGTTCTATGTGAAGTTGCTCACAGATGTCTATGGGCGACGGTGCCCACTTACCATCAGGTGGTCTGCATGCTCGTTTGCTACTTCATCATTATAAAAAAATACCAATCATTTTTTTTAACTGTATCCTCTATATACACGCTTTCTACACTCAGAGCCCCACACTAGGATTTTCTCCTGTGTCGTGGGTGCCATGGACACACATAAGACGAATACACAATCCCCCAGAACCAGAACAGCAATCTAAACTCATCATTCAGATACCTGTCTGGCCGTGAATCGAACCCGAGACCCATTGCGCGTCAGACCGGTATGGTAACCGCTGCGCCACGTCAATAGTTCCATTGCTGCTCCCGAGGATTAAAATAGAGATGGTCGCGCTATGGGCTGGTACACACACTGGCTTGTTGTATACAAGCCAGTGTGTGTACCAGCGTACTAAAAGTATTTAAGTATAACATTTAAAGTAACCCTACAATATTGTCCACAGGACTCCCGAAATTCAATAACACAGAAAGCTACTTGTCGCGTTTACTATTCCCGATACATTTTTGCATATTTCAGTATTTCCGCTTACACAGCTGAGACGAGCTGCAACTCGGAACGGTTTCCAGTCAGGAGCTCTGCACGCCGCGAGGAATACGTAATGCCTTAAGTAATGTTCCTCTCATCATATACTGGAGATGTTGCATGTTGGTGTGCTAGAAAACTCTTGTCGATCAGAAGAATGTAGGTAGGTACTCTGGGGTTCCTCATGTGGTGGTAGAAAACTGTTGTGCCTAGAGAACCTACTTAAAGTGACAGCTGGTGCGTATTTTGGACAAAAAATCTGTTTGGCCATACAAAGAAGTAACATCGCCAGTATTCTTTGGACTCTCCTAAAGGCTGCGATATGGACTCTTTGTTTGATCTTTAATTTCATTTCTGATAAGATTTTATAAAAAACAGTTTTATTTACTTTTAATATTTTCTTTTGTATATACTGTAAATCGACTTGTTTGTGTAAATATATAAATAAACTACACCGATTAAAGGTATTTTTAATATTATCTTAACGGCTCGGCTTCTTGCCTTTCAGGTTCAGATTTTTTGTTTATTCGTACACATGCTTTTTAATGCCTAAGCCCAATGAATGGAACTCCGTTTATCTATGGACGGTCCGAATTTCTAATCACAGGAACGAAACACCGGTGTTTCTAATTCGATGTAGGTATTAAGAATAAATTATCATTGTTTTACTGTGAAAGAAAACCTTGTGAAAAAAGTAACATACCTAAGTTCTTTAAAATAACTTTTCAAAGGTATGTCAAATATACCAATTCGTATTTGACCAGCGCGGTTGACTATGGCCTAAAATTCACTGATTCTGAAAGAAGAACGCACCCAAACAAATTGATTGACGACGACATTACACATTATTGCATCCATATTTTTACATATAAGCAATACGTTAGCCAACGTGCCAATGCACTACAATCCGATCATACGTGCCTTCAATGGAGCGGGTAACGTATTAGATTATTGCTCAAGTGAGTGCAATTCCTATCCGGGCTGCAAGCAAATCGAATATTTATCAATACACGAGGGACTCCCCACCTGAATTGTGAATCACCTTTCTTCGCGGTTTATGCGAAGCCGATCTTGTTTAAGCCTACTAATAATTATAAATTAAAAATGGTTTTGGTTTCGTACAACTCCTACCCCTACCCTTTCTCCTAAGGATGTGATCAGGGGCGTCCCTGTAGTTCCGGGATCAGAATAGGGCTACGGTATCCTCTGCCTCTCATAAGAGGCGATTAAATGGGGTTTCCGGGGTTTCGGGCGGCTAGAGTAGGAGCTTGAACTGTCGAGTCAGCCATTCTAGGAAATCCATCCATCCATCCTTGTAAAATCCATTTATTCAAGTAAGTAGTTTCCTGCCTAGCCAGGATTGAAACCCGGACTTCTTATAAACCACTTCAGCCACGGTGCAGCGCAGACAAAAAAGAAACCGAAACTTTTTTAAACGACAACTACCTTGCAATACGGGCAGGCATAAAACCCAAAAATAGTGCAAGCAGGCGTTTCCACCAAAATTGTTGACAGGCCCATCCGTTAATAGGCTTTTCCCCGGACGTTATAAGCCCCAATTTTTTTTCTAAATGGAAAGAAGCTTATCCACAATCTCATTTGCGTGAGCCCGTCCGCTTTTACGCGAATTATTCAATTTAATGCACAATTCGCCATTTTTGGCCATTACCACCCACTCTACTTAATCCTCGGTATATTTATTGGCTTGAATTTATATATACATATAGTAAACTTGAAAGTATTGCGTGTCTTTACTACATAATTTCTAGCGTGAGGCAGTCCTTGCGTTTTGGTGGAACGGTGTGGTTGCCACTTTTATACGTTCTTGTTCAGAGCAGTGATAGCCTAATGTATGTTTGTAACTCTTTTACGCAAAAACTGCTGGTCGAATTTCGATGAAATTTGACAAACAGATAGTTCATGACCTTGATTAACAATATATTACACTCATTACCATGAGTGACCGAAGCAGGTGAAGCCGCGTTACTATCCTAGTGTTGTGATTACCATAATTTTCCAATAATGGTAATCACAATTCCTTGCGTTTCATCGTTGTGACCAAAAATATGGCAATGGACAATCATACCCTTTGGAGTAGTGAGCTATGAGGTAGAAATTTTGAACGTTGCAATTATCAGCGTTTACGAATGATTGTCATTGTAATGTGTTTGGCTAATACATTAGTCACGCGAATTAGGCCAGCCGCAGAGTGGTAGTTGATTGACCCAATTCATTGGTCAGAAACAGTATGCATAATTAATAAACCTCATAATGTCATTTCGCATTTTTTTTAAAGAACAAGAATTAACTTATTATTTATTTAAGGTGAAGTTTTTGGAACATTATATGTGTGGATGGAGGCACCACACTTTTTCTGACTTAAGTATAAAATAAGTTAACGCTCGCATGTTCTGATTTTAATGAAGGCATTAATGTAAGATGTTTCAAGTACATTATCTAAAGTAAGTTGTGTATCTGACCTCAAATAGGACTCTCATCCAGAGTAAATTAGAGTTCTTCCTTTCGTTTGTTATATCTGGGTTTGATTACAATTCATAGGTTGCTTAATACTAAATTATTTTCAAAATATAGGACCTAACCGCGCGTAATTAACGGTACGTTCATATATTATATGTACTAGTGATGTACTCGCATGCTTTATTGTACGAATGTTTTGCGAATTGGATTGCAGCACTTTGTAAAAAAAAAGGTCACCAAATCTACATCCCGCATTCGCAAATGTTAAATAATACGATACATCATTAATATGTAAGGTGAGTTGGGGTAATATCGGACATGGGGTAAAAACATACGATTACAATTTTAGACTCAAGTCAGCCGTTTTCTTTTTATGTTTGACTTCATCTACCATGCTATGAAAATTATGTACGTGTGTGACGTTGTCAATTCGATAAAAGATGGCTACATTAGCCTACTGTTTCAATTTTACGGATTTACCCCATGTCCGATATTACCCCAACTCACCTTACATACTAATTACCTTTTACATCTTAAGTCTCTTTTTTTCCGCACAACCGACAATCTGCGAGGTAATTCTGCAAAGAATGTTCGTTTATGATCTCAAACCGTTTCGGAATCGCTCCGGCTGTATTCCGCGACATTAAGCCTTGCTCGACATCAACTTGACGCGTCATTACACAAAGCCCCTACTTTTGTTTTCAGGTAGGTGAACAGCGAGACACTTCGACGCTCTAGAGTCCTCAGACGTAGTCTTCAGTCATATATCACATAAGACGTCCTCGTTAGTAGTAATGCATCTGAGCTGACAAAAAACGCTTTCTACACTCATAGCCCCACAGTAGGATTTTCCCCTGTGTCGTGGGTGCCATGGACACACATAAAGACGAATACACAAACACCCAGACCCAGAACAAGAATCTAAACTCATCATTCAGATACCTGTCGCGGGGATCGAACCCGGGACCCACTGCGTGTCAGACCGGTATAGTAACCGCTGCGCTACCCGGGTCGTCTATGATGTATGTATATGACAGTCCTCCAAAGATTTTTACAATTACAGCAATATATATCGTATATTTCCGAAATCTTTTCAAATATAAGCTTTTACAAATATAAGAACAGGGCGCACTCGCTCGCTTAGTTTTTGATTTTTCTTTTATATTCCCACCTAACTTAATATATCCTATATAAAGAGGCTGACCATACTCCTGTATCATCATGGTAAGGTATTCTAACTGGTCGAAGCAGTTTTCACTGAGTCATTTTGGCAAAACGCGTTTTGCCTAGCCAAAACAGTTAATCTTAGTTTTAACAAAGGTGTTTAGTGAGAACTAGTTTTAACTAGAGAAAACATGTTTTAACTAAAAACGTGTTCTAACGGTAACATATACATATAAGCTACAGTGAGCGCTGTCTTATGTGATACAGTATAATATTACGAAACAATTCGACTCAAGGGTAACCTACAAAAGACAAAATCAAGTTCCTATTTCTATGCAAACAGTGTCGATCACATATGGTTATTGATCACGTATCTGTATTAATTCGTTGGTGTCGAAATACCTTATGTCGCAATTTATAGACTCCGCTCTAAACGTCAATGTCACACAGAATATTTCATTAAGTGGTAGAATTTTTGATTAAAATATAGTTTACTAGCTCTTTGGAATAAATGTTTTTAATAAAGAGGCTTTGATGATTATAATTTATTAATTTGAATATGACAAAATATGAAATAGCTCTAGCTCTTTTGAATATTGGTTTCTCACTACAGATCTTTTATTATTATTTAATGTTTGAACCTAATTTTGAAAATTTTATTACATTAAGTAATTATACATCTGGATCTAAGTCCAGATTATGCCTTTTTGATTTCTTATTTAATGCGAATAAAAAAATCACCCCCTTAAAATGTTAATTATGCATAAAATCATATTTTACAATGCGGAAAAATCATAAAAAACTATCGACTTATAATCGACTTAGTTTTCGTATCGACTCGCGTTCGACATCCCATAGTAGTTTCAGGACCGGATAATCACGTCGTAAGAGCCCCGAACGAGACTTTGTCATGTAAACGAGCGACTTTACGACTGAAGGACTGTCGCACTCAATTTTGAGGGTCAAGCTGATTGTTTTAATAATCGGGCCTGGTTTTAGACGTTCGTTAATTTTGAACGAGTTCTTCATTCTTTTGTGGAGTGTGCGTTCATAAAACATTATCTAACATCAAAAAGGGACATTTTTATTGGTGAAAAAAGTCGTGGACCTGGTATCTTTTAATGGGTAGCAAACGAGCTCGTATTCTGATGGGAAACGGCCACTGCCGCCAATAGACATCTGTGGTCAATCACAAGCAAGACAATAACCTTATTTGCAATTAAATACTCAGTCCATGAGCGGCAATGGTCATCTACCATCATGCGCGCTCGTTTTCTACTTCCGAATTATATCTTCAACCCATTATGATGCTACTGATGGACACGAGTTTGATCTCTGAAAAAGAGAGTTATGGGTCACAGTCCAGCACGCTGACCAAGGGAAGATTGATAGACTTCATACACCTTCGAGAAAGTTTTTTGGTAACTTTCAAGTGTGTAGCTTTCCTTACCATATTCATTTTCACCAGTAATCAGTCTTAAATCATTTCTAATACGCACAAGTCATCTTACTTTTAAAAAAGAAACAATTTAAGAAAAGTCAGTGGTAATCATTGGTGACGCCTGAGACTCGAACCTCAACCTTCGATTGACAGACTGTGTTTCAAACATTACGCTATCACTTTAACAAAAAATATAGGTACAGTTACAAGCAATAAGATGTGACTATGGAAGATTGGCAAAAGTATCTGACCCAAGAAGGAGTTCAATAACATCTGAATACACGAACGCAGCAAAAATATCTGACATTGATAGGCAGCATAATGCAGTAGCGTCAAAATTATGTAGATGAACGTCAAATCACATAATTTTGACGCTACTGCTGCCTATCATTGTCAGATATTTTTGCTGCGTTCGTGTAGTCAGATATTATTGAACTCCTTCTTGGGTCAGATACTTTTGCCAATCTTCCATAGTCACATCTTATTGCTCGTGACTATACATCGATAAGACGTAAGAAGCAGGGATGTAACGGAGCTCCGATTCCGGTTCCGATAAGTCGGAACTTCCGATTGTAATTGCACATTCGGTTCCGATTCCGGTTCCGAAATTTTTATATCGGAGGTCGTCTGAAGCGAATTTGATTTAGGTCATTTTTTAACTGTTTATGGGAAAATGTTAATAGGAAACATGCCAATTCTCGTTATCGTCGTTTGTGTATTTTTTTTACTTTGCAATTAAAGTTAAAAAGTTTTACTGTCTTACGTTGTTACTAGCAGTTCAATGATGTCTCATTGAAATCGTCCCAGTTTACGAATAAAATAATCTATAATTTTTAAATATGAAGAGAAAATGGTGGATAATTTAAAAAAAAATCCTTCCTCACCCTTCTTATTAAACTGCGTTAGAAAGAGGGGGATGTTCTTCTAGCATAAGAATGTACCAGCAGAACCCTCAACTTCATTCTCACAGAGCACTATATGTTTCATCCATTACCATTTTGTCAATAGTCAACAATATATTGAACCACAAAGCCAAATACTAAGTTTCATTAAATTTGCATCAAATTGATGGACTTTCATACAAACTTTGCTCTCCATTTTTATCCCATTAAGAAGTAATTAACAAAAATTCTTTCCTGGTGCTCACCTACACTATAAAAGGTGCAAAATTTCTAATTACATTCCTTTGAGCTGTGCGTTGATATGACAGTATTTAAGTCAGTTTTTTTCACATGTACAAACTTGTCCGAAGAAAACACTTTTTTGCCATAATGTTTATTGATTGACACTACCTCCGATTCCGATTCCGTTTCCGGTTCCGATTCTGATAAAATGAATTTAAAAACTCCGATTCCGACTTCGGTTCCGTTAAGTGACCTCCGTTACATCCCTAGTAAGAAGCAATCCTAGACAGTTTGAATATCAAAGCACAAAGGTTTCTGTATTCGCTCAATGTATAAAACATCAATACAGTGATAAGTCGACGAATCATTAAGAATCACTTAGGAGAAAGATGACACGGCCTCATTTCCATAGGCCTTTGTGATGGTAATCAATACGGATCCCTAATGATAATGTTCTACTTAAAGCCCTCATTACAATATTGGACTAAGATGCAAACGCGGCCTTTGTAACCTCTAGTTTAGTTTTTTAGTCCGAGGTTGAATTCATTAGATGAGTGGTATTTTGATTATTTTGTTTTCGATTTAGGAGTTCCTACTTAATATTCAAATAAAAATGGGGGCCAGGGTCCAGCAAAATCGTAATCTCGTCAATCCAACCTCAATGCGAGAGTTTAGGCCATAGTTCACCGCGCTGGCTAAGTGCGAATTGGTAGACTTGCTGATGATCGTATTAAACTTCATTAAATGATGCATTATTTAAAAAAGAAATCATTGAGTGTTATTTTTTATTTAATGTACAACAGAAAAAAAAATCTTCCTTCCTTCCGTTTTGGGTGGTCCTATCTTTTAAATAGAATCATAATAACAAAAAATGATATCTTAATCAGTTATAATTTAATATTACAATTATATTAAATGTTGTAAGTCGATATGCATGTAGGTAGGTACACTAGATTCCCACCAAATCTCATAAAATTTTACTAAGAGAAAGAGTCAAATTTAAAAACATCTCTCTTTAGCATACTTAAAGAACCTTTTGTCTGCAAGGGGGAGGGGGGAGGAAACTTTTGTAAGCCCCCACAAAAGTTTTTTGCAATTATTTCCATTAAAAGACAATGACAAATTATATACCAATAAAAATATTCACCAATAAATGGATAAATTCATATCTTAATATATATAAATTACGTGTCACTTTATTTGTCCGCAATGGACTCTTAAACCTCTGAACCGATTATAATCAAATTTACTCAACGAGTGCATTTTGATCCAACTTGAAAGATAGGATAGTTTATATCTTAATTTATGGGTTTAATTGCAAATGTTTATGTAACATTTCTTTAACCACAGCAATGCGTGGCCGGGTATGCTAGTAAAATAATAAATTTTCAAGGTGGTAGAACCAGTGTAGTTCGACCGGGGAAGTACCACCGCCACACCTATTTCTAGCATGAAGCATTACTTGCGTTTCGATAGGTTGTGGTTGGTGGCACACTTTCACATGAGGCGACCATCATAGTCCTCGGGAGTAGCAACGCATCTGTGATTGACTTCAGATGAAACCTATATTCGGGCGGCAGTGACACTTACTATCAGGTGGACTACATGCTCGTTTGCTACCTCAGTCAGATAAAAAAAAAATACATAAGAATTTGTAAATATTAATAGTACTACAACATAATAAAACATTATTAAACATAAAACATTATTATTGAAGAAATATTCACGTGTATGAACATACTCATAGATTATGATTGATTTGCAAATTATTCTACTTAACATGCAATGCAATGCGTGCAAGCAACCATACCTATTGAGGCATATTTCAAATGTACTTAGTACCTAATTGTTCAATATCTACTTGTCTCTATGTCAAATTATTAAATATTGTCATAATTATTCAATTTATAAATTTATATACACTATACTATTAAATGTATTTAAATTTATATACTAAATTATTAAATTTATATACACTCAAACAATCACGCACACATACACATGGGCGTGTGTGCTGGAAAGTACCTATGTGTATTTGTGCTATTCTTTTTTTTTTTTTTTTCACTGAAGTAGTAAACGAGCATGCAGTCCACCTGATGGTAAGTGGTCACTGCCGCCCATGGACATCTGTAATCAACTTCATACAGAACATGGGTTCTATCTGAAGTCAATCACAGATGTGTTGCTACTCCCGAGGACTAAGATGGTTGCCTCATATAAAAGTGTACCGGCAACCACACCCTTCCATCGAAACGCAAAAAAATGCTTCACGCTAGAAATAGGCGTGGTGGTGGTACCTCCCCGGTCGAACTACACTGGTTCTACCACCTGTTAAAGTTGATTGGACAAATACAGCTCTAAGACATGGATTAAACCACGAACTGACCATAATTTACACCTAGTAGGCTATTTTGCTTACTGCTGCTTTTTCCGAGGACTAATAAGGTATTTTCTTATGAAAGTAAGCAGTTTATAACTATCGAACTCGATTTGAATGAAACTTTCTCATAAAGACATTTTACAGATAGCCATAAACTTACCAAAGAATACCTTTAATACCTTTAGAATCAAAAATATACTTAATAGACATATAGGTATGTGTTTATTGTATTTTTTTCTTAAAAATGATAAAAGGTATACCTTAGAAAAAGTCATAAACCAACAAAAATAATTTAATAAAATCAAAACAAACACTAATGGTACCTACTTAGAAATAAATGTTTCTGCATTTTTTACTACAAAACAAACATATCACAAACAATATTCAAACACAGCTCAATCTATTATCACAGTGCAGATAAAAAATCACAAACATTATTAAAATATGAAGTAAACGTTATATTTTTACAAATAATAGGTAGTTCGGGACCTTTCATACGCGAGTCCGACGTTGGCTTTCCTCGCGGATCCGTCCGTGTTTCCAAATCTTACCAATATTATAAAAGCCAAAGTTTGTGAGGAGACAAAAAACATAGATAATTTAAAATCTGCATTAGCACAAATGATGAGTGGTAAATATCACCGAATTGGGCGGAGCCGCAGGAATGACCCCATGTATAAAAAATATATTTTAATAACAGGTAAGCGTATACAGACGCGAGATGTAATTCAGTAGTTTTGTGTTATTTTAAAATACACTAACAGACAGTCCAAAATGCTATAAATTATAAAAAATCTATTTTTACACACGTTACAAATTTCTAATTTTACTATTCTCAATCGTTTAAAATATATTTTTAAATGAATGACATAAACAAACACTTTTGAAACTTACACGTTTATATGTATGGACGATATGCGTTGACTAGTGAACACGGACAGATATTGCCCTGCCCTCAAAAAAGCTCACCTTCACCTCAACAAGGCCTTCACAAAAATTCATCGTTTTAATTACATTTTGTGCCTAACAACGAATAACAAACAAACAGATGTTTATTCATTTTTAGATGTCTAGCTTGATTCATTTACATAATCTTAACTAGCAGTGATAAGGCAGTTAGTACGTTGAACATACTGTTCTAATTTGCTGATCTTAATTGCTATCTTAATTGTGTTTGGAATGTCAGACCACGAGGGTCAAGTGACCTTGAAACAGATATAATATATATTTGGTAACCTTCACAATGTAACATTTTAGCATAGTGCCAATATGTACTATACGCGATTGGGTCAGCCTTATTAATAGTCATTATTCATGAAGTAATACAGCATGTTATAATCGTCCTTAATCATATCGGCCGCTTTCTCGCCAATCATCATTGTTGGCGCATTTGTGTTGCCACTTGGAATCGTCGGCATTACCGAAGCGTCTACCACACGCAAGCCTGGAACACCATAAACCCTTAACCGCTCGTCAACAACCCCGTCAACTCCCATGGCACAAGTACCCACAGGGTGCAACAACGAAGCAACAGCGTTCTTGACGTAACACCGCCAGTATTTGTCTGTACCCCACGTTAAATCTTCGCAACCTGTTATACTCAGCTTCACCATTTCGCCACCAACCCGTCTATAATAACTAGTCTTAGCTAATTGGGTCATGAATTTGACTCCTTCCGCAGCTATGGCAACATCACGCTTATTCCTGAAAAAACCTAACCTTATTAAGGGATCATCAAGGGGATTCGTGCTTTTCAATGATATTTGTCCCCTGGATAAAGGATGTAACAATACTAGAGAAGTTACATCTAACTCCCGAAGCAAGTTAGCTCCGCTCAATGAGTTGCAGAACGCTGCATCATAATTAGCTATTGCCCCGCAGCCTATAGATATGGCAGGGGATGCAGTAGCTCCAATGTGTATGTTGAATATTTGAAATTGTGGCTTATTAGACTCAGAGTAATAGGCAGAAGATCTGTTCAATTTGAAAAATCCACATTGTATTGGAACAGGATAAGAATCTAACTCGGTAACGGATAATACATTTTGCACACCTGTCTGCGGACCAAATTGTCCTGTATAAACTATTGTACTGAACTGATGGTCGTGTAGATTTTTTCCTACAGGCAAATCAGCTACAACATCTATATTAAATTTGGAAAGATCCTCTTTTGGGCCTATACCAGATAACATCAACAACTTAGGAGAGTCTATCGTTCCTGCCGAAACAATAACTTCTTTGTCAGCATACACATTAATTATCTCTCCTGATTTCAATAAAACTTTCACCCCATATGCTCTTGAGGTTACAGGATCGATAAGTATTTTAATTACTCTTGCAAATTTCGTGATGTATAAATTCGGTCTATCTTTTGTCGTTCTCAAATATGCCTCAGCAGTGCTCGATCTCCGGCCGTTGGCAAAAGTGAAGTGCGGGCGGGACGCTCCAAAAATTTCTGGGCCATTTATCTCCAACATTCTCTTGATACCTAATTCTTCGTAGGAATCGAGGACTGTATCGTCGACTTTTGTAAAGTAACTGTTAGATGCGGGTCTTGAAACGGCTACAGGTCCCTGTGTCGAATGGAGGTAAGCATTGTTGGGATTTTCGAACACCGACATATCAGTCATATTTTCTAGTTTTAGGAAATAGGGTAGAACGTCGCTCCAGCTCCAACCCGCAGCTTTTTCGTTCCACTCGTCATAGTCTTCAGGAACTCCTCGGGAGTACACTTCGTAGTTATTTGACGAGGAGCCTCCCAACATTTTCCCTCTTGTCATATATGTAATTCCATTAGGATGAACCTGACCAATACCTTCGTCAAAGTAAGCTTTATAATCCCAATCGTACTCAGTATGCGCCAAAGTGGCGAATAAGCTCGGCGTCTGAAAGCACAAAATTTACATATATAATACAAATATTTATTACATAGTGATGGTAGAATCCTATGCAGTTTCAGAGGCACCACAATTGCGTGTATTTTTTCTTAACAATAACAATCTTAACGTTGCTGCTGTCTGCTTCGAAAGGTGTGGTTTTTTTGTTCTCGAGGGGGAAACCTTCAAAAGGCACCCGACGCCGTGGGAGCGACGCAGGGTTATGTGTAATTTTTACCGCACTAAAACAACACGGTGGCCGTCCTCGGCGATATAAAGAGAACTCCGGGAACTCGGAACGACCACAACCGGAATACTCTGAGCGCGTTGCCCCATCGGGCTCCTCCCAGATGGGCGACTGGGCCCACCGCTCCATCTAGTCTTTACGACGATATGGGACCACATATACCGCCGTCCTTTCCGGGATCGCCAGACCGAACGGTTCGAGCTCCCACTCTAGCCGCCTGCAACTCCGGAAGCCCCTTTTAGTCGCCTCTTACGACAGGCAGGGGATGCCGTAGCCCTATTCTGATCCCGGAACTACAGTGACGCGAGAGGTGTGGTAAGGAGTTACCGAGGAAAATTAATTTGCGTTAGCGTTGCTTTAAACTTAGATTACAGATGACCGGCGGCAATTGCCACTTACAAAAATGCATGTTCGTTTGCTTATTATATCGCATCGGTCTGCTGGTTTTGTGGAACTGAACATCAAAGTCAACCGACGTAATATGAGGTCAGTTAGATAGCTGACTATTAGTGGTAAAATATCAAGCAGACTTCCGTGCCCTGGAGGCCACGTTCGGTCCTGCTGTTTCTCATCGAACCATGTCAAAGGCCTTGTGAACAACATGAGAATTTACTTGCACACCTACACATAAGTAGATACTTATATTTTGAATTCATACTAATATGATAAATGTGAAAGTGTGTTTGTTTGTTCCTCTTTCACGTCGCCACAAGGCTATTATGTGATATGGTTTATCTGCTGGAAGATAGGAGGGCGGAGGGCGACATAGGCTACTTTTTACCGCGCTCATTCCCATGAGAATATCGATGTTTTGTTAGTTGATACATATTTAGTACTTCCAGACGTTGATAATAGATAGCGTTAGTAAAATAAATTTGCAAGTTCAAAATCACGCTATCGAATGCTAAAGTTAATTCCCTTCGACCGTGCGGGCGAAGCCGCGGGTAAGAGCTAGTATTGAATAAATATATTATGTAATTTTATTCCAGTGTTAGTTAATTTAATATTGCAATTTAAATTGAATAAGATATATGCAAACAAACGGTTTCGGAAATATCAGGTTGTAATTAGGACTGGGTGGTTTGTTGCTAAACTGCAACTGAATACGAACATGTTAAAACAATTCAAATATAAGTAGGTATATCAAATGTCGAGTAGGTGAAATTTCAAAATTTCTTAACATACCTACTTGGTGAAGCATTTCTTGCGTTTCGATAGAAGGGTGTGGTTGCCGGCACACTTTCACATGAGGCGACCATCATAGTCCTCGGGAGTAGCAACCCATCTGATTGACTTCAGATGGAACTGATGTTCTGTATAAAGTTGATTACAGATGTCCATGGGCGGCAGTGGCCACTTACCATCAGGTGGACTGCATGCTCGTTTGCTACTATGGTCAGATAAAAAAAAATACTTATGTTAACCTAAAAAGGACTAGATTCTAGATCATTCAAAGTCTAAGTCCGCTTACTGCAACTTCCATGTTACTAAAGAGAAGTTTGCAAATTAAAAAGTGATTGTCAGCTGCACCTAATAATGTCTGATAACCTGAATTTTACCCTCTTACACTAATGTCCGGAGCTCGAATTTGGAAATTGTGGTAAATACTTATAAATTTTCGAAGGTATACCGTTTTTTTTTTCGAGGGGGAAACTTTCAAAAAGTACCCGTCGTCGTGGGAGCTACGCGGGTTATGTGGGGTTTCTCACCGCACTAAAACCCCCCGGTGTCCGACCTCGGCGCTGCGAAGAGGACTCTGGGTACTCCACCGGACCGCCGTCGGTGTCCTCTCAGCGTATTGCCCCATCGGGCTCTTCCCTGGTGAGCGTGCACCGCTCACCGCACCTTCTGGTCTTTACGGCAGCATGCAATGACACATGCCGCCGTCCTTCCCGGGGTCTCTTGGCCGGACGGTTCGAGCTCCCACTCTTCTCGTCCGCAACCCCAGAAGCCCCTTTTAGTCGCCTTTTACGACAGGCACAGAGTACGGTACCCCTGTTCTGGTCCGGGAACTACAGGGACAATTCGAAGGTATACCTAGTATAAACATACACTAATCCGGAGTTCGGACTTTTGCAATTTCAGCAACTGTTTCAAAACTGTCAAAGTTATGTTACGTGACTTACCGTCAATAGGACAGCATGTTCGTTAATTACTCCCATTTTTGACCAAATACATCAAGATACTGACCACGCTTGCAGGGGGTGGATCTCCACCTGCCTCCAGCAGCAAAACCTTCCAGTGGTAGACCTCACTGAGCCGCGCCGCCACAATGGCCCCCGCTGAACCAGCGCCTACCACCACGAAATCTGCCCTAAATCCGTCTGTAATGAATACAAGCTTCAGCTATTATGTCACATTTTTCCTAACACACTAAAAGTTCTAACCCATCCCTCACCCTCGAAATATTTGGGGCCTCCAGATGTAGTAAAAAAACACACACACACGCTTTCTACACTCATAGCCCCTCAGTAGGATTTCCTCCTGTGTAGTGAGCACCATGGAGACACACAAGATCAATACACAAACATTCAGATACCTGTCTGGCCGGGAATCGAACCCGAGACCCATTGCCAGTCAGAGCGGTATGGTAACCGCTGCGCCACGCAGTTCGTCAAATAAAATAATCAATCGGGTCGTCAATAAAATCCCTATGCAAGTAAATTGACATAAGAATTTAAATAAAATTATATTTTATTAATGTTATACTTAAATACTTATGTACCCAATACATACATATAATAAATTGATAAGTACATAATATGTGTGAAAGAGGGATCCCCTTAGCAAGGACGATAAAAATATAATTTAACAATAGTTTTACATATTATATATTTTTATTTTTTTCTACATTTCATCATTCATTTCAATTTAACAACGGTTTTAGGATGCTGATGGTGCTACCAAGGTACTGTAGTGCATCAGGGATGTTTGCAAAAGCACACGTCAAGTGTTTTTACTCTATTATACGCAAAAAATGCAGCTCTCTGATGCACTGGATCTGGGAGAGCTCCAACAGTATGCTGACCATGGTGCATGAGCGACTTTATTGTAGATACATTAATCTATGTATAAGAGTTCATATGATGAAACATTGTACGTGAGCTAAATAAATTTATGAGTCTGGTTACAAGGTGGTAAAATCAGTGTAGTTCTACCGGGGAAGTACCACCGCCACACCTATTTCTAGCGTGAAGCATTTCTTGCGTTTCGATGGAAGGGTGTGGTTGCCGGCACACTTTCACATGAGGCGAACATCATAGTCCTCGGGAGTAGCAACGCATCTGTGATTGACTTCAGATGGAACCCATGTCCTGTATGTAGTTCATTACAGATTTCCATGGGCGGCAGTGGCCACTTACCAGCAGGTGGACTGCATGCTCGTTTGCTACTTCAGTCAGATAAAAAAAAAACATGCGTGCGTACAAAGTACACATGTCAGAAGTGAAACTTCTTTGGCGAACTAATTTATAAATCTTGTTTATATTTATACAAATCTAAAACTTTAAATTTCCAATATTAAGAGGAAGAGAAAAAGGCGTGATACGACGTTCGCTCTGTCTCACTTTTTCTCTCAATCTTTCTCCCTCGCTTGCTCCCTTCTCTCACTCCACGGCTAGTTGCTCATGCTACGTTCGCCCTGTCTTACTCTCTCTCAATCGGTCTCGATCACTCTCTCTCTCTTTTCCGACACTTCCGTTGCATACCGGCGTGACGTTTCATCTGTAAAAATTTTACCCTCATGCGCCTAAAGAAGTTTCACTTCAAAAAAAAAATTGCTTTAATAATATATAAAATACTATTTACCTTTTAAGTCATACGATGTCGGCCATCCCGCTGGCGATATCGACTGCGATATTGCCAAAATTTGCAGAAGTAATTGTATTAGTGGGTTCTTACTATGGGTCTGCAAAAACCCTAAAGCATTATTCGCCACAACATTCAGATTCATTTTCACTTTTTATCACTTTACTTTAAAAAATCACAATAATATTTTATTTTCACTTTTAGACCACAATTTTTCTATGATTCTTCAAAAATAAATTAAATGGTCAAAGTAAAAATTCGTAAAAAAATCACAATAATATTTTTTTTTTTCACTTTCGGACCACAATTTTATTATAATTCTTCAAAAATAAATTAAATGGTCAAAATTAAAATAAACGCACACACCTGAATTGGAACGCAACAAAAAAATATAATCCAAATAAAAAATTATCGTTCAAAAAACAAAGATACAATTTGTGATTGTAATGGCACTAAATAAACCCGTAGAATTTTATTATAATTTTACTTATGGGAGCTATCAATTTTATAACACACACTAATTTAACATTAGGCCCGCGCCTATCAAAATACTATTTCGAACTAAACAAAGATCAGTAGGCCTCAAGAATGCGCTTATTATTTAACACACGTTTATCTATTGAATAATTTAATGCGAAGAGGATTATTTTTTTCCACCCAATCTGTTGGCTGGTTTAAATTAAAATGATCGTATTATGATATCATGGAGTAACACACACAACACAATTGGAACGTAAAAAACCGGTACTAAATTGGTAAGCAGTAATTTCAGGCCACTTGCAAAATCTGAAGGTCATTCAAAACCTGTAGTACACGATTGTACTTTATGTTTTAAAAAAATAAACAAGAAAAACAAGTTTAAAGATTTAAAGTCTAAAATAGCACTAAACGGTAAAAAATATTTGCATATTACAAATAACTTTTTTTAAACGCATTTCGCAGCAATTAATACTTATCTAAGAGTACAACAAATATCTAAATATATTAATGAAATTGTATTTCTAGAATTCATAATATTCTGTACTATTTTAAACTATTATATATTGCTACTTGGATACCTACACCTAGTTTTGATAAACTAATAATGTTTCATGAAGCATTTTAATATAAGTAGGTACGTAATGTCATCTTTTTATAATATTTTTTCGTCTAAATACAACTTCTCAATTTGCATTGACATTTTAAATCTCATTTATTTAACAGTAATCAAAGCCTTTTAAGTAAAGAGGGAGAAAAAAGTGAACGGCGGGGAGACTGCACTACCACGCCAATTTCTGCCGTGAAACAATTCTTCATTTCGATAAAGGGCATGGATCCCGGTTAAAAAATGAGGCGACATATTTGTGATCTTAGCCGTAGCCAGTGAGGGCGCAAGACTTAAACTTGGTGCCAACCCATTATTGTCCCACTGCTGGGCACGGGTCTTCTCTCAGAATAAGAGAGTTTTAGGCCATAGTCCACCGCGCTGGCCAAGTGCGAATTGGTGAACTTCACACACCTCCGTGAACTTTTTTTTAAAGAACTCTCGGATGTGTAGGTTTTCTCACGATGTTTTCCTTCACCGAAAAGCAATGATAATTAATTTCTAATACGCACATAATTTTGAAAAACCAGTGGTGCGTTCCTGGCTTTAAACCTCGGACCTCCCAATCGAGAGGGCAAGTTTCAACCATTAGGCTATCACTGCTCTAATGTGGTCAAACTACAATTCGCGAGGCCCTCTGATTGAAATGGAATAGCAGTTTGTCAAATGGTTTAATTGATTTGGGGTATATCCCTGTATATTGTTAAGGAATATATTATTTATAAAATAGTCGGCACAGTGTCTTAAACTGAGTGTCGAATATTGAGTTTTTTGTAACACAAAACACATACACGCTTCAGTGATACAGGAATCTTAGTGCGCGAGTTAGACTTGCGATGCTTTCTTTTAATACTCTTATATCTAACTAAGAGGACTTGATAGTTAAAACTGTTAGTGATACGACCTTAAAGTAAGGGCCTTGCACCAAATAATACCGGACGCGTTTACCATAAAAGTGCGTAAGGTTTCTCTGCATAAATTAAGAAATCACGTGAATGAGAGGTTATGTAGTATGTCATATAAATTCTCTAATTACTTCTATCAGTCTCTTCTCAATATATGGACGAAAAAGATGAATGTCAAGTACAGTCAAGTTTGCTCATACCAGTAATTTTTCAGGTTTTCGCTTATAGTTTAAAAGTACAAACGAAACGAAAAAGGGTTACCAACTCCCAAAAATGTATCCCCCTAAAGCCTCCATAAAAAAAAACCCTAATATCCCCTAAAATTGGAATTCCTGGCGACCTTTTTTTTTAAAAAAAAAAGGTCACCAGGAATTCCAATTTACCTACCGTATTTCTGTATCAGGTCGTAGGTTTCCCCGACGAGGAAAAAACCGACGGTCATCGGGTGTAATGCATGCCCTTTTATGTTTTTTTTTTTTGGTTCTTCATCGTAGTAAAGGCTTGCACTTGGCGGAAGATATCGATCTCAAGTCTGAAAGAAACTCCCCGGGCATGATCATGAGGCCTGGCGGGAGATTTCCCTTTAAAAACACAAAAAGTACCCCTAAAAATGGAACACTCCTAAAAAAACCTTTTTTAGGGGAAAACCCCTAACTTAGCAACCCTGCAAAAGCAAGCGTGCGAGATTGTTTTCAAGAAACAAAATGAATCATACTAAGGGTATAGAAGATATTCGTAACATGTTGCATTCCTTTGAATGGACCAAAAAACTAATATTGCGACAAGCTACAGGCACACTTCAAGTGGCGTGAGAATTTTTTTTTTGTTCTCGAGGGGAAACCTTCAAAAGGTACCCGATGCCGTGGGAGCGACGCAGGGTTATGTGGGATTCTCACCGCACTAAATCCCACCCGGTGGCCGTCCTCGGCGCTACAAAGAGGACTCCGGGACCACCACGAAAGTGAACTAATCTACTTGATTTCGCAATAGATTATTTTTAACGAACATGACAAAAACAGCTGTTTATTTTTGGGACCGCTTTACACCTGGGGCCTCAATACCATTATTGTCCCGAAGTTTTTAGGCGGCTGGGCCTCCATACATTTATTGCCCCGAAGCTTCTAGACCTCTAAATCTGACCCTGGTCCAAACACTACTTAAGTACAGGCGAAAAAGGAAAACTTTGATAAATTTAGGAGTCCGAAGAAGTTTATCCCGGCCCACCTCCCCTTACCGTGGAGGGAGAAAAAATTCAATAACTACCCAAGCTTTTTGCCGACCACAACTTGGGCTACACTCTTAATAAAACCAAATATAAATACGCCCAAAATCTAGTTCAAAATTCAATTACAAGATTTGACCCTCACATACATACGAAGTAACAAGGTAAATTAAAAGACTTGTAATGATAAAAAACAATGGACTTGAAATGCAAATAGAGCTACGATATATTTAGTTCAATGTCTTCAACGTTATAAACTGGATTTTGATAACACTTCCTAGCTTAATTTACTTAAATTAGTGGTAATTTACATGTTAAAATAGGTACCTTTTAGATTAGTCTAGGTAGTTTTGTATTTAGACGAATTAAGTTTTAAGAAAATGGGCGTGCGTGTTGTCGACAGGTATTTGTATCTTGCAAGTGGCCCTCAATAATAAATGTCATTTGTCAAACCATTACAGTACGTGTAGGCATGAACTGACCTCTCAGAGTGTTTTAGGCCGTAGTCCACGGCGCTGGCCAAATGCGAATTTGTAGACGTTACACACCTTCAAGAAACTTGTAAAACTCTCTGGTGGGTAGGTTATCTCACCAAGTTTTTAGCCGTTACAGCAATTGTTAATTAATATAAATATAATACGCACGTAAATGAAAAAATCTGATGTGTGTGCCTTATTTTTCTTCTCGAGGGGGAAACCTTCAAAAGGTACCCGACGCCGTAGGTGCGACGTAATCTTATGTGGATTTTTTACCGCACTAAACACCCCCGGTGGCCGTCCTGGCGCTACGAAGAGGACTCCGGGATCTCCAAAGTAACGCAACCGGAGTCCTCTGAGCGCGTTGCCCCATCGGGCTCCTCCCAGATAGGCGGCTGGGCCCATCACTCTAGTTTTTACGACGGTATGCGATCACACATACCGCCGCCCTACCCGGGTCGTCCGACCGAACGGTACCGGGGTTGCGGCTGACTAGAGTGGGAGCACTCTAGTCAGCCGCAACCCCGGTAGCCCCTTATAGTCACCTCTTACGGCAGGCAAGGGATACCGTAGCTCAATTCCAATTCCGGAACTATAGGGTCGCGGCCGTTGCCTGTGGCGCTGGTTCCTTCTCCGAGCGGGTTAAGCACTCTCTGGCCCTTTCAGCGTCTTCCTTCGCTGACATCACGTCCTCGCAGAAGATGTGTGCGCCTAAGATTCGAACCTAGGACCCTCGATTCAAAAACCTAGTTGTTTTATTGAATGATTATTATTTGTTTAATTATCTGTGTAATTGTAGTAGTGTATGGCAATAATTCTACTTTGCCTTTTGCATTTTTATATCGTGTTACGTCCTCAGAAAAACATGTACAGTCACGAGCATAAATATATTACCATGGGTAGATTAGCAAAAATATCTGTACCAAAAACGTGTTAGGTAGTATCTTTATGCACGAACGCAACAAAAATATCTGAAGGTCAAGCCTAATGCAGCCTAATGCAATAATATCAAAATTATACAAATGTGCATCAAATAATTGTGTCATTATTTTGGAATGAGTATCGTAGTTTTGAATTTGAATTGATTTACATTCGTATCGCATAATTTTGATGTTACTGATTTATGCTTGTGACTGTACATGAAACATTCTAATATGGATAATGACCATAGATAAAATGACATTGACATTGATAAAAGAGTTTAATAGGTGTTGCCAGAAGTAAACAAATTTCCGTTTTGCATTTCTTTAATGATGATACAGTGACACAAAAGTTACATGAATCATTATTTTTTATTTTTTTTGTACGACGAAGTAGCAAACGAACATGCAGTCAAACTGATGTCAAGTCTGTGATATTATCTAAATATGTGCATCAATGTGTAATACCTAAAAATATGTAAATGCGATTAAGCCTCATCACCAAAGTGTACATGTAAAAGAGTATAATGATATATAAACTATTGTATATTTATAAACTTGCTAGAAATATTTAACTATATAAAAATAATTTGTTTGTTTTCTGTTTATTAAGTCCTTCTCGCCATTCTCGTTAATATTTTTGGTTACTAATATGCAATCAGGTTTTAAGTACCACCGCCACATCTATTTCCAGCGTGAAGCATTTGTTGCGTTTCGACGTAAGGGTGTGGCTGCCACTTTGATATGAGGCAAACATCATAGTCCTCGGGAGCAGCAACGTATCTGTGATTAATTTCTTGCAGAATCCATGTTCTGTATGAAGTCACTTACAGATGTCCATAGGCGGCAGTGATCACTTAACATCAAGAAGACTGCATGCTCGTTTGATACTTCATTATGATACGTATAAATACCTATAAATAGTAACATACAATTATATTAAAATAAAATAAATAAATGTCTTAAATTGTAATATTAAATCATAGTATCGTATTTACAAAACATTGTAGCATAGTAAATTAATAATAATTACATTTTCTATTTTTTTTTATTTATAAGCAAAAGTAGGTAAATGTATCAATGGTGCAGATAAACTATAAAACTCAGACTCAGTTGTCCTTCCCGGTGTCCTTGGCTGGGCGATGCGAGCTCCCATTCTTATTGTTCGCAATCCCGAAAATCCCTTTTAGTCGCTTCTGAAGTCAGGTAAGAGGTACCGTAAGATACCCTATTCTAGTCCCGGAACTACAGGGACAATAATCCTCAGACCTACAAATAACTAGACTACAATAAATAGTTGTTGAACTATTAAATTGTTTTATTATTGTATATTAGGGTACTCTAAATCTAGAAAAACCTACAATTAATACGTGTACGTGGAATTTGAGATTCTGAGGCAGAGCACCATGCAACTCCTTCCAATGGTATAATTTAATTTTATAACCTTGATTAAAACTGAATTTCGTTACTCAAACTGCCAAAAAACCTGAAAATTATTATAAGTAACATCCAATCAGTAGGTAGTAGTATTACACAAAAAAATAGTTAAAGCTTAAATATGTTCTCTCGCGTAGGGTAATTTGAAATATCATTAATAGCAACACTTGAAACTTTGACACTGACAGATCAGACTGCCGGTACAGAATGTACAGATCATTTATTATCACGTGGATTTGTTGTTATTTGATTGTGTTATTTGTGATGAACTGATAAATGGTATATAAATAAGTACCAACATTATTATATACAGTACTTAAACTTAAAACAAACCATCAACATTTTATATTATATGGTGCTTTTCATACATAAATGATCCACTAGTTAACAAATTGGGGCCAAATTATAAGAAATGGACCTAGCAGATATGACGACAAAAATGTCACTACAATCGTATGTACAAACTGATTATCTATTGTTTACAGTGATAATTATTATTATTACTATTTACTTTATCTCTTATAAATAATAACTAATACCAAAATAAATAATACCAGCAATAATAAATAACATAATAAAAAACAGCTGTCTCAAAGTTCCTTCAAAGTCGGTTCCAATTAATAAAGTAATTTAAAGAGATTAAAAACCTAAAATCACTTAACATTGTAGATATTCTTACACCTTTTTTATTTATCAATGCCTTTTTTTCTATTGCAGCGAGGCGAACAATATCCAAAGTAATGCAGTGAACAATAATGTGCAAAATAAACGACAAAATCATTTAGACTGGCGTGAATACTTTATGGCAACGGCAATGCTGGCTGCGCAGAGGAGCAAAGACCCAAGCTTTCAAGTGGGTGCTTGCATTGTTAACGAAGATAATCAAATAGTAGGCATTGGGTAAGTTGATTATGTTTGATAAAGTGTAACTCTTGTGTTATTGACTTAAGGTTATATAGCCTCTTGTTGTCACCCCACTATTGGCCCACTCCCGTGCATTCTCACAGGCACGGTTATTCTCAGAATGAGAGTTTTAGGTTTTAGTCCACCTTACCTTTTGAAGGTTTCCCCCTTGACAAAAAAAAGGTCTTAGTCCACCATGCTGGCCAAGTGCGAATTGGTGGACGTATACCTCTTACGATTACTTCACCACTAGCAAAGGTACCGTCGTCACACCTATTTCCAGCATGAAGTAGTGCTTGCATGTTGATGGTGCATTTAGGCATCAGCTGTCTAGTATGAGATGATTATCTTAGTGGTTATAGATGTCTGTGGGTGGCAGTGGCACCAAAGATCAGGTGGACTGCATGCTCGTTTACTGCTTCATTATTATCAAAATCAATTTACAATCAGTTCTCTGCTTAAAGCCACACATTCTTATAGAACCGGCTCTAGAACCAAACTTCAGAGTTACTTACCTACAAAGAAGCATGGTGGTTTTGCAACCACTATTGTATCCTAAAAGGGTACATACAAATGTATCGATGCTAAAATATTTGATGTTCCGTCATAGGGACCGTTCAAGTATTACATAATGTAATTGTGGAATATTTTAGATCTTTAGGTAACTTTTTTGCTGCATATGTTTCTCCCTCCCTGAACTTTGGCAGCAAGTTGCTGCGGCTACATTTTATGTAAATAAGGTTTTATACCTAAATAAAAACAAACACGTTACATAATGCATTGTTGGGACTCCCTTCTTCCTCTTCTGTAATGCATCGTAACGTTTGACATGACTGCCCCTCCCCCTCAAATTGCGTTATGTGATACTTGAACGCTCCCTTATGAGAGGTGTGAAAATTTGAAACATATACATCATCTTTTTAGTTACAATGGTATGCCAATGGGATGTAGCGATGATGAGTTTCCTTGGGCAAAAAACACTCCATCACCATTGGACAGTAAATTTCTTTATGGTAAGTATTTTTGTTTTTATTTTAAAGATTGGTTGTTTTTTATAATTTTTCTGTTTTGTTCATTACACACACTGAGATTGTTCATTTGGCACATTGATACTGGGACAAACTTACATATCGCTACTTTAAAACAAAAGGGCCACAAATCAAAAATATTTAACTTATTTTTTAGAAAAAAATAACCATATCCGAATTAATCATAAATAGAAGAATAAAAATACCTTTCTAACAGTGCATAACACATATTTATCTGATTTAAAATTACAGAGCAATTATACAAGAACTAATTTTCGATAACTTTAAATGGCTCTCCTGTAAAATTAGGTCTACTCGAGTTGTGGCCCTTTTGTTTTGAAGTAGCGATATATACTATTTATATATTTATTCATGTAGCTTACTGATATTTTTTTTTTTTTTTTTTTATACACTTTATTAATGCGATCTGTTTCATATGAACATTAAGCATAGGGTTATGAATCGGTATTTTGTCTTGGAGGGCAGTGAGTCCAGCGACATACGCCCTTTATGTATATTATTCCTTATAGGTCTCTAGGGGACTTCCTTTTTAGCCTTTTGAATGTCGAAGATGATTTCATTAGGTGCATAGCTAGCATGTTAGGATGGGATTGTAGTCTATTCCTGTATGATTTAACGGAGTACTTGATCTCTTCTTGGACGGTTGGGATTTCAAGGTCGTGGTGTAACTGTTGGTTTGTTACAAACCATGGAGCGTCAGTGATAATTCTTAGCATTTTGGATTGGAACCTCTGGAGTATTTCCAGATTTGAGTTAGCAGCTGTGCCCCAGAGTTGCACTCCGTAATTCCAGATTGGCTTTAGGACGCACTTGTATAATAAGAGTTTGTTCTTCATAGACAACTGCGATTTTTTTCCGAGCATCCAGTACATTTTTCTCAATTGGATCCCCAGTGCTTTTCGCTTTTTTAACCATCAACCATAGCATATCTCCAAATAGGGATTATTTAGGCCATAGTCCATTATACGAAATAGAAGACATCACACCCCTTTGAGAATATATCTTGGAAGATTTCCATACATGTTTAACTATTGGCTTCTGGACACATCACCAAAATTATTTCTACCTTCACTTCTCTATTGATTTTCGATAACTTTAAACTTATCAACTTATCAACTTTACAACTAATTTTCGATAACTTTAAATGGCTCTCCTGTAAAATTAGGTCTATTCGAGTTGTGGCCCTTTTGTTTTGAAGTAGCGATATATACTATTTATATATTTATTCATGTAGCTTACTGATATTTTTTTTTTTTTTTTTTATACACTTTATTAATGCGATCTGTTTCATATGAACATTAAGCATAGGGTTATGAATGGGTATTTTGTCTTGGAGGGCAGTGAGTCCAGCGACATACGCCCTTTATGTATATTATTCCTTATAGGTCTCTAGGGGACTTCCTTTTTAGCCTTTTGAATGTCGAAGATGATTTCATTAGGTGCATAGCTAGCATGTTAGGATGGGATTGTAGTCTATTCCTGTATGATTTAACGGAGTACTTGATCTCTTCTTGGACGGTTGGGATTTCAAGGTCGTGGTGTAACTGTTGGTTTGTTACAAACCATGGAGCGTCAGTGATAATTCTTAGCATTTTGGATTGGAACCTCTGGAGTATTTCCAGATTTGAGTTAGCAGCTGTGCCCCAGAGTTGCACTCCGTAATTCCAGATTGGCTTTAGGACGCACTTGTATAATAAGAGTTTGTTCTTCATAGACAACTGCGATTTTTTTCCGAGCATCCAGTACATTTTTCTCAATTGGATCCCCAGTGCTTTTCGCTTTTTTAACCATCAACCATAGCATATCTCCAAATAGGGATTATTTAGGCCATAGTCCATTATACGAAATAGAAGACATCACACCCCTTTGAGAATATATCTTGGAAGATTTCCATACATGTTTAACTATTGGCTTCTGGACACATCACCAAAATTATTTCTACCTTCACTTCTCTATTGATTTTCTTTGCTCTGATTTTAGTGCGCTTCTACCTTAGGTTGGTACTCATATCCTATTATGAAGTTAGTATTTCTTGCATGGAAAAGTAAAACATCCATCTATCCCCACAAATTTTTGCTCTTAAAATATTAGCAAGATTAGAAGAATGGACAAATTTCACATGGTAATAGCTATTATTTATATTGGAGATATCTTTGTGATGCACTTCAGAATTATAAAATGTTATCAGCAATATGTAACCAATTTTTTGTTTGTTGACTCAAATTGTTGATAAAAGATATTGCTAAGTGAAAGTCTAATGTATTGTTTATATTTTCTGAACACACACAGAGAGATATGTACTCGGAAGTCACTTACATATTTTACTATAAAAATATATTTATATTAACAGAATATACAACAAAGACACTAGCAACTTGATGCTACAAATTTAAAATGCATTGATCGAACTTATTATAGATATTATAGAATATGAGTATTATTATTATAGATGCATATAGGAGCATTCAAGTATTATGTAACACAATTTTTGAAGATTTTAGAAAAATCTAGTTTCAAAAAATCCTTTCTCTCAATTTGCTAAGCGATACAAGAGAACTTCATTCATATAATTTAAATTTCCTCCAAACTTGCTACCAATAAGCGATAAGATCCCGCATTTATATGTCTGTGGACAGCACTGCTATTAAGTGGATAAAAGTAATGTAATCATAGTCAAGGGCCACATGGTATTGGTCTTGAATATGACCGGGTACCTCTTGACATGAATGACGTTGAAGGCAGCAAAGATAGAAAATCCTGATGAACAGCAGCATCTTCCTGTATAATAACAACACTCACTGCTACCATCAATACTTGGGCAAGGCACAATAAGGTGAGGAAAGTCTCTAACCAGCAGAGAACCACAAAGGAATAATTGTGGAATAAAGGAATGGATGGAACCACAATTGCAAATTCATTACTCACCTACAAATTTTCTCTAATGTAATGACTAACATAATATACATAAACCACATAGTGCCTTAAATAATCTTCTTTTTCAGTATGCCATGCAGAAATGAATGCTATAATAAATAAGAATTCTACAAATTTAAAAGGCTGCACCATGTATGTTGGCCTGTTCCCGTGCAATGAATGTGCTAAGATAATAATCCAATCTAGGATAAAGGAGGTTGTGTATTTATCAAACAAAAATTCTCATAAGCCTGATAATATAGCGTCAAGGAGAATGTTTGAAGCAGCTGGTGTGAAATACTGGTAATTTACTTTATAATCTACTATCTATGGAATAAATGTAAACAAACCATAAAAATTCCTATGTAGGGTTATCACCAACTTGCAATAATTTGTACACAAATGCATTTTATATTCAACCAAAGTAGGAATACAATTTTCGCGAAGTAATTTAATTAAGAAAAGGATTAATTAAGATTAACTAATAACGACCAACTGCAAGATAATATGCTAAAACCAGTAAAACAAAATTTGTTTACATCATCGTCATTGTATAACTAATGATGTACAACCTTAATTCCATGAAGTGATTTGCAACCTATTATAATTACAGGTAAAAGTTAATAATAGATAAAAGACGGCTGATAAAACAAAATAGTTGCATTCTGCCTGTCAGTTGCTAGGCAACGCTTTGTTATTAAATATTCCATATCGAATTTGCCCTAAGTTTAGGTCATAAACGACGTATGTGCCGCATTTTTGCGAAACGCGTCAGGTTTTGCGTGAAAGAGTAAAAGACACAAGCGTACTCTCAAAGTTTCGTATTTATAATATTAATAAAATTTACGTTGTCGAATCTTTTATATCAATGTAAGCAACATGTCAGTGTTTTAACACTGTGTAAATGAGAATACATTTATTTACGACATCTTATCATTTGATAAAATCCAATGTTACATATGAATTGTATGTGCCATTTACAAAAAAACAAATGGATAACTGTTAAAATAGAACAAAAATGCGACATGTTGTTCAGAAAATGCTAGTCAATTACTGCTTTAACTTTGTACATCCTTATTATATGTTTTAATATACTTATAGTGTGATTAACTCATTAATATACAACTCTGTTTTTCCAGGCAATTCAAACCAACGAACAAGAATATTGTCATCAATTTATCTATAGACAAAGAATGACTAGTCTTTTATGACTATATATACAAATTATGACATTTTCAAAATGCACTTTATATAGTAATATCAATATTAAGTCATATTATTAGAATTATAATTAAGAACTAAATATTATTTAGTCAATTGTGATATACCCAACTTCTCACTATTGTGTAATGTTGAGATATTGAAATAAAACAAATGCAATCAATTTGTAAAATGAAATTTTATTACTTTATGTACAAGATGACGGGGGTACAAAATACTCCAATCATACCAATGAACAAAAACCCAACATGTCTCAAGTAACATTAAGTTGAAATGGGGGAATTAAAAGCAAAAGCTCTCCACTGTTTCCGGCTGAGGTATTTACAAATTGTAATTATAAATTCAAAAACAAAGTGATACATCGTTTCGTGTACATTGTTAATAAGTCGAGTTATTCGGGGGAAATCCTTTGTTACCAAAATGTACACTCATTTGAAAACATAATTAGGCTGGTGGCAACACCACTAAGGCACCACCAACAAAGGTAGATTTCACTATACATATCTAAATCACACACAAAAGATAACATTATATAACGTGTAATATTTATTGCTTATAAAAATTAGGATACATTTTTTGTGATCAAATCGACTCACATTCATATCTCCACATTTCGATTTAGATTTCGCGCAGATTAAAACCTAGGTCACTGCCTAATGAGTACACAAGGATGTGACATATAATAATGTAAAACTGGGCCAAACTTAAAATATTATGTCTTATGTAATAATGTAGGGTTTATGGTTCTTAGCCCTATTTAACAAAGAACTAATCACATATCAAACACCGCATTACAAAAAGTTCTATATCATTTACACCGATATATTTATTATCTACAAAAATGTAACAATTTTCCACAACAAGTATCTGTTTTATACTATGTATACAATACATTTAACCTTTACATGTTATCTGTTATTTATTGACAATCAATAATAGATAAGAGAAAGTAAATCCTTTGTTCACAGAACACTTGAAATTTATCTAAAGTCAATATTCAACAGCCGCAGTGGAGACGGGAAATGATAAATAAATAATCCCAAAATTTGTTTCTCACTCAACTAAACACACAACAGTTACAATTCGGAGTATTCAATTATATAATTATTGTCCAAACTTTACAAATATCTACAAACAATTGAAACCAACAAAACTATAATGCTGTTACATTTGAGTCCATGTAAAAATTACACACTTTCCAACTTTCAAACGACACCCTAACGCCCTCGTCGCCAGTCAATACGAACGAAGACAAAAATTCTAACTGTATTGTACAGTACAAACTTAAACATAAGAATTATTTACAAAGCGTACCTCGATTTTTATCGTTATTGCGTATGGTACTTAATATTCGCCACACAATACTCCTTTTTTACACGTCACGAGACCAATATTGGATGTTTCATAGTTCCTAAATACAATTTGTTATCTTGAACACTTGAGGCCACACATCACGCTATACAGAATATAAACGTTAGAAATGTTTTGTAGCTAACGCTGGATTTACACGAGGCACGTATTTCAAGACACGATAGCAATTTTGCCTACCAAAGTACGGAGTTAATAGTGAAGTTAGCTAAAAATGTTAGCATAGTTTGGATCTTAGCTTGATTTACACATTAGTCTTTGTAAGCAGTTCTCGATCCATATAAATGACCTGATCATGTCAGATGTAAAAGGGATTGGTCATGTTGGGGTCAGAAAGGTCGCAAGCAGTAAGGCACAGACCAATAAATTCAAATAAATCTATAAGATACTTTAGAAGATATGCCTACAATAAAAAGAAAAAAATCTTGTAAAATCAACATTAAAAAGAAAGAATCCGTTTTCGAAGAGTTTGTTTTGTGGAACATTTGTTCAAAGCTACTTTTTTAATATGAAAGTACATATTGACACATTAAAAGTAATGAGATATCATTATTTCCATAATTGTATTCCTTCATTAAACTTCATTACGATATTGGAGCATTGCTTAGAAGAAAAAAATTAACCCGACCAAAATTAATTTGGGTACTTTCCTATAAATCTAGATACATAACATTGTTCATAATAGCAGATCAATCGCTATCCTAGCTTGATATTGACTAGCCCGTTATCCCGTAAACTTTCGTATTATTAAATTTTAATACCAATTTAATGATTATTTAATTTAAAACAGTGATTTACAAGTTATTCGCCGGGCAAAGCTTGTCGAAGCGATTTACGAAATGTCGACAGGGAATAAAATTTAGTCATATTCGATAAGAATTCTCGGTATAGTTTACCTAATGGATGATCAAACGATGTTTTAATTTTTTATCCATTTTAAAACAATTAAATGGTCGTTCTGACGAGAACTATCAAAGATACCAGCAATCCCACGACCGTGTAATGATTTTTTTTCGAATTAAGGTTAAATTTTTCCATACATTTAGATACATTTACTATCATAGGCGTAGCGAAGGAGATAATATGTAGTCATAATGTGTCATGTTTCTCATGGACTGCTGTCATTAAGCTCTCCCCAAGGAAAACCTGGTGACGCCCGTGCCTACTATACACACATTTTTGCATAATTTTATAAGTTTCACTGGACATATTATGCTTATAAAATGAACTATCATTATCATTATTCACTGGAAATTCTTTTCGAATCTGGGTATTTTTAGCGTACTGCCGTACAATTTAGCACGTAATCATATAAATTTTGTTTATCTATATCGTAATTTTCAATAGCAACTTTTTGCCGACATAAAATGTATGTGGAGTACATATTTTAATTTATTTATTTTCATTTTAATACAAAAGTACCTTAATGACGATCAGTCGAATATTATATTTATTCCATAGTTTAACAAGGCCAATAGGTACATCGTTCCTATTACACGTATTGCTTATTTATGAAAATTATAGTTTCCTATTCTTTCAAAATTACAGTTAAAATATCAAAACAATGCTGGTAATGTAAATGTAAAATTAAATCAAGTCCTGCATAATAAAATGGGGACATATATTTTTTAAAATAAATAATTTAACACGACCAATTTAGTTCTATTATGTAACCAATTATTAAAGACAGTAAATACGCATGTTTAATATCTCGAACAGGTCCTAATAATAAAAAAAAACTATGTTGAAGGAATTAAGTAAAAAGATAATTAAGTAGAAAGATGAATTAAGCAAAGTATAAGGACTGAAAATAATACAAAGAATTAATAAATATACTTAATACAAGCAGTATTTTTTACTATTCATTCGCGTACTACATTTCACTAATTATCGAAGTTATTACTTGAATGTCGTTTTAGCTGAACAATACCGAAATCTAAATGAAATACCTAATCGAAATAAATAGAAGCTGATAATTTAAAATAAGTTTGAATGGGCTTCAATATTAATACAAAGTAAAAACAATACACAGGAACAAAAGATAAGCGTGAATCTCATTTTATTCCAAAAACATTTGGGTCCATATGACCAATGCTATTGGAAGTATGTAGCAGTAGATTTGCTACCAATACATAGTTGATAGATCATAGATAGACATATATTTGATCAATCTTTTCCACAAAATGTACGTATGTGTAAGTGCAAAGTCAGCGCATAAAATATGAGACCAGTTCATGGATATCTTTAAAATCAATTAGGTATGATAACATTAACATATAGGAGAAGAATTAAAGGAACCATTATAAAAATACGTAAAAAAATCCGAATTATTAGATATGATCTTCACAGATTTTGTCATAGGTAATATTAAACGTGATAATACGTGGTTAAAACGGGCATCATAATATATATAATTAAATTAATTATACATAAGTTACTGACGTTACAAAAACAGAGGGAGTTAAGCAAAGCAAGCGTTGAAAGAGGTTTAGATAACTTTAAAAATTGCGGATACTTAAAACGGAAATAAACGGTGTTAACTTCTTTTATTCTAACTACATATAAATTGATCATTTTCCATGTATATTAATATGTTTTTATGTATGTAAATCTGGTATTGCGAAACTTTATTTTAACAACCTTCCTAAACACAAATTACATATACCAATTTTCTTTTAAATTAAATTAAATATTATGAGTAACAAAAAATACTTGTCTTCAGTATTTTTCTGTATAATGATAAGCGTTTTCTCTTTTATAGATTTTTTCCCGGGACAATCAACACACCTAGAGTGCGTTCCATTAGACGTTTATAAAGTTCACACTCACGACATAGCTTGTGAGCGTTACTTACATAATCTCTAGTGGAACGATCACTTCGACCCACCTTATTAGATGGGTCGTCGTGAGGTTCTCGTGGGCGTAAGTCATGACGTCATGAGCGACGTATTCGCCGCGACCAAAACGAAGACGGTCGTCTTGTGGAACGACGTTTTGGGCGTTTTGGGCTTTATGAGCGATTTCTGGAACGCGCCCCAAATGTTTATTCTTTGTGACATGCCTTTACTCAGATACCACCTAATCCTAAACAAACCATTTCCTTCAAAATATAATTGGGTTCTTGACACATTTTGACGTGTATATTTTCCAAAATACGTTTGACTAACTTATCCCGGCCACTCTTATACGGGTTATTGGGATTATTGTTTCCGACCAATTCTATGCAACACTAAAGTACAGGAATATCTAAAAAAAAACATGCGTGCGTACAAAGTACACATGTCAGAAGTGAAACTTCTTTGGCGAACTAATTTATAAATCTTGTTTATATTTATACAAATCTAAAACTTTAAATTTCCAAGATTAAGAGGAAGGGAAAAGGCGTGATACGACGTTCGCTCTGTCTCACTTTTTCTCTCAATCTTTCTCACTCGCTTGCTCCCTACTCTCACTCCACGGCTAGTTGCTCATGCTACGTTGGCCCTGTCTTACTCTCTCTCTTTTCCGACACTTCCGTTGCATACCGGCGTGACGTTTCATCTGTAAAAATTTTACCCTCATGCGCCTAAAGAAGTTTCACTTCAACAAGTTACTCCATAGATTATTCGAGTTTATTGAACATGGAAGCAATTTTTTGTATATATTATGCAATGAGTTTTGTTTTTTATTTCATCAGATTACATATTCTAAACGTAATTTTATTTTATGTGTCAACTATCCAATCATTCGCCATCATAGTTTCAGTGATTGAGAAACATTTTAGACCGAGTTTCTAGCGCCTGAGCGGTGGGCCGTAGAGATCCTATAGTAACGCAGGTTTTGACTCAGATTTTAATAACGCGTTGTTATATTTAGCAATCTACATATGGGATTCGGAATTTAAAATAAGTGTATACGTGTTTCATGTTTTATATCTACAGACACTGAGCGTTCAAGACTTGAACCGTGGCAAACAAAAAAATCTTTACAATATAATTGAAAGATCTTTTGCCAGCCAAGACCTGTGTCTGACACGTTCATTGTCTGTAGATATATATATGTACTGATTCGTTGTCCATTCCTCGGACGTGTTATTCAAATCGTCAGATGCGTTAGATACACACCAAACTTTATGACCCCTCTGTGCATTCGGCGAGTAACGCGCCTAACATTAATGCAACACTCATAATCGCGAACATTTCGACGAAATATTTGCCGAATAGTGACGAATACGTAAACACCGCGCACGAATACAGAAACATTCCTTTGATATTCGTCAACAAACCGACACGTTGTCGCAGCTTAAGTCGGAAACATCCAAGTTATTTACACATATAGTCGCATTCGCGCATATTCTTCCGCGACCCGTATATAGTATCTTATGCATTAGACTGTGTATATTGCAGATTAATAATTACCTTACCATGCCTATGGCAATTTAGAACGAATGGCCGATTGTCCTAAGCTGTTAGAATTTTTTAAAGTTTCTTTGTTATCAAATTAATAGCACTAGTTTTCACAGGACATTTCACGAATTATATTTTCTATTAAATCAACTAAATAACTTCACTTGAACTTGTATTATGACCACACTGTACTGCTCAAAGATATTTTGGTCTGTGCCTTCTGTTCGTACTCGAGTGCCACTCCTTATTTATTAATTACTCGGTGTATACATTTTGTAGAGTCCCGCTCCGCTCCCCTCGCCCGAGCGGCCATAGAGTTTAGCGTTACGGCCGTAGAGTTTCAGTTATTGACGGAGATTTCTTTAGGCTGCAGGGGAGAGTCGTCTGTCACGTGGTTGGGGGCGGGGCTCGAGGGGGCGGGGGCGGGAGGCTGGAAGGCCAACGCGTACGGGAACTTGGCGCGACAGGCTTCCACGTACCGTTCTATCTCGTCTTCGCAAGCTCCGAACTCTCCCTCTCTGAGGCTTTCCAGTACGTCTATGCATCCCTGGAAACCAAAAAATTCTGCATTAGTTCTAAATATTGGTTTAACGTAACTTAGTACTTTTATAGATGGTTAAGATGTATTAGCATATTTTTATCCGATAAAAGTTTTCAGATAAACTTGGAAAATTTCAATAATTTATCACCTTTTCATTATTACCTAATTTTATCTCTTGTTTCCTGTGTGGCATGTTACTCACTCACTCTCACTCTGTGTGTGTGTGTGTGTGTGTGTGTTCGCGTGCGAGCACGTAGGCGCGCGTGAGCGTGATGCCGTGTGGACGTGTGTGTAATGTGCGCGCGCATGAGTTGAGTATGGGCGTGTGCCCCTTGTGCGTGCAAGCGCACTCGCGCACGGTTTTGTGTGTGTGTGTATCCATGACCCTTGCGTGCAAGCGCACGCGCACGGTTGTGTATGTGTGTGTGTGTGTGTGTACCTGTATGGAGGTGTCCGGGAAGTGCAGCGCGGTGGCGAGGCGGCGCGCGTGCGGCTCGCGCGCGGGCAGCTGGCGGCGCAGCGCGCGCGCGCCCCACAGCGCGGCGGCCTGCGAGCGCAGCGCGGGGCCCTCCGCGTACTGCTCGGCCATGCTCAGCGCCGATCTGCCGCCGAACATCTGGAATCACACACGTGGACGTGTGAATAAAACTGATGCGTTTCTACCCCCTAATTAATAAACTAGGACGCGTCATAGAGGTATATTTTTACTATCGTTCCCTTTAAAGTTAATCACAGCACTAAGCACTGTTATTTTTACGTAAAAAGGACCACCTTTCTACTGGTTACCAACGATTGTCCTGTTAGACCACAAAGTATTTTAACACATTCGGGCAGAAAGTTTTAGTCATGGTGTCTCGAGAGTCGAATCACAAAAGGTTCCAGCATCTTTTCCTTCCATACACTCCCGGCAGATTTTCGCCTTGAGAACACCTGCGATGCTTTGGTGCAGCGTAATAAGCTACCGAGTATCTAGGACATAAACTATGTGTATGCCAGATTTCAACGAAATCCAATCAAAAATTTCTACGTTAACGAGTATCAAACACATATACATCCTCACAAACTTTCGCATTCATAGTGTTATAATACTACGTTATTCTCGCGACTCCGCTTCGCCCATGTCTACCACGGTATTGAGTATCTAATGTGTTAATCTGGATGGGCGGCCAGCAACAGATGGACCGTGGTCCGCGTTCGGGCCGCGGAAGGACGGTACCTAGTACCTACTTACATAACTTCACAACAACAATAATTTCACTTATGTTTAACAATTGGAATGTTGAATAATTTGAAAGCAAAATAAACTTATCATTATCAGGTTTTTTTTGGACCTCGGTTAAACTCTTCAACAGTACCCGGAATTTACTCATAACTACTTGCCGAGCCCTGATCTAGGTTCTAAACAGTTTCTTTACCGGTAGTGTCCTTGTATGATGATGTATGTGATGTATGTGATGTACTCCTCACAAATTTTCACATTTAAAATATCAGTGAGTGTAGCCGCAAACGGGTCACTCGCGGCGGCCACAAACGCCGCCACTAGAAGCTAGAAGCGTTCACCTTACGCAGCGAATCCGTATCTCTCATCAACCCATTATTGGCCCACTGCTGGGCTCGGGTCTTCTCTGAGAATGATAGTTTAGGCCATAGTCTACCGCGCTGGCCAAGTGCAAATTAGTGGACTTCACACTCTCGGGTGTGTAGGTTTCCACACGATGTTTTCCTTCACCGAATAGCAGTGATAATTAATTTCTAATACGCACATAAATCATTGGTGCGCGCCTGGGTTTTAACCTCGGACCTTCCGATCGAGAGGGCAAGTTTCAACCATTAGGCTATCACTGCTCTAATATAAAATGTATAGAATGATTCGATATAAAATGTATAGAAACTACAGGAAACATGCCATTAGCGTTTACGCTACTAAGGTAATACGTACGGGTTCCGTCTCCGCCTCTAACACGGCTGCGACGCTGGGATGCAGCGCGGCCAGCGCGTCGTCGAGCCAGCTGCGGAAGCGCACGAGGCAGTCGTGGAGGTGCTCGTGGTCGCTGTTCAGCCGCCACGCGCGCTTTATGCTCTGCAGCATCAGCAGGGGTTTGTCTGGAACATTGGAGTCACACAAATTAGCGTCTATTTATATAACTCTTTTAATATACCGTTACATCTACTTATAGTTCAATTCCCCTGTATTATACTCCAATCTCCCCCTTTTAAAATTTAACCACTTATACTTTACTAATCTTTACTTTAACTCCACTCTTATTTCACAGTCTTGGACTTTAACACTTCCAACTCAAATACTATACTGCTTGCGCTGCTAAGCTTTTTGAAGTGAAACTTCTTTAGGCGCATGAGGGTAAAATTTTTACAGATGAAACGTCACGCCGGTATGCAACGGAAGTGTCGGAAAAGAGAGAGAGAGTGATCGAGACCGATTGAGAGAGAGTAAGACAGGGCGAACGTAGCATGAGCAACTAGCCGTGGAGTGAGAGTAGGGAGCAAGCGAGTGAGAAAGATTGAGAGAAAAAGTGAGACAGAGCAAACGTCGTATCACGCCTTTTTCTCTTCCTCTTAATCTTGGAAATTTAAAGTTTTAGATTTGTATAAATATAAACAAGATTTATAAATTAGTTCGCCAAAGAAGTTTCACTTCTGACATGTGTACTTTGTACGCACGCATGTTTTTTTTTTTTATCTGACTGAAGTAGCAAACGAGCATGCAGTCCAGCTGATAGTAAGTGGACACTGCCGCCCATGGACATCTGTAATCAACTACATACAGAATATGGGTTCCATCTGAAGTAAATCACAGATGCGTTGCTACTCCCGAGGACTATGATGGTCGCCTCATGTGAAATTGTGCAGGCAACCACACCCGTCCATCGAAACGCAAGAACTGCTTCACGCTAGAAATAGGTGTGGCGGTGGTACTTCTCCGGTCGAACTACACTGCTTCTACCACCTTCCAAATAATACTTTAAGCGTGCCCCTCTTATATACCCCGTCTTTAACCTTAACCTTCTGCTCCTCACAATCTTTGGTAGGGAATCAACTTTCTATAATTATTCTCCTTTACTCGTATACTAACATATTTTATGGTTTACTCGACAGTAAAAGAGCAACCACCTACATTTTTTTAAAATTTAACACTTAAAAACGACGGTAGGAAGCTATTTAGTTAAATTCCACTCCCTACATTTTAACTATATTAGTTAGTGTGCCACAGTTTAGTGAAAATGTTTCCTTTCTTTTCTTCAAAGGAAATAGGAAAATATGATGAATCGACAATGATAAGAATTATGTAAATACAAGGTACCTTTCCTATAGTATATTTCGAAGGCCATTAGGTGCGTATCTATTCTATCCGCGGCGAGCGTGCGCAGCGGCAACAGGAACTTGATTGCTTGTTCTAAGGGATCTTCCACCTGAAATTATACAACGTTAAAGTTAATTTTATAGATTAAATAGATTTAAATCAAAGAGTACGAAATGTTTTCGGATTTACATAAAATAAAGACATTAGCTTCATCATCATTGATAACGTTAAGTATTACGTAATAGAATTTTTGAAAAATTTTGACCCCCCCTCTCTTCTCTCCAAATAACGCAAGGTAAAGTTTTGCTGCACCCTTTCTCCCTCCCTGAGCATTGGCAGCAAGTCGCCGTGGTCGCTGTCGCTATTTTACTGAAATTACCTTATTTCCATATACTTAAATAAAAACAAACACGTTACATAACGCGTTGTTCAAACCCTTCCAACTTCTTCCTCGCCTGTATCGCATCGTAACGTTTGACAAGCCCCTTACTCCCCCCCGCCAAATTGCATTACCTAATACTTGAACGCTCCCATGTGGTCTATAAACATATTTGCAATACTGTTAATTATGTCCAATTCTTTTAGTTTCATGAGATTTAAAACACACAGAAGAAATATAATAGTTTAAAATATAGAATTATCTATTGAGATGTTCGGAAAGTATTTTTTAAGGTGAAAATGAAAGTCCTTTTTGGAATAAAAATGGATCATTATTGTGACGTTTGAGGAGCGAATCACAGACGTCAACGCGATAACACAAATTTCATGACGGCAAAGAGAACATTAACAGAAATTTCTAATTAAAAAAAATAGTAATCTCTATTAATGTTGTCAGTCCTCCAAACTATCTCTTACGCAAATAGTATTTGTCCACCACTAAACGTACCGCAGCCTGATTTGATACAGCGTGAACAAACCGTTAATCAGTTTACTTAAAGAAAGAAAGAAAGAAAGGTCTTTATTTACTCAATTTTTGGGTTACCATAATATTGTTTACCTAAGATGTTTAAAAAAAAGGGCGCCAAAAATTTAATATGCCGGTTAAGGCGTTCTAAAGGTATGGCACTCACATACTCGTATTTATCATTAAAAGACTTACAATTAGACACTATATTACTGCTGATAACTTTAGAAGATTTATATTTTTTGTATTTTTATATTTTTAAATCATCCTTTAAGAATTCATCATACGTGTAATAACATTTTTTTATTAATATATTTTTTTAATTTTCTAGCACATATGTGGTCTTTCTTTATTTGTTTTAATTGGTAAGGTAGTTTATTATATAACTTTATGGCCATACAGAGTGTGGCTTTTGTCACTACTGCTAGCTTTTTGTTTGGAGGGTATATTAATTTTTAAAAAATCTATATGTGTGTTACCCTGGCTAGTTTGTCCGGGATGAGTTCGTCCAGCTGCGGCGCTTCCGGGTCACCCTGCTCCTGCTGCTGCCGCGCCTTGTGGTGCTGCTCTCGTTTCACCTGGAAACATATACAAACTTGCTTATAATCCATACTAATATTATAAATGTGAAAGTGTGATTGTTTATTCCTCTTTCACCTCGCCACATAGCTATTATATGATATGGTTTATATGTTGGGAGATAGTTGGGAGGAGAGTGGCGTAGGCAAATTTTTACTGCGCTCTTTCATTCCCATGGAAATATCGATGTTTTGTTAGTTGATACATATCTAGTAGTTCCAAACGTTGTTAATAGATGGCGTTAGTAAAATTCATTTGCAAGTTCTGAATCACGCTATCAAATTCTAATTCCCTTTGACTGTGCGGGCGAAGCCGCAGGTAAGAGCTAGTGTGTGATAAAGTTCAATGTACACTTACGCTTCCTATACTCATAGAAACACAGTAGGATTTTCTCTTCTGTCGTGGGTGCCACGGACACACACAAAAACGAATACACAAAGACCTAGCCCCAGAACAAGAATCTAAGCTCATCGTTCAGATCGCCTGTTTGGGTGGGAATCCAACCCATTGCGTTTCAGACCGTTGTGGTAACCGCACCGCCAAGCGCACAGTCAACACACTGTCTGATACAATGAATAATGTAGGATCTCAGGTAAATCCAACGTGACATACTTTTTCTATATGAAGTTGCTTACAGATGTCCATGGACGGCGGTGACCACTTACCATCAGGTGGACTGCTTGCGCCTTGGTAACTTCAATCAAATATAAAAAAAAGTAATTAATATACTGCAATGACCACTTACCACAACTAAACTCAACCTGCGGCCCGCCGGGCCCTTTTGGCCCGGGCGACAATTTGGGTTCGCGACCCTTTTTTATTTTCTTCGTTTCGCCCCGGGGAACTTAACCCCATGTTACGCCACTGCTTGTAATCCAGGACACTCCACTGATACAGGTTTGTGGCCCGTACAAAATAAGGTTGAGTATCGCTGACTTACCATAAGTTATATAAATGCCCATTATCTACATACTTCTGGGGAGTAAAAGACAATAACAATGTTTACCTGAACTTGTGCTGCGAGAGCGTTCTCCTGTTCCGCTTTGCGTTTCGCTTTCCTCTGTTTGTTTCTAAGTTTCTTCAACTCCGACGGCGCCAGATTCTCTATGGACAAACAAAGGCGCAGTTTAGTATAGCTAAAATAAATTATGATCTTATATTATTATTAGTTGACCGGGCGAACTTCGCTCCGCTTAAAAGTAAAAAATCTAAAATTGCAAACGTATCTATGTTTAAAGTTCCAGTCTTCCTATTTATTTACCCCCCTCCTCCCCCTAGAATAGGAAGAAAAAACATTAGGAGACTATCTTTTTCTTTTTATCTTTCTATCTGACTGAAGTAGCAAACGAGCATGCAATCCACCTGATGGTAAGTAGCCACTGCCGTCCATGGACATCTGTAATCAACTTCATACAGATCATGGGTTCCATCTGAAGTCAATCACAGATGCGTTGCTACTCGCAAAGTGTATGATGTTCGCCTCATGTGAAAGTGCGCCGGCAACCACACCCTTTAATCGAAACGCAAGAAATGCTTCGCGCGTGCAAATAGGTGTGGCGATGGTGCTTCCCCGGTGTTCTACCATCTTGACCTATCTAACCTTATTTTCGCCGACCGCATAGTATGATTGGACTCCCCCTAAACAAAATTATAGTTACACCATCGCCCACGGCCACACACTTAAAGGGACCTCGCGAGGCCTCTTTGGAGGCGGAGGCAGAGGCATTTTAGGGACACATCATGCAAAGGGGCCTCGCTGGTAGTTTGCCCACGTCTACATTGGTCCGCGCTACGCCACTGCCAACAACAGCTACCGTTCATAACACATCAAGATCCACGAGCGATACAAACGATAATATCCACAAATGACGCGCGACTCGCTCCACGCGTCACGGAGTCGTGGTGTTGATCACGAAAATCGAGATGCATCTTCAAGATGTGTCGCTAATGTCTCGTGAAGTTATCACTGTCACGTATTTAATTGATACATGCCACGCTTCAATCACGATAGCGATAATGATGCATTTTAATATACAGTGTAATTTTAATATACCAATGTAAAAACAATATGGCAATAAAAAAAAAGATATACAAAGAAAAAAGAAAAACCCACTGAGTTTCTTGCCGGATCTTCTCAGTTGAGGTCGTGTTCCGATCCGGTGGTAGTGTAAAAATATATATATGTAACTGACAATTTGTAAGTACCTCCGTAGAGGCCTATGCAAAATAAAGACATTTCATTTCATTTTAGTATACAGTAAGTTAAAAACAAGAACCAAGCACCTATTAATAACTTAATCAACTGCCAATGATCGATTGATTTCATTTGTGTAAACATTAAAATAAATTGGAAAATAATAAGGAAAAAAAACATAAAAATGTTTGATCATACATTGACTATTACCCTCGAGGATAAAGGTGGGTAGTCTCGTATAAGTTAAGCCTTACTATACTCTTCGAACCATGCAGCAATAGTGTTCTACAATTGTAAAAAACGAAGCCTAACAACTTATCTAGTTTTGGCGTTTAATGTCGTAATGTCTGGCGTTTTAATGTCGTAATAATGTATGGAAAAATTATCTTCCATAAACAATAGTGCATTTGTAGACGTTTATCACAAAGATTAAACACACGCATTCTTGATTACTAGCGGGCATTAATTGCGTATCGCTAAGGAAAGATAAAATATCGCATAAGGATAAAATGTTGTCCATTCCAATTCAGTTACTAGGAACCTTAATTAAAACTGTTATATTTAAAGTGGGTTATAAATATCTTTGGAACCTACTTCTCATTTTAAATCAGTTGCTGACTCATCATGTCAAATAAAAATAAAACAATATAAAATATGTTCTTATATAAGAATAATTTAAAAAACACAAATTGATATTACGAGTAATATTTTCAATGTATTGTATATATTCTAAAGTCAAGCATGTAATATCCAGATAACCTTATTTCATACTGTTCTTTTCTTATTGACGCTGGAAGATACTAACATTAAGAAATAACGACAACAACATACGTACATTGGAAATCTTTCCTCCTTCCATTTTTTTAAATTCATTAAACACTCTCCGATACCATTTAAAAGAAAAGTAATTCGGCTTCTTAGTCGAGGGTCTGAGTTTCGAATCACAGGGAGGCACAGGCACAATATTTTTTTCTAAAACTATGTGCCTATTATATAAATAAATCAATGCAATGTGGCATTACATTAATTAGCACATATCTATTTATAGCGTAAAGCATTTCTTGCGTTTCGATGGAAGGGTGTGGTTGCCGGCACACTTTCACATGAGGCGACCATAGGCCTCCGGAGTAGCAACGCTTCTGTGATTGACTTCAGGGGACCCATGTTTTGGATGAAGATGATTACAGATGCCCACGGGCGGCAGTGACCACTTACCATCAGGTGGACTGCATGCTCGTTTGATAAAAAAAAAACACTACTTTACGGTAAATAGAAACACCGTGAGAGTTCTTTGAAAATTTTCTTTAAGATTTGTTAAGTTTTCCAATTCGCATTAGTTCAGTGCGGTGGACTAAGACCAAAAACTCTCATTCTAAAAGTAGACCCGTGTCCAACAGTGGGAAAATAATAGATTACGACAATTTAATCTGTGTGACGCGATCATAGCTGAAATTGAATGGTACAAGATAAGGATAAACATAGACCCTTTAGACCTTTAATACACCACCGTGAAGTGTAAACAATTCGCGTTACGAACTGTGTCGCAACCAAACCGGCGCGCCTACGCCACGTGTTATTAGAGATCACCATTAAACGTAGCGATTCATGCTGAAAGGTGCATTCAATGGTTGCAATTCGATATGCACCAACCTTATAGACAAGATTATGCACGGGGCTGCGTCAGTGTGCCAGCGTTTGGACGGATTTAATCGTATATTACTATTTTCTGTAAGTGACTTTAACTTAACGACCCGCGTGGCGGAGCGGTCACCATACCGATCTGACTCGCAAGTTATCTAAACGATGAGTTTAGATTCATGTTATGAGTCTGGGTAAACACCCAGATAGCATGGACACACACAAGACGAATACACAAACGCGTATTCGTCCTGTGTGTGTCCATGGTACCCACGACACAGGAGAACGTTGGGGGCTATGAGTGTAGCGAGCTGAGCGTAGAATTCTATATTTATGACCAAAAAGTAGCGAAGAATCGTGTCTACTGCTTAACGTCATATGGATTTTGTCTCCCAGGGACATCTTTTATCAACTTCAGATATAATTGAAGATTCACCAGGTGATAGAACCAGCGTAGTGCAACCGTGGAGGCACTACCGCCACATCTGCATATTTCTAGCTTTCAGCAATTCCTGAGTTTCAGAGGAAGGGAGTGATTGCCGATTTACTTATATATGAAGGACCTGCTTAGTCCTCGAGAATAACAAGGTCTGTAATTGATTTCAGATTAAACCCTCGTTCTGTGTGAAGTATCTTACAGATTTTCATGGACGGCAACCACTTACCATAAGGTTGACGCATGCTCTTTTACCCCGAGTTAAGGATGAATGTCCAATACCTTCCATGGACTTTAGTTATCAATCTCAGATATGATTGACGTCCTATCTGAAGTCGGTCACAGTTGCTATCCCTTTACAATTAAGGTAAAATAAAATGCATTAAATTCCGTTACCTCACCTTGGATACAGACCGATCTGATATAATCTATATAAGGGTTATACATAAATCTAACACACGCAGTTCGATCCCAATGGACAACGCGTGGCTAAACCACTCTAAACATAATGCACGAACGAGGTAAACACAGCACCTGCTCGCCCTATCAAAATGCCAAAATATGAACAATAAAATGATGAAATATGCACCGAAATGGTTAAATATACACAACATATGTACTATGAAAGAAACATTAAACCAGTATACGTTTGACGAACTTTTTTTAGTCGTCAAGCGAACTATTTTGTCCAAAACTAATTAAAAGTGCCAAAATATGCAATGACGCTTAAAAACTGTCATTATATATATGCATTTGCATATGCAAATATGCAAATGCAAATAATCCGATGTCTAGTTATAAGTGACACATTCATTATAATAGATATAAATCTTATAATAGATATCGTAAATTAAACCAGCTATGTAACAATATGCTCTGAAATAAATAAATTGGTCAAATCTAGTTTTTCCCGTTAGTACGAGTTTATTAAGTTTTCTCCACAATTATTGTTTATATTGTCGTACATCAATTCGAAAACGAAAACGAAAAGTAAGTCTGCAAGTTATATTTCAATGTATAAGCGAAACCATATAGAGTAATTGTTTTGATAATACTTAATAAGCACATACTCACCGAAGTTAAAATAAAAGACTTCAACGCGTTTCAGTACAAATATAGATCAAAGCATTAAATATTCAGGAATAAATAGTTTTATCCATTATTCATTAATTTGATTAATAATAGTTTTATTCATTATTCATTAATTTCATTACATTTTGATAGATACATCAAATTACAACTTAATTTTAAGATGTCCTTGCAACAATACCAGGAAGACGAGGACCCCTTTCGCTAGCACCAATAAATATACAACTTTAAATGAAAACATACCAATATAAACAAAATGTAAATAAGTTACCTTTTTTTCACTTCCAGTTTCATAAATTTATAAGAAATATTAAATAGCTGTTATTTTCTGTAACCAGAAGACATTTACATATGTAACTTGCCTTAAAATATATTACGCTATTGTTTATGCGATTTTTAATTTGCTGCCACCGTTAAAGTCAAAGTATCAGTGCCTTATTAGACTCTCCGTACCAAAAAGTGTTTACTCCGTTTTAATACAGCGGACATAATTTTAACACCATACCTATTTATGTCTCCTGAGGTCAGGGTTGCAGACGTCCGGCTTTCGGCGGGACCATCCCGATTTTTTAATCAAAATCAAATGTCTCGCGCGGGACAGGCTCAGTCCCGCTCTTTAGGAAGGACTGGACTATTGCAAAAAAAGGTCGCACATTACAAATATAAGTGCAATTGCAGTTTGTCGACCAAAATAATAAAAATGAATCTATACCAATTTAAGCCGATCTGCAGTTCCTTCTGCGAGGCCCTTTGTACCGCGAGGGCTACTGTCCCGCTTTTGACTATGGAATCCCGCTTTTATCGCTCAAAAAGTATTTTTTTAAAACCGAATTACTAAAAAAAAACTGGCAACGCTAGAACAAGGCATCTGTCGCTAACCTTCGGATTTTAAGGTATTAGGATTTGCGCATATCCATAGTCAGTAGTGACATCTTACCGTTAAAATAGGCGTACAGACCATCTGTATGCCTATTTTGCTACATTCCTGTCATAAAGTCAGTCCTCTAGTGAAATCAGTCGACATGTACGAGTTTCTTACTTTTCTTTAAAACCTTCACCATTTACCTTTTCACCTACATTTGATATACATTGCATGTTTATATTTATATTTATGTTTATATTTATATTTTACGTTTATATTTACATTTATATTTTATGTTTATGAGCAACAATAAAAACAGCTATCGTTTTGATTGAATATTGGAACTGGTACCAAGAGCACAGGAGTGGCGGTGATACCCTCCTAATCCGACCATTGAAGGTTCCACTGCGACCGTATTTGTCAACGTATGCGGACGTTTGCGCAACCGATTGTGCCTTAATCCGGCAGGGACACGTCGCACACACAAATTGCTGCTCTAATTCACTCGATTTCGCAAATCTAATGAAACAGCGGCCGTGGCGCGTCTCGCGTCGTGTCGGGGCGCGCGGCTCGGGTCGGGCGGGTCAACTATTTTCATAATTAAACTACCAATTTTGGACGTTTTTATGGCGGTCTCATTCTGTTGCACGGGTTGTATGTTTTAATCTCGGCTTTTTATAGATCTAGTGCGATGCACTGTTTATATTGTCTGGTCGCGTGAGAGCGGCTGCGTTTATTGCACGTTTTCGTCGATTTCATCTAATTTGTCTGGTGTTGAAGTTAATATGAAATGTCTTTATTTTGCATAGGTTCACGGTCACATTTACAAAATGCTAGTGACAATATTTTTTCTTACACTACCATCGGATACAACCTGAACTGAGAAGATCTGGCAAGAAAATCATCGATTTTGTCTTTTTTCTTTGTAAAACTATTTTTACTATCTTGTTTTGGCATGAGCAATAATTTCTAAAACAAAAAGCCTCCTTATTCACGTACTTTTATTCACGAACCCTATATACCGCTTTCAACTCTTCTATCGGGAGCAGAACCCGTCGTGGATCACCAACGGTGACACCACCCCTACCATCATACCAATTTTAATCTAATGACATTATTGTGATCTAGTTTGAATAGTGTGTTAAGGAAGAAAGGAATACAAAATGCATTGAAACTTAATCCTCAATTGATATATGAAGGTGGTAGAACCAGTGTAGTTCGACCGGAGAAGTACCACCGCCACACCTATTTCTACCGTGAAGCAATTCTTGCGTTTCGATGGAAGGTCGTGGTTGCCGGCACACTTTTATATGAGGCGACCATCATAATCCTCGAGAGTAGCAACGCATCTGTGATTGACTTCAGACAGAACCCATGTTCTGTATGAAGTTGATTACAGATGTCCATGGGCGGCAGTGACCACTGATAAAAAAGACAACACATCTGTGACCAAATAGGTTTAACTTAAAGCCTACATGCTGATGACTATTTTGTCCTTAATACGAGTTTATTACTTTTCCTCAAAACAATCACCGTTTACTTTTTCGTCCATACATTGTATTGTACATTGCAATAAAAACACATATTATAATAGACGAAAACGTGATTATTTTGAAGAAACGATTGACGCAGATGTCGATGTGCGACAGTGACCTAACTGGTGGACTACATTTTCCATTACCACTTGATATTGCCAAGAATATAGTCCAAAGAACCAGTCAAATTCTTCTTAGGTGAAAGCCCTGGACAACGCCCTGCAATGTGCAACGGTGTCGCAACGCCGCCCAGCCCAAAACTAGTTCGCAGGCGGCGGGCACTCTATCAAGTTTCCCGTTTACTTTGCCAAATACCTACCGACTAGGTTTTAACTAGACTCAGTTTTGAAATAAACGCTCCGGGGACACCGCGTGTATCATTTTGGACCAACCACGTTGCAATGTCGGTGCGATCATTATCTTAATATCTACGTATTCATCTTTGTATTACACACCTCCAGGCTAAGCTGAATGTATGTCTAGAAACTATAGAACATTTTTAATTATAAGCTATAGAAATAATGAGAAGGAATAATTGGTCTCATTTAATTGGTCATCGATATTTCTATGTCTATAATAAGAGTCTGCACGCTGCCCAAGGGCAGTCAAGACTTCAGAGGTCTTTGACAACACAATGAAAAACTTAAGTCCTTGCCTTCATTTCCCTGCTTAAAGTATGAATAAAGTAAAAGGAAATTCCTTACTCCTTTTAGTCGTCAAAGACACATTTTGATTTCGGAGAAAATTCCGTAACTATACGTGTACCTATCATTATCATTATCAGAAATCAAAGTAGACTAAGATTTATTATTTTTCCTATAGGATAGGATATCAAGAATTGATTACAGATCTTTTCCATCCGATTGTAAGGAAGGATTATATATACTCGTATTGTTTACGCCTATCTTGGTATATATTTAATAGTAAGATATCGCATACAACTTACATTGCATGCAAGTATGTTTAAGCTATTACATAGCTTTTACCGCGGACTTTGAGCGCGGCAACAGAATCAAAAAGTTTTGGCACTTACTTTATGGCACATCATAAGTACTAAAAACGGTCGATGAACACAGTTCTTTAACGTTGTTTTCATTAACCCTCAGACATTTGAAACCAACGATAAAAAACAGAGACAATTCATTTGACGCCACATTTTATAACTTAAACGACAAATATTTCACGCGTTTTCTCGATCGACACGTCCAATACGATGCGACCGCAACGGGCACGCATTCGTTCCGCTTCACGCACGCGCGCGCGCACGCTTCAAGGTTAACGGAGCAAATGTTACGGTACAGCACGCATTCCATTCATGTCCCTTGGATGGAGATGTAGATGCTATTTAACGTCTGCATGCATTATGTTTTGCATACATTTTTATATAAGAAATTAAGTACAAACGAGCTTATACTTTGAATGGTGGTAAGTACCTACCTAACTATCGACCATAGTCATCCGCAAATAGATCTAACCCACAGCGGTAGCAGCAGTTATAGAAGTTAAACTCAACAAAAGAGTTATCACAAACTGACATATTAATAATAATAATATAACGAAGTGATTGAGCGACGTGACATCAGGATGGTCGAGGAGTCTTCATTATTTTCCTTTCTTGGAGATTTGAAGTAAAACACAGGAGTAAACTTCTTCGATTTATTCACAACTGAGGAGGTCCGATCGCTTCGACGGTTAAACAAGAAATCTTTTTCTACCGGCGTTCGCTCGCCTTTTTATAACAATGTTTGGTGGTGTGACAATAAAAAACTTATGGAGGGTAAACTAAATTACAATTCTGAAAATCATTAAATGTTGCTAATTCAATAAACAAACAATTTTCGATCTTTAAACTAACTAAAATAATTAGAATCGGCGACGTGTTTTTCATAAATACGCGGTGTCGCGCCGATAAATATATAATTGATAATATTGATAACGTCAATAAATCCAATATATTCTAATGGACGTCGGAAGTGGCTTGTCGTGACTTCGGACACGAGTCAGAATGTTATATCATAAAGAGTCTGTCTGTCCGTCCATGATAACACCTGCCTGTTACACTTCGTAGTTAATACACTTAAAAGATTCATTACCATTAATCTACTGTGATAAATGAGTTAAAACGAGAACAAACAAATAGTTCTACTTTTGATACAGAGTTAATGTACTGCATATAAAATATTACGTAGATATTATATAGGTGTTAGTATTATTATCCCTGTAGTTCCGGGATCAGAATACGGTATCCCCTGCCTGTCGTAAGAGGCGACTAAAAGGGACTTCCAGGGTTGCGGGCGGTAAGAGTGGGATCTCGAACCGTCCTGCCAAGCAACTCCGTGTAGGAAGACGGCATGTGTGGCCACATGCTATCGTAAACACCAGGAAGGCGCACTGAGTACAATGCTCACTGGGAAAAGCCCAAAGAGGGCATCGCGCTCGGAGGACACCGGCAGCGTGCATCGTACTTTGCCCATGAGGGAGGTCTTGGGGGACGAATGGATAAATGAAAGTTGGAACCGACTTCAAGTACCTACATGTTTTTGTATACTCGATATATTACGACAATGATTACAGCGGGACTCAAAAAAACTGAAATGCACTAAATTAATTATGAAAGTGGTGCCGATAGACATTACATCATTATGAGTCACATACAAGGAGCACAGTACAAAATTATTTTGAAAGGGAGAGAAAATAAATTAGCATTACAATTGGATGAAGACAAACAATATACAATATGACATCTTACAACAATAAATCAGCGACAAACAGCGTATAGTGTGCGTTGCGTGACTCATGGTTACTTTTGGGAGTAGACTTAAAAAACTCACAACATCCTGAAACAATCTCTTTCAATAACTGAGCGATCACCATGCTGATAAGATGGAAGTCCCTGGTTTAATTGCCGGCTAAGCAGACGCCAAAATGATTCATTTAGAATTATATTGTGAAAATGTTTGTGTTCATAGTACTCACAACACAGGAAACCTATGAGGCTACATCACGAATGCCAATAATGGCAGAATTTTCTGTGGTTCGACGCCACCGTAACCACCATTCACACCTAATATTTGTCTAATAACAATAGTGCTTGTGGTCTGAAGGGATATGAGATAAGCAAAATATACTTGTCTGAGTCATCCCAACTCAATCCTCAGAGGCACCTTGTAAAGTAAATCTTTGACTATCAATTGGGTTAATTACGCAACCTAATTGAAATTTTGAAAACTGTAGATGGTATATTTTAGGATTTGATAGACGTATCTTAAAGTTGGTAGAACCGGTGTAATCAACCGGGGAGGTACCACCGCCACACGTATTTCTAACGTGAACCATTCCTTGCGTTTCGATGGAAGGGTTTGGTTGCCGGCACACTTTTATATAAGACAACTATCCTAGTCTTCGGCAGTAGCAACGCATCTCTAGAAGACGTACTATGGTCGAGATCTCTATATCAGAAAAACGTTTACTACGTCTAATCTATATATATAAAAGCGAAAGGTCTCTCACTCACTCACTCATCACGTCAAATCTCAGAAACTACAAGTGCTAGGAGTTTCAAATTTTGCATGCGGGTTCTTTTAAGGACGTAAGTGCTCATTAAGAAGGGATTTTATGAATTTCAACCCCTAAATGGAAAAAACTTTGTGATACATTGATTTGAACGCGGGCGGAGCCGCGGGTACAGCTAGTATAGTATAAATCTATTGTTTTAAAAAGTAAGTCAATCTTACGCAATCAAGCTCGCACCGCGCCCGCCGTACCACTCGTATTTAATTAAAACACTTATCTTCCGATTGTGATCCGTTCTTCGTTGGCTAATGATTGAGAGATTAATGATATTTGGCACGATCGGTTGCGAAATGCGACCACCTGCCGATCGACAATACAAAGTGGGTAACCTACAACATTCATTTAGTTTTACCGAATAGGTACCGGTTTGTCTGTGAACTAAATCTTTGCTGGAGATTTGTTTCGTACTGTATAAATTTACCAACAGCAGAGCTTTTGCAGCAGTTTTCTATTGGTTTTGTTTTGAGCATATAGTCGTCCTGATATTAAGTGATCACTGCCGCTCATAGACATCTGTAAGCAACTTCATATAGAGCATGGGTTCCATCTGAAGTCAATCACAGATGCGTTGCTTCTCCCGATGACTAGGAAGGTCGCCTCATAACAAAGTGTGCCAGCAACCACACCCTTCTATCACTCAAGAAATGCTTCACGCTAGAAATAGGTGTGGCGATGGTTATTCCTCGGTCGAACTACACTGGTTCTACCACATATAATTTTACTAATATTATAAATGCGAAAGTTTATGAGGATGTATGTGTATAAAAAAACAAAAACTACCGTTCGGATTTCGTAAAAATTTGGCATACACATAGTTTATAACCCAATTAACACATAGGATACTCATTACGGTAAACGCAACAGAAACGAGCGAAGCCGCGGATTAACTTTTTTTTCTATTAGTAACTGGTGGGCATGAATCTCATAAGACAATTGAGGGAGAACTGAGGTACATAACACCGCACTACTTTATTATAGCGGTTTGAAGGAGGAAGTTGAAAATTGGTGGTCACATAGTGGCAGATGTTTCAAACCGCTCAATAGTCCTTCGATAAGCTTTGTATGCCAATTTGTTCTAACTCCAATTATGTCATGGCAACAAACTTTTTTTATTGTCTTATAAAAGCTTAGTGAATATAACATTAATAATACCATAGTGACTATAATTAATGAAATACCTAAGTCAAAAGTGACCAAGAGAACAAAGTGTAAGACAAAGGTAATTTGTTATTTAATTCAGTTACAACCAGCACCGTCTAGCGGAACTACATTTAGGAGACAATTAATTATTCACAAAAAATAACATTAAGTTTATAGAATGAATTGCAGTAAATCAAACTTTGATAGTAGTGAGGCCTACCATAACATAAATGGAATTTGTCCGTTGGTATGTGTGTCTCTAAAATTTAATTAGAGGCCAAAAAAAAATATAGAATTTAATCCTAACGACCACTAAAGTGATAACACACGCTTTCACACGCTTTCTACACTCATAGCCCCACAGTAGGATTTTCTCCTGTGTCGTGGGTACCATGGACACACACAAGACGAATACACTAACACCCAGACCCAGGACAGGAATCTAAACTCATCATTCAGATATCTGTCTGGCCGGGAATTGAACCCGGGACCCATTGCGCGTCAGACCGGTATGATAACCGCTGCGCCACGCGGGTCGTCGTGGTACTTATCGGTACTGTATATGTGTGAAAATATTCGAGTACAGCTCGTGGAGACCCAGTTTAGCGCAGTTATAAATATTAAAAGTCATTATACGGTTATTTATATGTCAATGAAATATCGGTCATTGTATTCAAATGTGTCAGTACGTAGTAGGTACATACATAGTTGTCCCCATTAAACTGTCTGTCAATAACAACATGCGTATAATTACAACAATCAATTGGTGAGAGGAATGAAGTAATTTGAATAAATAGGTACTTATATTTATTATGTGACACCGTTTTTTGTTTATGCGAATTGAATAGAAATAATTATTCCGAACTTTTAAAGTGCCTTTATGGAAGGGATATGCTTGACATTTCTTTACGGGACAAAGTCTGGATCGGATAAAATCGGGATAAAATCCGTATCAGGATCTCGAATCGAATAATTCGAACTATTCTATTCTAACGCTATAAGCACACCCCTACCTACCTACAACCTTAACTCTGTTTTCCGTGTTCAATCTGTTTTTACTATTTATAATAAGAACGATCTTCGTTCTGAGTCAATTGGCGTGTGAAAGTATCCAAATGATACTACCGTGTCCAGATAAACATTGCTACAGATATACTTGTCCGGATGTTACGTGCACGTAATTAATTTAAAGACTACAAATCAAAGGTTGTCTGGAAGTGATCATTATTTCAGTGATAAAACTGGAAATTCCACCTTAGATTATGTACCTGATATTATTATTTAGATGTCCAATAAAAATATTAATTAACATTTTTACCCTGCTGCACTAAATATACATGGTGGTGCCTTATAATTGTGTTACATATTGAACATAACTAACGTTTTTATTGCAGCATACATTATAGAAGATGCGAATAAAGGCTCGATAAAAATATTCTTTCTTTCTAAATCATGCTCTAAATGCTTTCACTATAAGGCTTTCTTTACAGAGAGACCCGTGCCGAGAAGTGTGAAAGTAACTTGATTTTTTAGAACTCTATCTATTGTCATAAAACTGTTATTAGCACACACACATTTTATTGTGTTACTAACTGTACCCTGCGCGCGTTGCTACGCCATCACAAATAAAAAATCACCAGAAACATTCGCGAACTTATGATCAAATGAAAAGTTTACGATTCTATAGAGGATATACAGACAAACATTCATTTTTATAAAGAAGAAGAAAGAAGATATGTATATAAACTATTTTTAATAAAACAGTCACCCACTTCCCCGTTATTTTTTAGTTTTATTGATTACTTGTAAGCTCAGCTATGTAGCTGAGCCAAGAGCTGAGCAAGGATGCCATGTGGCTTCCTTGTAAAGTAAATAATAATGATATAATTTGAAATGTATGCGACATCTTTCCGCTATGGTTAAGTCATCGGTATTTAGTTTAAAACTATTTGTCATAGACACCGTAAAATCACCTATTAAACATTCGCACAAATGCGCAAAGTAACAAGTAAAACAATGATTATTGTAGGCTGTAATAAATTAAGCAGTGATAAATTATTCATCATAGGCACATAATTTTCAGAAAATCTGTGATGCGTGGGATTCGAACTTCGGACGCTCAACTGATCAGTCGAGCATTAGCCTATCATTGCTCATAATGTTATTTTTATTCATTGCACACTTTGCACACTTTCTACACTCACAATCCCACAGTAGGATTTTTCACAGTGTCATGGGTGCCATGGACACACAAAGTCACACAAACAGCCAGACCCAGAACAGAAATATAAATTCATTCGGCCACCCTTCTCGCCGGAAATTGAACCCAGAACCCACTGCGTGTCAGACCCGTATGGTGACCGTTCCGCTACGCGGGTCGTTAGGCAATTTTTTTTTTGTTTATCTTACTGAAGTAGCAAACGAGTATGCAGTCCACCTGATCGTAAGTAGTAACTGCCACCCATGTACATCTATAATCAACTACATTCATGGGTCAACACAACATGGGTTCCATCTGAAGTCAATCACAGATGTGTTGCTACTCCCGAGGACTATGATGGACGTCTCATGTGAAAGTGTGCCGGCAACCACACCCTTCTATCGAAACGCAAGAAATGCTTCACGCTACAAATAGGCGTGGCGGTGGTACTTCCCAGGTCGAACTACACTGGTTCTATCACCTTGAAAATCTTGTCAATCTTGTCTAGTCAAATATTTTCTCTACCAACAATAAGGTTCACGTACCACCACGCAATATTGCCAAGCGGCCCGGTTCCCACACAAGATTACGTGTTTATTTCATACGTTGACAAAATTCACTCCGAACAATATCAACGAAACACGTTTCGTATTAACTACAGGGTTAGGCTTGACTCTTCCACATATGGGTCATAATCATATTGAATGATAACTTGAAGTCGGTCGTTCCTCTTCTTATTTTTATGATAAAATATGTATATTTATTATTAATCATTGTGTTTCTACAACTAGCACGACGTCTACGCCTAAAATTGTAATGGCATTAGCTAGCCCTTCATGTTTTGTTTTTGTGAAATGTATTAATGTGTATTATGTTGGCGTTCAATAGAATAAATAAAATAAAGAAGTAGAAAAAGAGCATGCAATCCAATCGATAGAAAGTTGTCGGCCCATGGACATCTGTAATCAATTTCATATATAACAGGTATTTTACCTGAAGCCGATCACAGATACTTTACCATACCAGGCGACCAAGATGTCGCACCATAATTATGTCAGCTGACATCTTCTTCATCGCATGGCAAATCCACTACACTTTAGGTAGGTAGTAATAGGTAATTGCCATAGACAGGGATTATACTTCCTCTAAGAATTAGATGGTTAAATCCATAGTCCTCTAAGCTGACTAAATGCGAGCTAGCTGACATTCCTTCGAGGACTACATCTAGAATTCTCAGGCGTATACATTTTGATTAAGTTTTCTTCCCGCCTTTAAGGCAGTATGATTAATTTCTAATACGCAAGAACTTCTAAAATGAATGTTTTCTTTTGAAACAATGTCTTTTAATGGAAAATGTGCCGTGTGGATTTCATCAGGAGTTGAGCATGCATTTGAACACATGATACACCTTCAAAGTACAGTCTGCTCGAGATTCGAATGCCAGACTCGCATGCGAGTGATCTGACGAGTACTGTTAGCCTATCGTATGTGATTTTTATCTTCGTCTACTTCAAAAAGAAAAAGCTTTACCAATCAATTAACCTGACAGATTAACAAACGTAAAAACCTATTAATCTTTAAAAAAAAACAAGAGCAATACAATATTCCAATTCCATTAATAGAGTTTCAAACAATTCTATAAATTTTACTATTATGAAACGTACCAGTAGTTGAACCGGGACAAGTACAGTTCGACTACATTTAAATTCAATAGGACGCTTGTCGAGCAGTGTTGCTACACCTGCCATTATGTCGGTACCGGTAACTTTAGTACTTACCTTTACATGTAAACCCTTTTCTTGTATCCGATTAATTCACCGCGTAAACTAAGTTAAGTCTAAAATTATTTTGTCACTAGTATGGACATATGCAAATGAAACAATATTCATGCTATTGAATCATGGCATAATTAATTTAACTAGTCGCCGGTTGCAACGTCGAAATTCGTCTGTAATTTAGATTAAAAAATTAAATAAATTGTAATAATTTTCAAGTTATTTCGAACACACCCGTTAAAGGTAAAAAGAGGTTTATTAACAAAGCTGCATTTAAAAGCAATAGCGGGTATTTTTACAAAGAAATCTGATATTTTTGACGCTATGAGTTTTCATAGTAAAACATTGAATGTTCTATTTCTTCGTTCGTTTATTATGTACCTATGTGTTTGTGTCCAATGCATGATAGTAAGTGTAATATGTTTTAGTTGAATTTATGTGTGTTTATGCATTATTTCAAAAAATATTAGCATTGCACAATCTTTCTGTACATCAACTATAACCGTGCGTAATTTCGCACTCCTCCGCTTGCGGCAAGTATTTTAAAACGAATCACAAATTTATGCTTCACGTAGTTCAGTTTAATTCAGTTCGAATAAACAAAACTGCAATGTCTGCCTGTTGTATATTATATTAACTACCTTTACTTAGTTAAACTATACAGCGTAAGATAAGCCTACTTCCCTACGAATCTAATATATTATTTGTGATCAATCTTACATAAAGATGATTAAACTGATACGCGGACAATAAATTAGTTTTTTTTTTTTTTTATTAAAATAAAACGCTCATTGCACATAAAAATATGAATAATGACTTTAAAAATAGCAGACATACATTTTAATGTTATTTATTAATTAATTTATAACAATGTCAGCTCGTATAATTGTCATTTGTGCACAAGAATAATTCCTAACCTAATTATGTTTCATTGTAACCTTACACCGATTTCGTACCAGCGAAGGGCGTCCACAAAAAAAATTACATCAATTATGTGCACCTGGGTTCGCCTAGCAACGCCCGTTGCTTACAATCAGGTATCGCCTTATTTAGTAACCTAATACAATTACAACGAAACTGTAGTGTAGCAACAATCTTACGTATAAGTACACGAATAAATTTGAGGTTTTGGGTTCAAATAATTTGTAAATACTTTTTCTATTTACTCAGAGTCATATTCAAGTAATCTTTGTCTATTGAAATCTTTGGACACAAAAGATAATCAAACCCAGAATACATAGCCTCGATATATTTTTTTAAATATTTTATTTTAGAACGAATAAAATAACCTCTTTCCTTTGAGAAGTCGGGTGAAAAATAAATGAAACATACAATAATATCAAGCCTACCGGAAATACTACTTACTGCGTCGACCGGTGAGGGCAATCATAACCTAACTTAATGAAATGAAATGCATTATAATAATATCAACGCTGCGAACCACGAATCAAATGTAAATAAAACAAATATTGGGAATAAATACCTAACAATCACAAAAAAAAACGAAAAACATTACCTACATCTAAATAGCAATTCATCATCTAAATACTCGGAGAGTATGTAACAATATGGCCATGGCCTCTAGCAAGTCCTTAGTAAATAAAACGATTAAAATCATCAATAAAATAAATATTACAACTAATAATAAAACCACAAACTTCCGCGATAACTACACCCGGAGCCAATAACATACGTATTGACAAGTCACGAAGTTAAAAATTAACCGCCCGATACATAATTATCATATAATTAAAGTGACCGAAACGTACACTGCAATTAACGATGAGGACACGGAACCTTTTATTTTTGTTTTCGAGGGGAACAGTTAACAGGACACGGAACCTGTTAACTATTATGTAATGGACTGTAAATACGCAAGATCCTTCTCTGTCTTCCCTTATTAAGCCCCCTGAATCATTGAAGGGTGTATTTTAAGAGACTTCCCAAAGGAAAGAAGTTATGTATTCGTCACGTATATTTTTTTCCAAAACCTTATTCAATTCAATCAACAATTCAATTCAACTTTACATTTTTTTTGATCTAAATGAAGTAGCAAACAAGCATGCAGTCCGCCTGATGGTAAGTAGTCACTGCCCGTCATGGACACCTGTTATCAACTTCATACAGAACATGGGTTCTATCTGAAGTCAATCACAGATGCGTTTCTACTCCCGAGGACTATTATGGTCGCCTCATATAAAAGTTTGCCGTTTACTTGTTCATCAGGTTCATGCAAATATATTAATACATGTACTATTTTTCTTTACATTGTTCAAATTTAATACATATTTTAACAACATTTTAAAGATCATTAATATTACATGAAATCATAGCTATACCGTAATAGTACTTAACATTTTTCTAGAACATTAACTGCATGTTTAATACACCACATTTTTCTTAAAGGAAAGTGGTGGGTACAACCCTTTATTGTCCCACTGCTGGGCAAGCGTCTTCTCTCAGAATGAGAGAGTTTTAGGCCATAGTCCATCGCGCTGGCCAAGTGCGAATTGGTGGATAAAGAAAAGTATAAACGTGTAAGTACAAACTCCGTGAGCAATCATGAAAGAACATCAGTGAGAAAAAGAATACCGAAATAAAATGCTTAAACAAATTTAAAAATCTTTTACAACGAATCAAAATAAGCTTGAAAATAAGAGACTGAACAACTTAAATAAAAGTCAGTAACAGGAACAGCTTGAAGCAAAGCAAAGCAGACAAACGACAATAAAACTAAAAACGAAAAAATAACGTACAAGCAAACTAAAGTGTCTCAGAGTGATCTTAACCTTGATTTAAGTAACAACACGAAGATGACTTAAACTCGACTACCTTAAAAAGTATTAATAGTCATCGACCGTATTGACTACACGAGCGCTGCCGTGTAAACATTACTCAGAAAAACCCACTTGAATCCCCTCCCCCCCCCCCATTATGACGAAGGAATGACTACGTTTGCGCGGAAAGCGGTAGCGTAGGAGCGCACGTGTTCAGAATGTATACTACCGTCAATCTATAAATAATACGTACTAGTACTATACATACATATTTGGGTATGTTTTGTACATATCGTATGATTTATTTTATATTAAAGTTATGAGTATAGAGCCTGTTTAAAAACAAGTTTTTTTTTTCAAAATTTACTTAATAATATGTTTGTTTAATCAGTCATAACTTAAAAGGTTAATCTGTTTGAATGTGGTAGAACGCTTTGATTTCAGCTCATAAGTACCACCGCAACATATATCTCTGCTTAGCTGATGTGTTCTAGTTTGAATGATGTAATAAGGAAGAAATACACATCCAAGGCATTCCAATTTAGTCCAGGGAAGTACCACCGCCACACCTATTTCTAGCATGAAGCAGTTTTTGCATTTCGATGGAAAGGTGTGGTTGCCGGCACACTTTTATATGAGGCGAACATCTTAGTCTTCGAGAGAAGCGACGCATCTGTGATTGACTTCAGATAGAACCCCATGTTCTGTATAAAGTTGCTTACAGATGTTCATGGGCGGCAGTGACCACTTACTCAGGTGGACTGCATACTCGTTTGCTCCTTCAATCTTATAAAAAAAACGCATATGGCTAATCTCAGGTAACCCTCCGATCTAATGCATAAAACCATTCTAATATTAGTGTTATTTATTTTATATTACTTAAATCCATATGTTTAAAAAATACGATTACTTCACTTTCCTAAATAACAATATAAACCGACAATAAAAACCGACAAAGTCACGAGCGGAGCGTAACTCGATAAAACGTATGAGTGACGTAGGTCAGAGGGAACGTTCACCTCTCGCATCCGAGGGTAACGTATTGCACGTCAGACGATTTGGGAGGTCGCGCGATAAGGAGCCGCCAAAAGTATCTGGGCTTGAAGGTATCTCGGTCAAAATGTCAGATAACGGCGACGCGGTATCGTATTTTAGAGGCCATTTTGCAAATTTTCCGATGAACCAAAGCGCCATCGGTACTAAGACCATGCTCACATTGAAGTCGCGAGCGCGATGATGAAAGCGGTAACGTTATATTGAATAATGTGTTATTGTTTCAAAGTTTTCATATAGAAGTAGGATGGAGTAATTTGCGGACGAGGGACGATTCCAATTTCATGAGTCTGGGAACACATTCCGTTTTGGATCTGATCGGGACACTAAAATTACACATAAATGAATACAAGAAAGATAAAAATTATGTAAACGTACAAACATGTACTCTAATTAATACTTTAACTACAATTTGTAATTGAGGTATACTAATTCAGCAAGTCTCTTCAATTATTATGAAGGAATATGTTCATTTGTACAAGGTGGTAGAACCAGTGTAGTTCGACCGGGGAAGTACCACCGCCACACCTATTTCTAGCGTGAAGCATTTCTTGCGTTTCGATAGAAGGGTGTGGTTACCGGCACACTTTCACATGAAGCGACCATCATAGTCCTCGGGCGTAGCAACGCATCTGAGATTGACTTAAAATGGAACCCATATTCAGTATGTAGTTGCTTACAGATGTCCATGGGCGGCAGTGGCCACTTACCATCAGGTGGACTGCATGCTCGTTTGCTACTTACATTCAGATAAAAAAAAAACTTAGTAAATCAAAATATTTTTGGTTGTTCAGAAATAAAACCCTAAATAGTGATTAGTAATACCTTCTGTTAAAAATTCGAACAGATCGAACCTGGCAACACAACTTAAAACTGGCACGTGGTAATATCAACCGAACGGAGTTGTAAGCAAGCAATCACGTTGAACCAGCAGCTGCTCAAACACCAACATGAGAACGAATGACGAAGGTTTCAGCGTCCGCAATCGCACCCGCGCCCGCCTGTCCAACGTGAACAAGTACTAACGGGAATAAAAGCTAATAGTTATGACGTAGACCTTATCTTAATTTTCGCCCGCCCACGCGGTCGGACGCAACGCGAAGTTATGACATGTGACGACACGATGATTGAACGTCCAAAGATCCATCCGTAAGCGCCGACGTGCCCACTAACTACGATGACATCAACGACACATAAGCCTATGAAGACGTCACGACATATCTGAACGGTGACAAACAACCGACCGGACGACATTTCATACATATCATAGACCACCAGACACCTGACTCACTGGACGCGCAACAATTGGTATTAATTTTGAACGCGCGTCTGGGAAGGTTAACTATGACTAATCGGAATGTTAAACCTCTTCTAGATACACTTGTGTTTACCGTCATCGCGGGGGACAACACCCGGACGTAAATAACAAAGGGCGAAGTTTAATAGGTATTTTATTTACACCCGGATACGTTATAAACTCAAGGTTGCACGACGAATTAAAGTAAATAAAGCCGCCGAAGTTATTATAAGGATCTCGCACGCGCCTTAATGCACTACATTTGTATTTTAAATGCGCAAATAAAGAAATATACATATTACACTTTCTGCATTATGCAGTGTAAGCTCCTTATTCGCTGTATCCACATTCATCCTTTCAGTATTCGCGATTAGATATCCTTCTTCGTGGTACAAGTAGAACGATTCGACGCCCTCTTTTTGCGCGTCAGCTTTCTTTGAGTACTAGTGTTCATTCATATGTATTTCGGCATATGCTTTTACTGTCGTGATTCTAATATGAATACTAATCGCCTTTTATGAAACTATCCTTTGGCACTGGAAGGATCAGCGTGGAGCGAATTTTTTCACAACTTGAACCGAAATTTCGCCTTAAGATACCATACTTATTCGGCTTTCGTAAAGGACCAATAAGATGATTACTGCATCACGCAGGTCAACATTAGTGGTATCCTCGATACCTGGTATGACTTCCCACACCGTTCAAGTATCTCCACTGGACAGACACAACAAATAACAGATTTTAATACAACGCCACCCTCAAATCAATCAAAATCTTACAATCATATTAGAAAGTTTATGATTTTTGCAAGTTTAATAAATAGGTATAATCTTTATTAGAAACTAACTATGTTCTGCGATGTGCGTGACGAAATATTATATCATCAAAGTCAATCAAGTAAAGTCTATGAAGTTAATCTCTCACATAACTTTTTGTAGGTACTGCGAGTTTGATGTGATTTCAAACAAATAGTCAAGCAGGCAGTCAACATTTTCCAAAAAAATACAATAATATCTTTTGTTTTTTTTTTTAGAGTTCTCCAAACTGTCCTACTGCAAATATGTATATAAGATGCATAAACTTAGAACTTTTGTCATTATTATGTTTTTAGATTGAATAGGTATTACTCATACATGGTCAAGTAAAGGCATAAATCGTAAATAAACCTCGGGGTTTTCCGCAATATCCACATGTGCAAAGTCTAACCCACCCTTTTTAGCCACAATAGGAAATAGCCATAATTGCCACGTGTAACAAGTTGATGACAAACTATTTCGAAAATAAAAAATAACGTGCAATAGACAGTGATAAAGTCCACAGGAAAATTAAAAAGAAACAAGCTAATCGATTCAATGAATCTACAATTAGTGCATATGCCTTACAAGGGGTGGCTTAGTCATCGTCACCAACTTCTCGTGAACGATGATCGAATGGCTCGAATATGACTGGCGTTACAAATTACAATGACCATAAACGAGCGACACGTTTCGCATTATACAAAGACACAAATAACAATTACGAATTTCCCAAAGTGACACTTAGTTATTATTTGTCTTCGGTGACGTAACCATTGCATTGAAGCAGTCATAAAGCGTGGGCAGATAAGTCTCTTTATAATAAAGAAGTAGCAAACGAGCATGTAGTTAGCTCGATGTTAAGTAGACACAGTCGCGAGTGGATATATGTAATCTACTTCAAATAAGTATGGATCTTACCCGTAGTTAGGCACAGATACTATGTATGTCTCCCATCATGTCTTAAGCAAAGCATGGCGATCCACAAAGTTCTACCACCCATAAATAATATGATTATAAATAAAATACGTTACGATTATTTTATTACAATCAATGAGCGTATGCTGTCTGTCATGAGACATATGACTCATATGATATTAAAGTACCAACATAAAGACAGAAGTTCCATCCGAGGTCATTGACATATGCCTTATTGTAACTAACCAAGAACGCATCATATTGGTTGAAATACATCCTTGTTTTTAAAAACGCTTCAAACCAAAAGACACCACCGCTTCGTAGAATACATTGTTAACAGTCCAAAATAGACGCGGCGGTGTGTCTTTTGGCCTTAAATAGAACCTCTTCCTCTTTAACTTTTTTTTTATTGAACCCTTTCTTTGAAACGCAAGAAATGCTTCACGCTAGAAATAGGTTTGGCGGTGGTACCTCCTCGGTGGAACTACACTGGTTCTACTACCTTATAGACTGCATGCTCGAATACAACTTCCAATTATATAAAAGTAGACCTATGACTATATAACAATTTCCAACCATGAACTTCTAAATGCTGATGGATGGTAAAGCAGAGATGATGCCGTCAACCTATTACTTGTAAACCTGTTTAGAAGCAGAAATACAGTGTTACATTGTAAAAAGTCCCATCAATTTCTTTTCAAATGTCAAAGATAACAACTTTATCGCGATGTTAGCAGGAAATCGTCACGTACGACAGGAAGATTTGTTCGGGGAAACGTTAACGGCAATTACGAATGTGTGAATTATATATTAATTATAACATCAATGGGACATTAGACACGAAAGGGCCATCTAAGGATGTTACGCTACGTCTGTGGGAACGAATAAATCTAGGCATGACAATACCTCGTGTGCTTTGTTCGAAATGTGCAATGGTTTTTCCGATGCAATACATCAAAACACTCATTTGCATAGCGCGGTTAGATTGTTATTATGCACGGAGTTTTAAAGAAATAGTACGATAATTATCCCCACAGATCAACGGTCAAACAAATAACTCAACGTAATAGAAAATACTCAATGACTTCAGAGAACCTACAATAGTAAAAAAGTCGAATAATCTGCTGTTAAATTGTTATTATGGTAGGAGTTTTAAAAAATAGTGAGATAATTATCGCCACAGATCAACGGTCAATCAGATAAATCAACGTTGCAGAAGGACTTCAGAGAACCCATAAAAGCAAAAAAGGCGAATAATTTTCTGTTCTTGGATTTTAGATGAATTGATTTAATATTCTTGCCGTTCTGTAAAAATCAATCCGGAAAACGATAAAATCGATGTCTCGACATGTAATTCGATTCCAAATCTACGTTTTAATACGACAAAATCGATAATTCTAAGAATAAAATTACAAATTGTACAAGATAGCAGTCATAAATATTTAATCTATGTAAACAAATTCTAGGTATTTAGTGGTATCAAACAAGAATTAACTGTAAAACGAGAATTGTTAGAAAGCAATCAGAATTGCATGCATATTCAATAGTTTAGTCCGTGTATCCAGTTTATTATAATAGTACAGTTATGAAAGAATTAAATGCTTACATATGTACAAACAAGTTATTTTACAAGTCAGTTATAGTACCCCTAATAAAATTCACGGCAAAAGATGGCAAGAAGACAAGCTACGATTAAAATATATGACGGATATTATAGTAACGTCTATCATTTATTATTTAGCCTTTTTTCTCGAGGAGGGAACCTTCAAAAGGTACCCGACGCCGTAGGAGCGACGCAGGGTTATGTGGGATTTTTACTGCACTAATACCCCCCCACCCCCCGGTAACCCTCCTCGGCGCTACAAAGAGGACTTCGGGATCTCCGAAGGAACGCAAGCGGAGTCCTCTGAGCACGTTGCCCCATCGCGCTCCTCACAGATGGGTGGCTGGGCCCACCGCTCCGTCTGGTCTTCACGACGGTATGCGACCACACGTGCTACCGCCCTTCATCCCACATCCCACTCTAGCCGCTCGCAACTCCGGAAGCCCCTTTTAGTCGCCCCTTAAGACAGGCAGGAGATACCGTAGCCCTATTCTAATCCCGGAACTACAGGGCGTTACTATTATTTAACCTACTATCGTTTTAATTAAACATTGAGATATTAGAAAATGCGGAGAGAATATTGGCCAGCAACAAATCGCGTCATGAATTGGGTCTTACAGACAATTTGTAAATGCCGCTTTATTTTTTGATCCTAAGACCTAACGATAAGCAGACGAGCTGCCTAATGCAAAGTGGTCTCCGACGCTTATGACCATTTTCAACGCCAGAGCCATCGCCAATGCATTGCCGGCTTAAAAATATAGGGAAATAACCTTATTCTGTTTAAATAATTAAAATACCGCAGTGGTTATTCAAATGGAGAGAACTCTCACAAAACGTGTGGGAGTGTACGTTAAATATAGAAACAAATATATATCTTCGTTAAAATTTAGGATTCAAACACTAGAGTCATGTAAATTGTCTTACTCTTAGTTTTCCATCAATAGTATAATTAAGTCAATAAATGACGTATTCAACTCATATTACTGTAAAATTTATTCAAGAAATATCTACTAGTGTCTAATAGGAATGTTAGATTAACGTTATTCATCGACCACCGCATCGGGTACACATGTCAAACAATGTTTCTCTAATGGCAATTAATTAGTCGGTCGAATGTGTGTAAACCTTGGCACGACCGGTGTACGACCCACCCAATGTGCAATGCCGTTGCTACGATAGTTTGATGTATTATGCAACGGTACAATGACTCATTTAAAGCTGTTAAATATTGGGCTTACAAGGCATGGATGTAAAGCTTATTTAAAAGACATTGTTTTTTACCACTTGAAGTAGTAAACGAGCACGCAGTCATCTTGATGGTAAGTGCCGCCCATAGTCATCAGTAAGCAACTATACTCGGGGCAAATTCGATCTGGAATAAATGTATACAAACCATAAAAACTCCTATGTAAGGCTATCACCAACTTGCACGAATTTGGTCACAAATGCATTTTATATTCAACCAAAATATGTATTAAATTTTCGCGGAGTAATTTAATTCAGAAGAGTTGATGTTGAGTTGAAGTTGTTGATGAATTAAAACTACAATATCAACAAGTTTATCTACTTGTATTCCAAATAAATACAGTATAAGCACCTAAAACAACTACAAACTAATATATTTAATAAGCATTTACCAGCATGTCAAAATCACGCCATCTGTCAGTTGTAGGAAATGAACCAGTTACAGCTGTCAAATAACTTCCGCACGACCGGAAGTCAATAAGTCAGGCACCTTTGTAGCACATACTTATTGTTCGTATACCGATATGGTAGAAGTAAATTTAATTTGAAAGGAAAGATAGATCATATCTGGCATGTTCGTCGTAAGGTCAATGTTATGTTATTGTTCCGTAACAAAGCTCATTACGAGAGCTTATTTACAAGCTTCCGGTGGGTAAATTGTCATATGTCCGCATGCCCTCGTCTATCGTACGTTTTTAATCACTATTAAATCCTATACCATGTTTTTTTTTATTTACAATGAAATCGAAAGTACTTTCAAACATAGCATCTATATGATGGCAAGTGGCAATTGCCAACCGTGGGTATTAGCAATAAACCTTAAATATAATATCGAAGCTACCCAAAGTCAGTCAAGGATAAGGATATAGTTAACCCTCAAGTTTAAATTGCAATGCTTCTTGTTATAAACTCATCTCTACTACACACTTCAAATCTATATATTGACCGAAGAGTATGCATTTTTGCACGGTTACAGTTTATAAAGACAAGGAACATGTTATATTTTTACAAACAATGCATAAAACATACATAAAATCAACTAAAATGCATTAAACACTCTATCGTGCATTTGACACGAACACTTATAATAAACGAAATAAACATTAATGTCTTCTATGAAAACATGTAGGTAACGTCAAAAATGTCATATGTCTTTGGCTATTGCTTTTAAAGCTGTTGGCTTTGCAGATGTCTACCCGTTATTGCTTTTAAATGCAGCTTAGTCAATTAAACCTCTTTTTACCTTTCGGGTGTTTTTAAAATAACTTAAAAATTAACAAAATTTAATTGAATTTGAATATTCGCGCTGATTTGAACAATATCAAGTTTAGTTTTTGAGTTGAATTACGGTCGAATTTCGACCGTTGCCACAGATGACTAGTTAACATAAATCAGTTCTAAAAAAACTGATTACTACCTAGAAATACATATGTATGTTCATCTTCTTAATATATATAAATTACGTGTCACTTTATTTGTCCGCAATGGACTCTTAAACCTCTGAACCGATTATAATCAAATTTACTCAACGTGTGCATTTTGATCCAACTTGAAAGATAGGATAGTTTATATCTTAATTTATAGGTTTAATTGCAAATGTTTATGTAACATTTCTTTAACCACAGCAACGTGTGGCCGGGTATGCTAGTCTACCTATGAACTTTTTAATACAAGCAATAACAAATATGAAGTATAACGTTAATTACATGAAACGACCTTCACACAACCATAAACGTATTCACCACTCACACTCAATAGTATTATTAATTATTCCAAGTAATAGTGTATGCTATAATTGTTCAATAGATAAATTATTCACAATTAATGGAGCACATATTAATAAAACATACAACGCTCTTGTTAATGTGTTGGCCGTGTGAAGAATACTATAAATATATATTGCGGAAAAAGGTACGATAAAAATATTTATGAGTGCAAAAAACGATCACGTATTACGTTCCATTGCAAATCGTTTTAAATATTATGATTTTTCCGCATTTTCATAGTATGTACAGTGAACGAAATCCATACTATCCATATATCCATTTCATATTATATATGTAAATATGTGCTTGTTTGTTCCTCTTTCACGTCGCCACATAGCTATTACATGATATGGTTTATATGCTGGGAGATAGGAGAGCGAACAGAGACGTAGGCTCTCTCATTCCCATGAGAATATCGATCTTTTGTTAGCTACATATTTAGTAGTTCCAGACGTTGTTAAAAGATGGCGTTAGTAAAATTCATTTGCAAGTCCTGAATCGCGCTAACAAATGCTATTGTTAATTCCCTTTGACCGTGCGGGCGAAGCCGCGGGTAAGTGCTAGTTTAAAATACAAAAGGCATTTGTAGCGGTTGCATTTGACTTGCCAAAAGAATGTTATAAGGAAGGTAGAAATTTGGGGTCACTATAAGCCATTAAAAGTGGGCCTGAACACAACAATGGAGGTCTAGGTTTCAGGCTCAGGTCAGGTGGTTTGCGATGTGTATAAAATCCCGCCATTTTTTTTAATTAACGAAGCAATCAGGATCCCCGATTAAAAATAGTCACCGTAGCCTGTAGGTATCTCCAAAGCTAGGAGAGTCGGTATTGCAGACCCGAATTCGAAAAGTATTATTTTTAGAGCTTTATGGGAAAAGCTCGGAAGGAAATTCATTACCCATCTTGCAAGTTAACTAATTGCAGGCACCATAGTGCAAGCTATGCCGCGGAGGTTTGCCACGCCTCTGAAGTTTCTTACGAGGCGCCCTTTTAAATATTATTTTTATTATTTCTAAATTTTGTAATCCTTACAAAAATCTACCTTTTTTTTGTTTTCGAGGGATTCTTACCGGACTAAAATCCCCCCCTCCCCCGGTGGCCGACCTCAACGCTGCGAAGAGGACTCCGGGAACTCCAATTGACGGCCACCGGTGTCCTCAGCGTGTTGCCCCAACAGGCTCTTCCCTGATGGGCGTGAACAAAAAATCTACCTATCGCAAGCTAACTTAATAGAAGCATTCCATGCCAGCCAAAAAAAATACGTAGATATTTTTCAACAATGCATACGAATATAGACGATATACCTAATTTGAATCAAAATATTATTCTTAAGTCTTATTCAGATATTCAAATACGCCGATGCTAACCGATTACGGATGCACGAAAGTACGCACGTAACACATATAATATTGCAAACGGCACAAGGCTAGATTGTGTCTCTAGATCAGCGGTTCCCAACCGGTGGTCCGCGGACCACTGATGGTCACTGGAAGCACCCAAAGTGGTCCGAGAAGCCATCCAAAAATATTGTATAAGTATCCAAGGATAAGGAATTAGCAAAGAAAGCGCGTACAATCGCGTGTTTTATTAAAACAATATAATCCCATATTCATTTTTAAATTTATTTTTATCTTAAATTACATCCTCATACCGGTGGTCCCCGGGTCGCCAGATATTTTCCAAATGGTACTTCGTCACCAAAAGGTTAGGAACCACTGCTCTAGATGATAAACGATAAAGTGTCGATACATAACACATCCGTTATATCGGAGCCCTGTGTAGGTGTGTAGGTGCTCGATTATAATCGAACAGGATGTGCAGCAAATTGCATCTAGTTGCAATCACTCATATAAATTATACTTCCTTGTATATATGTTGTATATAATGTAGTACGCGGAATTGGATATAATCAAAGTAATTGTCCAATAGTGAGACGATTTATTATATTAATTGTTATTGTAATTATAACTTGATACAGTATGCAAGAAATTCGCATAATTTGTTTAATGGCGATTGTTACTTAGATTTGATGAATGTTTGTTACATTTGTACTTTGTTCAATGTACATAGCTAAGTGTTTTTTTATCTGATTGAAGTAGTAAACGAGCATACAGTCAACCTGATGGTAAGTAGTCACTGCCATCCATGGACTCCTATTATTTATTTCAAGCTACAAATGACCAAGTCATCTATACTAATATATAAAGCTGAAGAGTTTGTTTGTTTGTTTGAACGCGCTAATCTCAGGAACTACTGGTTCGAATTTAAAAATTCTTTTTGTGTTGAATATACCATTTATCGAGGAAGGCTTTAGGCTATATAACATCACGCTGCAACTATTTGGAGCGAAGAAATAATGGAAAATGTGAAAAAAACGGGGAAAATTATTCATCCTTGAGGGCTTCCGTTGCATGCGCTGCGAAAACGGTACAAGATACCAAAAATATTACATATATTTTTGGTATCTTGTATTGTGAAAGAATTATTTCTCTTGAAATGATCTAAAAAAAATGTCCGCGACAGTATATGTCTATCTTTTAAGATTAACTCACTAGAACCATTTTCATGGTAATCAAATTCGGTCGAAATTAGTTAAGAGTTGTATCAACGTAATAATATTAATATTGTTGTATGCAGCGTTATTTGTTTTTGCGTTGTTTTATCGTCGTGTAATAATACTTTTTAAGTGCGCGGACGAAGTCGCGGGCACAGCTAGTATAGAAATATAGGTAAACAATGTAACAAATTAATACATTAAACATAATAAAGCAATGATACTATACAAAATAGAAATATAAATATATATAGTATATAGACCATGGGGTCCATCTGAAATCAATAACAGATGCGTTGCTACTCTCGAGGACTATGATGGTCGCCTCATATAAAAGTATACCGACAACCAAAAAAGTATGATGCTAAAGATATTCCTCCTTTTAATATTAAAAAAGAACCTTTCTATTAAAACCGGTAGATTTCGCGTTAAAGATAGGTAATCAAATTGCAAGAAAGACGAATAACCAAATAAATAATGTTAAAAATTCGCGTTCTTGAGTTCAATATTTCTTCGGATTTGGTTCAGCGATCTGTTGCCGAAATAACTACAGGAAGAACTTAAAAATGAGGTATCGTGACTACTCATTACATATTAAAATATATCCGTCACAATTTATACTTAGTAATAAAGCAAAAACGTAGTCGTCAACCTATTATTGTCCCACTGCTGGGAGCGGGTCTTCTCGCGGAATGAGAGAGTTTTAGGCCATAGTCCACCGTGCTGCCCAAGTGCGAATTGGTGGACTTCACACACCTCCGAAATCTTTTTTTTTTTAAAGAACCTCACGATGTAGTTTTCCTTCAACGAAAAGCAGTGATGATTAATTTCTAATACGCAAATAAATCAGTGGTGCGAGCCTGGGTTTGAACCTCGGACCTCCCGATTGTGAGGGCAAGTTTCAACCATTAAGTTATCACTGCTCAATAAACAAACAAACACACACCGTACCGACACGGTAACCACGGTATTCAAATCACAACCACCACAAAAGGTTAATATTCAATCTGTGGCAATCAGTTGGCAAGTGAAACCGCTTCGTGCGTAAACGCCACATCCGGTTCCAGTGTTATTAATCTGCCGACGCGGAGGCATTTGTTGTCATGTACCCCTCTATGTCGTTAGAATAGAGGTTAGATATGCTAATTCCTTGAAATTATCTAGTCTGCACGATCTATCGTGATCTAAATCTACAACGGACAAATATGTAGGAAGTGTCTTATACCTAAATCTTTTTTTTGTTATCGAGGGGGAAACCTTCAAAAGGTACCCGACGCTGTTGGAGTTACGTGTTACGTGGGTACTGCGTCGGGTTACGTGGGATTCTTACCGCACTAACCCCCCTTCCCCCAGCGGCCGTCCTCAGCACTGCGTGGAGAGACTCCGGGATCTCCAACGGAACACAACCGGACTCCACCGAGCGCGATGTCAGCGATACGCTAATACTGCACCTTCTGTGATTTACGGTGGCATGCGACCACACATGGCATCGTCCTTCCCGGGGTCGCTTGTGTTATGAGTATGGCACATCACTAATTAGATAGACACATCCCTAACGTCATGGCTTCCTGTTTGCCAATTGACATATTGTAAGTAGCACGTGGCTACATAATTATTATACTATAATCCTAGTAATTAAAGTGATCTCAGGCATTTCAGCATTGTTTATATTTAACATCAACACCAACTAACACATGGTGTCAGAAATTGGGTTCGTATCTATGCGTCGCATAGTCATTTTAATAACCTCGCGTGGCAAGTCGGTGTCATGTCTGAAGAAAATCAAAAGCCCAAGAAACTTTCTGGAATGTCCAGTCCGCAGCCCATGGTGATGATTGGTAACTTGGCTCAACAATGGAGAAAATGGGTGCAATCATTTAAATTTTATTTACGTGCGTCTGGCATGGATGAGGAAAGTGATGGCAGAAAGGTAGCTTTATGTTTACATGTTATTGGTGAAAAGGGCGTGGATGTATTCAATACATTCGGAAAAAACGAGGATGATGTTAAATATGACGAGCTTATAGAGTTGTTTCAAAATCATTTTGCCCCAAAAGCTAACCTCACATATGAATGCCACAATTTCTTCACTTACAAACAAAGTGAAAATGAAACTTTAGATGACTTTGCTTGCACATTAAAATTAAGATCACAGAACTGTGACCTAGGACAGCTGCAGGAACGCCTAATCAAAATAATGTTTATATGTAACATGCATCAAAAATACAACTATATCAGAGAAAAACTATTGCTTGAAGATAAGCTGAATCTTGATAAGGCCTTAGAGATGGCTAAAGCCATGCTGGCTTCCAGACATCAAACGGATGAATTGGCAGCAGAACAAAGCGTAGTGTTGTATAATAAGAGTCAGTCACACTCGAGATCAATGTCTAATTCAAGGAATGTCAGTCAATATAGTCAACAGTCGAGAAAGGAAGCTTGTTCAAGGTGTGGTCAGATGCATCGTTATAGGTGTCCAGCATTGAGTGTAAAGTGCAGAAAATGTGAAAAAGTGGGTCATTATGCAGTCTGTTGTCGGTCGGTGAAGTCAATGTCAGTAAAATATGTACAGTCAGATAGTGATATGCAGCTGGTACAGTCAGAACAAGATGAATTGTTCATAGGTCATATTCAGTCATCGAAGTCATTGGCAAGTGAATGGACAATTAATTTATATATAAATAACTCACAAATAAATTGTATCATTGATACAGGCAGTGATGTTAATATTATGTCAAAAAGTGTTTATGATTCAATTAATATTAAAAAAATATTGTCTAAAACTGATGTAAAAATAAAGTCATATACTGGTGACAGTCTAGAGGTACTAGGTCAACAAAACTTAGAGTGTAAATTCCAGTTCAATGATTCCTACATAACAAAACAAATTAATTTTATAATTGCAAATGTGAATTCTCCAACTGTTCTAGGGAAACTTACTTGCTCAGAAATTGGATTAATAAAGAGAGTTTTTTGTGTAGACACTACAGGCATGCAAACATCACAAAATATTAGTCAATTGTCTGTTATAAAGAGTGAAAATGAGTCAAAGTCAAGTCAAGTTATATGTCCTAAGATTACAAAAAGTCAGTCACAGTCATGTTTATTACAGTCAAATCAATCACAAAATAAAAGTTTGAATGAGCTTGTTGAATGTAATAATTCTGTTTTTACTGGTCTTGGTTGTGTTCCTGGCGAGTGCGAGATAAGTACAAACCCTGAAGTCCAGCCAAAAGTCGATGCTCCAAGGAAGGTACCATTTGCATTACATCACAGACTTCAACAAGAACTTGAGAAGATGGAAAAGATGGATGTCATTGCTAAAGTCACAGAGCCTACAGAATGGGTGAGTTCTTTAATTCTAGTACAAAAGAAAAATGGGCAGTTAAGAGTATGTCTAGATCCCCGTAATTTAAATCGGGCGATTAACAGAACTCATTATCCTATTCCATCTGTAGACATGGTCCGCGCCAAAGTGGCTGGTGCAAAATATTACTCCACTTTGGATGCTAGTATGGGGTTTTGGATGTGCAAATTAAGTGAGAAGAGTTCCTATCTCTCTTTAATACACCTTTTGGCCGATATAGATTTAAACGTCTTCCATATGGGGTTAACTGTGCACCTGAGTATTTCCATAGAATAATGACTGAAATATTTGGAGATATACCAGGGGTGGCCGTCTATAGCGATGACATTCTAGTCAGTGGTCAAACGCTACTTCAGCATAATGAGCGTCTTAATGAAGTATTTAAAAGAGCACAGGAGTATAACGTTAAGTTTAACAAAGATAAGTGTTCATTTGTCAAGGAAAGCATAAAATATCTTGGTCATATTTTTTCAGCAGACGGAATCACAGCTGATCCAGACAAGGTCAGAGCAATTAAAGAGATGCCATCTCCTACCTGTTTAAAGGATTTACAGAGGTTTCTAGGTATGATCAATTATTTAAGTCCTTTTATTAAAAATATGGCAGGAGAAACAGAAATTCTACGTCAATTATTAAAAAAATCTACCGATTGGCAGTGGACTGCCAATCATGAAACAACATTTTGTCGTCTGAAGCAATTAATATGTCAAGTTCCGGTTTTGTCACATTTTAATGTTCATGATCCTATTATCCTACAAAGTGATGCTAGTTGCAGTGCTGTTGGAGCAGTGTTGTTACAAAATTTGCATCCTGTATATTACGCTTCAAAAACTTTAACAGAAACACAGCAGGAAATGGCTCAGATAGAGAAGGAACTCTACTCAATAGTTTTTGCCTGCATCAAGTTTCATCAATTTATATATGGACAAACTGTAACTGTAGAGACAGATCATGCTCCTTTAATAACTCTGTTTAAAAAGCCTTTGGTTGAGGTCCCAACACGCCTCCAAAGAATGATGTTAAAAATACAACCCTATAGTTTAAATGTGATTTATAAGAAAGGCAGTCGCATGTACATTGCTGATACCTTGTCAAGAGCACCACTCTCGGAAACAAGCTCAGATGAACTAGATGATGATATCATAGTTCAAGTAAATTTACTGATTAAGTCGTTACCAGTCTCTACAGATCGTTTACAGTGGTTGATTAAAGGCACTAATGAAGATGAAAGTCTGCAAGTTTTGAAAGAATATTGTAAAGAAGGATGGCCGTCAAGCAAAACTAAAATTCACAAAGATCTGCATGAATATTGGCAATATAGATCTGATTTACATACAGAAAATGATTTAATTTTCAGAGGTAATAGTATAGTCATACCTAAAAAGTTAAGGCCAGATATATTGAAAATAATACACAGTGGTCATTTAGGAATTGAAAGATCTAAAGCATTTGCTAGAGGACATGTATTTTGGCCATTTATGTCAAGTGATATAACAAACATTGTTCAATCATGCTCTACTTGCTTGTCACATAGAAATTCAAACGCTCCAGAACCTCTTCTCCCACATGGCATTGCGTTACTTCCTTGGGAAAAAGTTGGTGTTGATTTTATGGATTATAAATTTAAAAAATACATAGTAGTACAAGATTATTACTCAAATTATATTGAATTAATGGCTGTGGCTAGTACAAACGCCAAAACAGTAATAGTTTGTCTTAAAAGTATTTTTAGTAGACATGGTATCCCAGTTGAGTTATTCTCTGATAATGGATCACCATTTAATTCAGCGGAATTTAAGAGATTTATTTTTGAATGGGGAATACATCATAATACGTCAAGTCCCTACCTACCACGATCAAATGGGTTAGTTGAGTCAGCAGTAAAAATATGTGATCAGCCTAGGTCTTATACTGTTGAAGGGTCAGATGGGTTTATAGGAAGGAGAAACAGACAGCATATTTTGAAGCCTCTGCAATCTCCTCAAACTGAATCTCAAGAAAATGTGTTACAAAAAAGTCCAAATATTATTACAACATCTCCTATAGTAAATGTAGAAGCATCGTCTATTGCTGAGCATTCAACTCCAGTTCAAATGCGCTCTAGGTATGGAAGAGTAAGAAGACAACCAAGACGGTTAGACTTATAAAGAGTAAATATATTGTCAAGTAAACATTTTAGCAATGACTGTGAAGGACTGATTAAGTTAATTAAGTGTAGCATATTTATAGATAAAAGATTTATTTCAATAATTTGTCATATTTCTATTTACTTTGCCTTTTTTGTCAGAAGATAATGTTACATGTTTAGTTAAGTTTGTAAACTAAGTTAAGCTGTAAAATTACACATTATAATTTTATTTTTTCTAATAAGGAGGATGTTATGAGTATGGCACATCACTAATTAGATAGACACATCCCTAACGTCATGGCTTCCTGTTTGCCAATTGACATATTGTAAGTAGCACGTGGCTACATAATTATTATAATAAAATCCTAGTAATTAAAGTGATCTCAGGCATTTCAGCATTGTTTATATTTAACATCAACACCAACTAACACAGCTTGGCTGGACGGTTCGAGCTCCCACTCTAGCTGCCCGCAACCCCGAAAGCTCCTTTAAGTCGCCTCTTACGACAGGCAGGGGATACCGTAGCCCTATTCTGGTCCCGGGACTACAGGGACAAAGGATATATTACCCTATTATTCTACATTACATTTATACATAGTTGCACGCAAGACTTATTATTAACATTAATAGGTTTGCTAACATCCTAT